>JAXQQM020090047.1:0-372503 GCA_034641835.2 Pinus albicaulis | reverse complement strand
TGGTAATGGATACCAGCATCCTTGACTTTGAGCCTTCTAGCTATGAGGAGGCAGCTAGCCAGCAGGTCTGGAGAGAGGCCATGCAGGAAGAGTATTCTTCTATCATGAAGAATGATGTTTTGGAGGTGGTGCCGAGGCCTGAGGGAAAATCCGTGGTTACTTCTAGATGGATTTACAAGGTAAAGCATGCTGTAGATGGCAACATTGAGAAATTCAAAGCGAGGTTTGTGGCTAGAGGGTTCTCCCAGGTAGAGGGACTTGATTATGAGGAGACCTTCGCTCCCGTGGCTCGATATACTTCGATCCGCTCCATTATATCGATAGCAGCAGAGATGGGTTGGAAGATCCACCAGATGGATGTGAAGACCGCATTTCTCAATGGCTTCATACGGGAGGAGGTGTACATTGAGCAGCCACAGGGCTTTGAGGTGCATGGGAAGGAGTCCCATGTGTGCAGACTGAAGAAGGCCCTTTATGGCCTGAAGCAAGCTCCCAGAGCTTGGTACTCCGGGATAGATACTTACTTGCAGAAGATGGGTTTCACAAAGAGTGAGGCAGATCCGAACCTTTACTATATTGTGATAGGTGAGGAGCCTCTCATTCTGGTGCTGTATGTGGATGACTTAGTCATTACAGGTGCAAAGAGACTCATAGAGCACTGCAAGAGAGATCTTGCGGCGAAGTTTGAGATGAAGGACATCGGCTTGATGCATTACTTTTTGGGTTTGGAGGTGTGGCAGGAGGAGGGGCATTTCTTCCTGGGACAGGGGAAGTATATTGTGGACATCCTTGGAAGATTCCACATGGAGGATTGTAGACCCATGTCGACACCGATGATCACCAACTGGAAGAAGCTTCATGCTTCGGATTTCGAGTTGGTGGATCCCACATTGTACAGACAGCTGATTGGTTCCTTGATGTATTTGGTCAACACTAGACTAGATATTTGTTTTGCAGTCAACACGATGAGTCAGTTTATGTGTGAGCCTAGGAAGGTTCACTGGGTGGCTGCAAAACACATTTTGTGGTACTTGCAGGGGATAGTGGATTATGGTCTAGACTACATGCAGGGGGATGAGTTGACGATTTACCACCCATTATGATTGGGCGAGTTGTGCTTGGTCTTTGTTTTGGGTTGGGTTTGGCAGTGGTGTCATGGTTCAGCTGAAAGCAGCAGTCAGTAGCATTGAGTTCAGCGGAAGCAGAGTATATGGCAGCCAGTCTAGCTAGTTGTGAGGCCATCTGGCTTCGCAAGATGTTGTTAAGCTTCAAACCCCCTTCGCTCCCGCTTCCAAAACTCGCTCCGTGCGGGAGCGTTTCGGAAACGCTCGGAAACACGCTCCCAAAAACGCTTCCTGACGGGAGCGTTTTCGGGAGCGCGTTTCCGACCCTGTAAAAACGCTCCCTGTTTTTTCGGGAGCGTTTCAGGAAGCGCTCGGGAGCGAACGCTCCCTGAGCGCTTTCGACGTTTAAAAAACGCTTCGGGAGCGTTTTTTAAACGCGGGAAGCGTTCGCTCCCGAACGCTCCCCGGCAAAAAAAACGCTCCCGGCCGCGCGGAATTTTTTTTATGAAAAAATTCGATTTTTATAAAAGGGGGGGGGGGTTTATTTTTCAATTCATTGTTAGTTATTGTTTGTTGAGTTGAGATTGAGCGAGAAGGAGAGCCGAGAGCGCAAGGACCGGTTGACAGGAATCAGGAGAGCAAGGAGCAAAGCTGACAGGAGAGCAAGGAGCAAGGCTGACAGGAGGATTGCAAGAAAAAGGTAGGCCTTCTAATCCAATTTTGTATTTTCTAGGATGAATTTGTAGATTGTTAAATTGTTTGAAAATGAAAACTTGAATTTTTCTTGAATGTTGCATTTTATTGGATTTAAAACTTTTAAAATGAATTGTTTTTTTTCCTATGTTGCATTTCCTATTCCCATTTGGCATTTTTCCATTTGTTTTGCAGGCTAGATTCTAGAAACTTGAAACTTGTTTCCATCATGGCTATATGGCTAGGAATTTTCCTCATGTTGGTTCCTTTCTTTGTGATAATGGTGTTGGAGAGTGCTAGAAGAAAGAGACAAATCAGAGAAGAGGAGGATGAAGAGGTGGGTTATGGTGGATCTGAAGAAAATCCTGAAGAGGAGGATTATGCTGAGGAGGAAGTGGGGAGTGGAGGCCCTGAGAACCTAGAATCCCCAACTAAACAAGACCAATATCCTTTGTGGAAATATGTTCAGAAACAAGGAGGAGGGAAAGGTGGTGGAACCACTAAATTTATTTGCCACCATTGCAATAAACAATACCATGGTTCATACATCCGTCTGACAAGGCACCTTTGTGGGATAATGCCAGGAGATGGAACTAAAAATTTTGGAATCAAAGTTTGTACTTATGTGGAAGCACCACAGAGAGAGATATATAGGAAGGAAGAGGGGGTTGCCATACAGAGATCATCTAAAAGATCTAGGGGTATCGTTGATTCAGGCCCAACACATTCAACTTCCACCCATGCCAGTGGTTTCGGAAGCAGTGGCACTGGATTAAGGCGTAGAACCATATCCGATTTCCTAGACGAAGGGTGTAGGAATGATGTGGATTCAAAAGTTTACCGGTTTCTATACGCATGTGGGGTGCCATTCAATGTTCTTCGCTCACCTTATTGGCATGAAATGGTTTCTGCCATTAATGATGCCCCCAAAGGATACAAAAGCCCTGGGTATGACAAGGCCAGAACCGTGGGTCTCGATCATGAAAGAGCTAAAATAAACAATTCTTTGGCTAGAATGACAAGTTCGTGGAATGAGCATGGGCTGTCCATTGTCTCTGATGGATGGACCAATGTAAAAGGAAAACCATTGATAAATGTTTTGGCTGTGTCGGTTAGTGGTGCAGTGTTCCTGGCAGCTTATGATTATTCAGATAAATTCAAAACCGACATTAACATTGCAGAACCATTACTTGATATAATCGAAAAGACTGGGCCATACAATGTGATACAGGTCATCACTGATAATGCTGCTAATTGTAAGGCAACAGGAGCAATTGTTGAGGATAAATACCCCAACATTTTTTGGTCTGGGTGTTTGGTTCACACAATGAACCTTTTGATGCATGATATCATCAAAAACAAACAACCTCAATTCAAATGGCTTGGTGATTTGTACAAGAGAGGTAAGAAAATGATCAAATTTATTACAAATCATAGCAATACCCATGGGCTTTTCTGTACTCACTCCAAATTGGAGTTGTTGAAAATAGGAAAAACTAGATTTGCTAGCTATTACCTCACCTTCAGGCGCCTTTTGAAGGTAAGAGAGTCATTGGCTGCAATGGTATCAAGCCCACACTGGCAGCTATTAAAGGACAGGGCGGCAACAATAGTTGACAGGCAAGGTTTCGAACATGTGGAGGAGACCGCCCTTGACCCTCTGTTTTGGGCACGTATGGGGGAAATTGTGAGTTTTACCAAGCCCATTTATAACATGATTCGCTTTGCAGATACTGATAAACCAGTGATTGGAGAGGTTTATGAGCAGATGGATAGTATGTTGGGGCAAATAAAAGATATTGTTAAGGATAATGATCCCAACTTGTATGCTATGATTCATGACTGTGTGTGTGCACGGTGGAATAAACTCAATGTTCCACTACATGCTTTGGCATATATCCTTACGCCAAAATATTACTCACCATCTTGGTTGGGCCAACCTGCACCTGGAGGTGGGGTTAGGGTGAAACCTCACACAGATCCAGAGGTACAAGAAGGGTACATGAAGGCATTGGACAACTTGGTACCTGACAGGGAAGAGTGTGCTAAATTGCGCCTTGAATTAGGCAAATACTTCAGTTGCACTGCTAACTTTGGTTCATTCCATGCAATGGAAGACAGGGACAGATTCGGTGCTCTCACATGGTGGGAAGCATATGGCGGCATGGGACTTTTGCCAAAGTTGGCTAAAAAAGTTCTCTCACAAGTTGTGAACACTTCTTCTGCAGAGAGGTGTTGGAGCACCTACAACTTTATACACAATGTGAGAAGAAACAGGTTGAATGAAAACCGAGCCGAAAGCTTGGTTTATGTGCATTATAACTTGAGGTTGCTCAGCCATTACTGTGATCGGGCAAATGAGGATCAATCATACAGAGTCTGGGACAACAACCCAGAAGATGATAATTTGGAGGACGGCACGTTACATCTAGAAGAATTGGAAGCAAAACTTTATAGGGATGATGATGAAGCATCAGCAGCACCGCCACACACAGGGCCAGTCCCACCATCTACTGGTAGCAGTGCGGGTGCCAGTGCCAGTGCCACTCCTCGATATCACACTATTGTTCCTTTGCAGATCCAGCCTCCACCTTCTAGTCGTGGTCATGGTACTCCTGAGAGTACTAGAAGACCAACAGTTCCTCGTGGCTCACAGAAATTAGACATTTCTCGTGCGCGTGGCAAGGGGCCAGCCAGATAAAATATATTTGTTGTTTACTATTTTCTATTTGTTGTTGACAGTTGAACAGTTGAAACTTGACTTGCTACTGATTTCATATATTTAAATTTTTAATGACAATTTAAGTTTGAAGTTTGAATTTGAAAGGTGAAACTTTGAAGTTGGCATTTATAAGTTTACTGTTTACAAGTCATTATGAATTATGAATATGATGCTTAATGAAAGTTATATGGTGATCAATGAATCAATGATGATAAATGTTACATAATATCAATGATGATAAATGTTATATATTGAATTTTGAAATCAATGAATCAATGATGATAAATGCTATATATCAATGATGATAAATGTATATTGAATTTTGAAATCAATGAATCAATGATGATAAATGTTATAATATATATATCAATGATGATAAATGTATATTGAATTTTGAAATCAATGAATCAATGATGATAAATGTTAGATATTGAAATTTGAAATCAATGATGATAAATGTTATATATCAATGATGATAAATGCTATATATTGAATTTTGAAAGCTTGAAACCTTCAGATTGATGATTTGCGAGACTCAAGAGTCAATATGTTCTCTGCTTCCAACTCGTGGGCGTGGTTGATGAAGATTATAACTTCTAGATGATTGATGTTATATGATTCAATCTATGTTTTTATGTTTTTTATGTCTAATTCATCATTCTACATGTTTTTGTTGACATATATGCATCAAAATATAAAAAATATAAAAAATATTAAAAAAATATATATATATATATAAAAACGCTCCGGACCCGGAAACTTTTAAAAATGGCGCTCCGCGCTTCGCTCCCGCTCCACGCTCCCGCTCCGCGCTCCCGCGACTCATAGAGCACTGCAAGAGAGATCTTGCGGCGGAGTTTGAGATGAAGGACATCGGCTTGATGCATTACTTTTTGGGTTTGGAGGTGTGGCAGGAGGAGGGGCATTTCTTCCTGGGACAGGGGAATTATATTGTGGACATCCTTGGCAGATTCCACATGGAGGATTGTAGACCCATGTCGACATCGATGATCACCAACTGGAAGAAGCTTCATGCTTCGGATTCTGAGTTGGTGGATCCCACATTGTACAGGCAGCTGATTGGTTCCTTGATGTATTTGGTCAACACTAGACCAAATATCTGTTTTGCAGTCAACACGATGAGTCAGTTTATGTGTGAGCCTAGGAAGGTTCACTGGGTGGCTGCAAAACACATTTTGCGGTACTTGCAGGGGATAGTGGATTATGGTCTGGACTACAGGCAGGGAGATGGAGTGAGATTGGTAGGTTACACTGATTCTGATTGGGTAGGTTGTGCTTCTGATAGGAAGAGCACTTCAAGGTGTTGTTTTGGGTTGGGCTCGACAGTGGTGTCATGGTTCAGTCGAAAGCAACAATCAGTAGCATTGAGTTCAGCGGAAGTAGAGTATATGGCAGCCAGTCTAGCTAGTTGTGAGGCCATTTGGCTTCGCAAGATGTTGTTTGGCTTATTTGGTCAGCCATTGAGACCTTCAGTGATTTACTGTGATAATCAGAGTTGCATTAAACTCACGGAGAATCTAGTATTTCATGACAGGTCAAAGCATATCGGGATCAAATATCATTTCATCAGAGACTATGTTCAGAAAGGAGTTGTGAAGCTTGAGTATATTCCCACTGATGAGCAGGTTGCAAATATTCTTACCAAAGCCTTACCACGGGGCAAGCATGTCTACTTCAGAGACAAGATGGGTGTGGTGAGGAACACCTTCCTCGGTAAGAGGGCGTGTTGAAATTTGGTTACCGGAGGACAGGTGGTTCCCTAAGGCTTTGATCTTTAGCCTAGGGAAAAGTGTCCAAAAGAATTTAATTTTTCTCCTAAAGTGACTTTATAATTTTTATAAATTCAAATCTAATTTAAAAGTGACTTTAAGTGATAAAGTTACTAAAGTCTAATTTTAAAGTGACTTTAAGTGATAAAGTTACTAAAGTCTAATTTTTAAAGTTACTTTAATAAAGTCAATGTAAAATTAGAAAGGAAAAGTGACTTTGGAAATAAATGACTAAGTGGGTCTTTATTAAAGTGGGGTGAATTAAAAAATAGAAAGTGAGATTTAAATGAGCATTTAATCTTAGCCCTAGATCTCAATCTATTTCAACCATTGGATTTAGGGATTCCCCAAAAGTCACTTAGGGTTAGTTTAAAGGAGGGAAAGGAGGAAAAGGTCATTCATTCTTTCATGAGCAGGTTGAGAGAAGGAGAAGGAGAGAGCCGGAGATTTTTTTGAGCAGTGAGAAGGAGGGCAGCAACAGTGATATTCAGCAAATCCGTATAGCAAGAGCAGAGCACGAAGTTTGAGGCAAGAGGGCACGAATTTCGAGGGAGGAAAGACAACATTTAATGTTGCACGTTTTTTTGAGGTTCGTACAGCAGTGTGAAGGCACAAAAATTGAGGTCCGTACAGCAAGAGAGAGAGGGCTGTTTTCTAAATCCGTACAGTAGAAAAATCAGCGCTGAAATCGAGGCCGTACAACAGATTTATGGTAGCTGTACATCACGTTTTTCAAGGCAGTCGTACAATAGTTTTTGACAGGCCGTACAACACGTTTTTCGAGGTATCCATATAGCTGTACAATACAGATTTCAAGGTTGTCTGTACACCATTTAATGCTGGACTTTTTGCTGTAATTTCTGTTTTTTGTGGGCACGAAAATCGAGGTGGAGTTTTGGCACGATTTTCGAGATAAGTACAGTTTTTGAGGTTGCTGTAATTTTTGTTGTGTAAATTTCTGTCTCACTGTAAAAAGCATTTTTCAGAAAAATAAAGAGAAGCTTTCAGACTGGTTTTCCCCAAGAGTTGTAGGGGGTTTTTCCAGGGTCATGTTGACCAAAAATATCTGTGTCAAAATGTGTGAATGACTGTTTTAAGCTTGCTGATTTTTATTTCTGCATTTTCCAGCATTCTATAAATTTTCCAGAATTTGTGTTTTCAACAAAAATTGTTTTTTTGTTGTTGAATGTAAGGATATGGGAAAGGGCATTTAACTAAAAGGAGAAATAAAGTGAAACTTAAAACCGGGGTGGGAAACAGGAAATTTCTACAAAAGTGAAAAGTTTTCAGTCAGCTCTAAATACTGATTCACCCCCCCCCTCTCAATATTTTTCCCAACAATTGGTTTCAGAGCAGGTCCTTCTGAAAAAGCTTAGCTGCTAGAAGGAAGATCAAGAAAGATGAGCAATCGCGATGGAACAACATCTATCAGGCCTCCGCTCTTTAATGAAAACAATTTAATCTTCTGGAAAACAAGGATGAGATCCTATCTTCAGTCTATGGGAGCAGATGTATGGGCTATTGTTGAAGGAGGATATCAATATCCAGCCGCAGTACCGACAGATCCAACATAAAGAAAGCATTATGAAACAAATTCAAAGGTGGTCAATGCTCTATTGGGAAGCCTAAATGAATCAGAATTTGTCAAAGTCATGTAGCTGGATACATCAAAGGCAATATGGGACAAAATCATTCTAAGTTATGAAGGTGATGCAAAGGTAAAAAGTGCTAAACTCCAAACTCTTAGAATTCAATATGAGAATCTAAAAATGCATAATGAGGAGAGAATTGCCAATTTCTTTGTACGTCTTGATGATATTGTAAATCGTATGAGAAATCTAGGAGAAACAATAACCGAATCTACTTTGGTTGAGAAAGTTTTAAGATCACTAACGACAAAATTTGAGTCAAAAATTTCTGCTCTTGAAGAAAAGCAGGATCTTCAAAATCTTACTGTGGTGCAACTTCATGGCATACTAACTGCATGTGAAATGAGAAGAGGAGGACCATCTGAAGTCAAAGAAGCCATCTTTAGAGCTTCTACAAAAGGGAAAGAAGTACAAGAAACGGAAGGATCGGGGTATATCTCAGAAGAAGATGAGGTAAATTTTGTAAAGAAACTCCAACTTGGCACAGGATGGTTCAGAGGTAAGCTTCCTTCCAAATGTTTTGCTTGTGGAAGAGTTGGTCATTATGCTGCTAAGTGTCCTCATAAAGAAACACATGAAAAAGGGAAGGAAGTAGCAAGAAGGAATAAGAATCGGTTTAGCACTAGAAAAAGTTACTATACTCATGAAGACAGTGATGGGTTATCAAACAGTGAGGAAGAATGTGAACAAGATCTTACACTTCTCATGGCGTTTGAAAAAGAGTCTAGAGAAGAAAAAAATACTTTTATGGATGCTTTAGAGGACAATGAATTTCTTGATGAAATCAATCAACTCAAAATATGCTTAGAAGAAAGTAGAATATCCATAGAAACTCTGAAAAACCAGCTTGAAGAAAAGGAGAAACATAATGAGAAATTAGAATGTGAAATAGTAAGTCTAAGAAAAGAAATTGAGAAAGTAAAGACTTTGAATCTTAGATTTTCTAAAGGATCTGAAACCTTAGATGAGATTATAAAGGTACAACGTTCTCCTCTTATAAAGACAGGTCTTGGATATATCGGAGAATCTTCTCAGGCTTCGGCACCAAATTATCTAAAAGCAGCTACAGCCAGTATACAACATTCTGCCACTCAGCAAGGGAATAAATAATCTTTACAGGTAAAGCATGACCATCTCAATTCAAAGAACACTAACAAGAATACCTTTCAAAGAAACACCAATCAACAGGTAAATTCAAGTAGAAGATTTCATGATCGCAGAAATTTCTTCTTCAATGGACAATGTTTCTCATGTCACAATTTTGGTCATAAAGTTGTTCAATGTGTTGCATATAAAACCATCATGAAAAGAGAAGCAAGAAAGAAAAGGATTGATATTGAAACAAAGAAGAATACTTATAAAAACTTTTATCCTCTTCAAAATGAAGTTGAATGTGCTTATTGCAATAACTTTGGCCATGAAGAATCTGAATGCAGGAGCAAAGTTCAGCCAAAAGAGCATTTTCCTTCAAGCTCCAAAGTGTGGAAAAAGAAGGAATTACAGGTTGAAAATTGTGGCATAGCTTTATTTGTAGAAGGTGAAGAAAATCAATGGTACATTGATAGTGGATGCTCAAAACACATGACAGGTGACAAAAACAAACTTCTTGCATATAGTGCTCTAGAAAAGGAAAAGAATGTTACATTTGGAAATGATACTCCTACTGTCATTAAGGGAAAAGGATCTGTTTTTCTAAAAGAAAAGGTGAAAGCTAATAATGTCATGTATGTGGATGGATTAGAGCATAACCTGTTAAGTGTAAGTCAAATGTGTGATCAAGGAACTGAAGTTGTCTTTATTTCAAAAGAATGTGTGGTACGTGATCTTGATATAGGTAAAACAATTATAAAAGGAAATAGAACTCCAAGCAACCTGTATGTATTGAAGAACTGCAAAGAACAATGTTACTTGAGTAAATATTCATAAAACTGGCTATGGCATAGAAGGTTGGGGCATCTGAGATTCTCTCAAATCAACAAATCAAGCAAACTTAAAGCTGTTCGTGATCTTCCCAATATTACTCTACCTGAAAGTATCATATGCAAATCTTGCCAATTCGGTAAGCAAACCAGAGTGCAATTTAATGCCAAGGAAGGTGTTAGAGTCGGTTTGTTCATCCCTCCGTCAGAGATCAAAAATCTCTTTTGTTGCATTTCATTTTTAGGTGTCTCATTCAGTTCGATCATCTGCATTCCATTAGGGACATCGGTCTTCTGACGGAAGGGCCTTGTCGTTCATGTCCCTTGTGTCTTGTACCTACTGGCTCAGGTTTGTTCATCGAAGTTCATCAAAATCAATTTTAAAGTCATTTACAATCCTGTTTGATCTTTTGGTCATCAAAGCGTTTTTAGGGTTTTTCAGTCATTAGGTCTAGGGTTTAGTATTCAATAATGTTTAATAATGCCAGCAGGCACATGAGGGAAGCTCAAGATAAGTTTTTTTCGCAAAATTTCATTGTCATATTGCCTGATCGTGACTTTTCTTCAAAACTCTGTTTTGAAGAAAATCGTCATTTTGTCCTTTGTAATAAATGCCATGTATATTTTTCAAGTTTTTCAGTTGTCAAATTCTTTAGGCGCAGCCCTGGTCGCCTTTGCCAAATTCCATTCCAGTCATCCCTGCAAAAAATAGACAATATTTTCGTCATTTCAGTCAAAAAGTCAAAGTGGAAACAAAAACAGAGTTTGTATTAACAATGTGAAAAGTGCCAAAGTTGAGACATAGGAAAGTGGGTTTTTGCAAAACAAAAATCAAATCCATGACTATACAAGATATTTTCACCATTCAAATGTTATTTGCAAACAAGAAGTTGTCAAAAACCCAAAGTAAAATCGTGGAGGAGCGAAAGTCTGTGTTTGAGGCTGGGATTGTGTATTTGGAGTGCTGCGCGATGCATTGGGAGGTAGTCGCGACGCACCAGGAGGTCGCGGCGCACAGGGCCGCCTGCCACTGTATATTTTTCAATGTGCACGGCGCATACAATGAGCATGGTGCACTGGGTTGTGCGCGCGGTGCACAGGGCTGACAGGCGATTTTTCACCACTGCTTCATCAAATTTCCAAAATGACTCAATCTCCTTTGCTCCAAGTAAGTTTGTGAGCCCTTGCCATTGATTTTAGGTTGTGTTGGGTGTTGTTTGGAGGGAGGAATTTGAAAGTTTGGAGGTTGAAATATAAACCCTATCTTTTGTCAAAAACTGCTCCTTAGGGTTTGTATTTGAATTTTAAAAGTCTGATTTTTGGTGCCAATTAATTCAAATCCCATTCCCCATCTGTGGTTCTTTTCCTCCTCACTGTTACAATATCAATAATATCCCTTAATTATTCCCTTATAAAGCCACTCATATCATCATTTTTCCCTATCTCTAAATCTTACCATTCCCTATCACTATCATTCTCCCATGTCATTTGAAAAAAAATCCCCAACCATCACATTCCTAAAACACAGTCAAGTGACTGTCCCCACTCTTCAGTTTTCACTTGACAAAAGTCCATTGTACCCACTGTCCACAATCCTTTCCCTTTTGGCACACATTTGGCAATTGGAGGAAAATACACCAAATTTTTGTTTTCACCTCATACAGATCAGCATACACTTGGCATAAATTTGTGACACCATGACAGACACTGAGTCATCATATGAGCAAGACAGTGATTCTACCACAGAGCTTCATGTACCGAGGAGGCCTCGTAAAAGAGGCAAACATGCGAGGGAGTAGCCCACCTCATTGACTCAGTTGGAGGCCTGCCCACTTGCCATGGCATGTTTCTGAGAGCAGTCATGCTATCAGTATTGTGAGAGGATTGCTCAGATTTGACATCATCAGGAGTTGGCCCGGTTGTTTGTTTTACATTTGCGAGATGGTCAGGTTACCCTCGCTGGTGTAAATTTCACCTTGACACCAGAAACCATTTCTCAGGCAATAGGAATACCGAATGTAGGTGAGGAGTGGAACAAAATATAGCAGGTGGATAGAGTTCATTACGAGCCATACATCAGGCATGGCTATGTGAGGCAGCTCAACAGGGTATTCCCATTCCGGTTCTTGAAGGAATCTTATGCACCGTTGATGAGACTAATTATCATATACTTCAGTTTTGAGGGTCGTTTCTCATGCCTCTATGCATACCACATCAGATTATTGATGCATTTCATGAGAGTGAGGATGATGAACATTCCATATTTCATGTGCCGAAACATAGAGAGGATGACTACTCTTGTGCAGAAGAAGAATCCTGAGTAGCAGCACAACAACATTTATCATTATGCGCTCATCAAAATGATTGTGGTACATCAGCTTGGATTGCAGGGCATTGCATGGGAAGATTTCATTTCCCGTGACTTCTTTACAGCCCCTCAGCCTCCTCCGGATATTTTTCACGATGTAGGTGAACCTTCACATCAGTTTGAAGGTCCCGAGACAGAGCCTATCGGTGTGCCAGTGTATGTCACTTATCAGAGAGGCACAAGAGCATTATTTGCAGCAGCCCGATAAGTACTATCTCCACCCGAGGTGGAAGGGGTCTTGTTGCCATCATCATCAGCACAGGTACAGGACAGAGGAAAGATGCCTATGTAGGAGGAGGGCCCTTCAGGAGGCCAGGATACTGATTTCACATTGATTGATGTGGATTTGAGCTCTCCAAACTCAAAACTGAGAGAGATCATTCAGGAGCAGAAAACTAAGATCAGCACATTGACCGACAAGTTGCAGAGAGCTCAATGGATCATTAACTATCTGGAGCAGTGGAATAAGCAGTTGGAGGATCAGTAGATGATCATGGAGTTGCAAAACATCCGTGAAAACCGGCAAGCTGCTCGAAGAAGCCCATCCGAGATGACACCTATTGAGCGAGAGATTGAGGCCGATAGAGAGACATGGCTTGAGAGAGTCAACATGCATCTTGAGGAGCTGTTGGATAAGGAAAACAAAGAGAAGAACATGCTCTGATACATGAAGAACCACTATTGGGCACGCACACATGTTTGCAAAGTGAGGATCAAGATCTTGAAAGCGAGGCTAAGGAGGGCACTGAGGCGATGTAAAAGGCATGATAGGTTCCAAATCTTGGCTGAAGCCTCTTTGGCTAAGCATGGTACTTGATGAGGGACCTTTAGTCTAAATTTCAAGGAATTTGGAGAAATTGTTTTCATTTTTGAATTTTTTTGGTCACAAAACAGGTTTTTCTGCCTGACGCGTAGCGCCACTTGGCACGCGCTTACGATTGGAAGATCCTTTGGAGAAAAAATTGGTATTTCTAGATTTTTTATGAAAATTTATGCATGCTCAGGAATTTCCTAAGGATTTCATCAAGTTCTGGGTTGCCTAAAGGGTCAAAAACACCTTGAAAATGGCCTTTCTGCCACTTTTTGCACACACAGGAACCAGTCTTGGGAGATTGAACTTTTGGAGGGTCAAATGGAAACCAAATCAAGAAATTCCACTTGGGTTGGAAAGTAGACAGGCAGGGATTTCCAACAAGCTATCCTGAGCTCAATTTGGACTTCGGAAAGGGCCTCAAAATCAGCTCCCAAGTTGTGCTACACATAGAGGATTTTGGCCTTTTTTTCACTCAGCAGCTTAGATTTTCGCCTAGTTTTGGCCAGTTTCACTTTTTCATGTAAATTTTGATCTATCTTGATGTAATTTCATGACTATGATGTAATTTTGGTACATTTTTACTTGTTCTAGAAGATTCATTCGCCAAAAGGTGAAATGTGAGTGAATGGATTAGTTTCCTAGCATATAGAGGCAAGTTGTTTTCATTGCCTATTTTTCAGTTCCTAGTTTAGATATGGTTGAAAAAGCTCCTAGAATGATGAGCTAGACCCCTAGAGGCATGGGGAGTAGTTAGAATTGTCTATATTATGTCTTTTCTCAGACATTTTCAGGGTTGGATACTTGGGATTGCTCAACACTTCACTGTACATTCATTCTGCAATTTTGGAAAAGGAATAGACCAGGGTTTGCAGCCCTCTTTGGGATCCTTGTGGCTCTATGTATTGATGGTTTTATTCCCCATGTATTTTTAAGTTCATTGATGTTTATGTGTACCATTTTAATTCTCCTTTCTTCTTAAATTAAGCAAATCAGTGTTAAAGGTAGAATTCAGTAGCTTGCTTTGCTCTGCCTTTAGTTTTGTTTAATTTTACATTTTTGCATCTGTTTGAGGAGGAATCTTGAGACCCTCTTGCCCTCTTCAGCTCCCCATTAGTCTTATCCGTCCATTCAATCAATATAAAGCATCAAAACACTTTCCTTCCTCGCCCCAATCATAACTCTGCAAAAACTAGGCCTTGTCCCCGCACCCAAAACTGCCTTTCCCTTTGATCCAAAAAAACCCCCCAAAATCAAACTCAAACTCCTTTATTTATATACCTAGCCTAAAATTAGCTCTTTTTTCAGTCATCTCAAGCCCTATTGATTACTTTTTGCTGAGATTGACCCGGAGAGAGCCCTCTCCTGTTCAGGTAGGGCTAGCTACCAGACTAAGCGTGGTTTGATGTTACCCTGAACTCTGCCTTCCTTCAGCCTGAGGTAGATTTAGGTAATAACATAGTGGCGACCATACTGGGGAAGAAAATGGTTTGCTTTTTGGTGTTATTTGTTTCATAAGCTATAGACGGAGCCTGAATTTATGCCAGGTAGCCTTCGAAACGCTTTTGCTTTGCATTAGCGGAAGTAGATAAATGCTGCTTCAGTCAATCTCCGGTCTAGCTTGTGAACGTGACACTTGAATTGTGAATTAACCCAGTATATCAGATCGTTCTGGACTTTTGGGTGATGAGTCTAGAATTTGATAGGCTGAACAAGTTGTTTTTTTCCCTTTGATTTTGAAATTAATCCAACACATTAGCTTCCAGAAGACATACAAGAGCAAATCCGGATCCCGATCCACCTCCAGTGTATGAGAATCCCAATCTGATTTCAAGAATCCTCCATTGAGAAAGTCCCATGATCCCTTTGTTTAAATCTCATTCATGTCCCACTGTTTTTTAATATCTTGAAGATATTTAATTTGACGAGCAAATCGAGTTGTCGTTGTTTGAAACTAAATCTGAAAGTGCTATTGGTTCTACTGTCATAAATCCTGAGTTTATCAAGTATCTTGAGATTGAACAAGCTAATAGATCCATTGATAGTTACATCTTGAACATTCAAAACTCTATTGTGGCAGCAAATATTCCTGAGTTTATAGAATCTGCTTCTGATACTCTTGGTCCATCAGCAGTTACATCTGGTTCACAAGTTCATGCCGAGCCTTCTTTCATTCCTACCATTCCCGTGCAACCATCTATATCTGATCAGAAATCTATAGTAGTTTCTCTTCCTTCCCCCCCACATACACCTCATACATCTACTGCTCCTACTCCACCCATTTCTCCAAGACAGATTATAAATCCACCAAGAGCAATGGCTGCTAGATTCGCACCTCTTGTCTTGCCCCAAAACTTGGATGCTCTGCCCGCTGATTATCAAAGTAAGATCCCATTGTTTGATGGTACTCCTTAGAGTGTTCCTGCTCAGCAGCATATTGATAGAATGACAGACTTCTTTGATCTCCATGAAATTGATGAAGAGAATGTGACTATGAGATTGTTTGTGCAAGCTTTTGGAGGTGAGGTACGTAAGTGGTTCAAAGCTTTGCAGCCTAGAAGTATTGCTACATTGGCCGAGCTTCAGAGAAATTTTTTAGATTGGTGGGAAATAAAGAAATATCCTCTTCAAATCACTTCTGAATATACCAAGATCAAGCGCAATCCTGGTGAGTCTGTCCAAGACTATTGCATCAGATTTAATGCGGTTTATAATGCAATTCCTGATGATCTAAGGCCATCTAAGAAGTCAGATTTGTTAAAATTCCTGGATGGTTTTAATCCAGAAATGGCCTATTCATTACGGGAAAGAGATCCGCCCACTTTGGAGGACATGCAGAAAATTGCAGTAAGTGTTGAGGTGAATTTGAATGACAAGAGAGCTAGATTGAAAGCAGAGAAGAAAGTTGCGATAAAGGAAGAAGCTTATACTTCAGATAAATTACTTCGCAAAGTGGAAAAAATGTTTGAAAGAATGACACTTGATAAGCCCGAACCGCAGATCAGAAATCCCAACTTTCGTGGACATCAACAACCACAATTTAGGATCAAACAACGAGAGAAACGAGCACAAGAACCACCGCCACAACAACAGGTAAAGACTCTTTTACAACAGAATTTTGTTGGTCCGGAATCAGATGATGAAGACAATGTAATTGGAGAAGAAAATTACTTTTTTACACTTGATGACATGCCAACCTTTATCACTGAAGATGAGGAGTTTGCAGAAAGTTCAGCTGTACAAAAGGATGAGGATTTTATCTTGGCAAATGAGACAGCTCTTGAAGAAGAGTCGGATGAGTATCAGAGAGGTTATATGAATGCTTTGTCAGCCTAGCAGAAACAATATTCACTTAGAAATAGAGATGTACCTATAAACCCAATCCAAAAGAGAAAAGAAGTTTCAGCATCGAAGAATGATGCACCCATTGCACAAAAGAAGGGAAAAGATGTAGCTGATCTCGCTACTAGCAAGCCTCCATTAGCAAATGAAAGATCAAATCAGCCAATTGTATCGAAGGAGAAAGCCGAAAAGAAGGATGCTCCAGCCAAAGATGTAGAAAACACTTCAGCTTTTAACTTAGAAAGTGAGATTTCTAAGTTGAAAGTTTCCATTCCTTTGACTGAGTTAATGAAACATAGCAGCTACAAGGGTCAAGTATCTAAAATTCTGAATTTCGATCCAATGTATGATATGCTAAATGTGGAAGATGATCAACCTGAGTTGATATTTGGACCAACATTGGATGGTGAGTCTCCCGATAGTGATGTGTCGCCTTTTTATATCAGCCTTAGATTGCATGATTTTGTGTTACATAATGCCATGTTTGATTCTGGAGCTTCTCACAATCTCATGCCGAAGGTGATTATGGAGAAATTGGGATTGGACATCACTCGAAAGTATCATGATCTGTATTCTTTTGATTCCAGCAGAGTAAGATGCATTGGGCTTATTAAAGATTTAGTAGTAAGTTTAGATCAGATTCCGGCGAAGAATGTTTTGATGGACGTGGTTGTGGCAGACATTCCTCCTAGATTTGGCATACTTCTTTCCAGATCTTGGGGAGCAAAGTTGAAGGGAACCATACAGCTTGATTTCTCCTATGCTACCATTCCTGTGTTCTGTCAGATGAGAAAACTATATCGGGAACAAAAGATGAAGTATATGATCACCAGCAAGGAGAAACCGGTAAATCATCCGATTAATTATGTACATACAGATTTAGAGTCTTTTTTTTGTATTCAGATAGTTTCAATGATGTAGATAGTCAGTTAGTTGAAGTAGAGGACATTCCAGAGATTACAAAAAATTTCAGAGAAGTTTTGATGAAAGAGAGACAAGAACTTGAGAGTTCTGTTGAGCAATCAACCTTCCGACAACATCATAAAGTTGAGGGACAACAAGCAGAAATAACAGAGAAAACGAAATTTCAGCACTTGGAAGAAGATGAAGAAGGTTTATGGACTATGGATTTCGATGGTGCAGTTGGGAGTGATGGTGCTGGAATCGGCATTTGGGTTCGTAGTCCTTTTTCCGCCCCAAACAAGGTACCTAGTAATGTGAGAGTTTGTTCTTACACGTTAGCATTTGATTGTTCGAATAATGAGGCAGAATACGAAGCTTTGATTGCTGGTCTGAAAATACTTAGGAAGTTGAATGCTAAGATAATTGCAGTCTATGGCGAATCTGAGTTGGTAATTAAGCAAGTGAAGGGTGAGTATCAAGCGAAGCATCCTCGGATGCGGGCTTATCGAAATGTTGTTCTTGATATATTGAAGTTATCTTCAGATTATACTTTGACTTGCATCCCTCGCATTCAGAATGGTATTGCAGATGCTCTTGCCAAAGAAGCTAGTAATTTGAAGATCCCAATGAACTCAAGTAACAAGTTCGAGATCCATGTGAAACATCGTCCAACTGTCCCAGATAATCAAAGGTATTGGAAAGTATTCCAAGATGATGATGAGATTGATGAATTTCTGCAGAACAAAGGTAAATTCAAAGACACTTCAATTGACGTGGAATATGATGATGGTGAGGCTGATATGAAAATAAATCAGATGGAAGTATTACAGCTAAAAGATAATGTCATTCCTAAGGGTTTGATACCTTTAGAAGAGCTCTTTGATCAAGATGAAGTAGCTAGAAAGCCAACCTTGCGGCCAACTGAAAAGGGAGTTGAAGACGTGAACATTGGAAAAGCTGAAAATCCAAAGATGGAGACGTTATCCAAATCATTGCCACCGGAGGTAAAAGAAAAATATGTTAATTTGTTGTCTTCTTTTGCTGATGCTTTTGCTTGGGACTATTCAGATTTAAAGACGTATGATACCAATATAATTCATCACACCATTCCTATTAAGCCAAATCAGAAGCCTTTCAGGCAGAAGTTAAGGATAAATCCGAAATTGCTGCCCTCGATTGAAAAGGAGGTGAATTGATTATACAAGGCTGGTATCATTGTTCTTATAAGATTTTCAGATTGGATTTCCAATTTGGTGCCCGTACGCAAAAAGACAGGTGAGATTCGTTTGTGCATTGATTTTCGGAATTTGAACAAGGTTTCTTTGAAAGAAAATTATCCATTGCCCAAAATGGATCACATATTGCAGCGAGTAGTTGGAGCATCTCGTATGTCACTACTCGATGGTTATTTCGGGTATAACCAAATTTTGGTCCATGAGGATGATAGAGACAAAACAACATTCACCACTCCGTGGGGAACTTTCCATTATGAAAAAATGCCTTTCGGTTTAAAGAATGCTGGTGTGACATTACAGCATGCAATGGATATGGAATTTGCGAATGAGAAAGATGTTTTTCTAGTTGTTTATCTTGATGATTTGACAGTCTTTTCCAATTCTGATGAAGAGCATCTTTACCATTTGAAAGTTGTTTTTCAGCGATGTAGAAAGTATGGTGTGTCACTTAATCCAAAGAAGAGTTTGTTTGCCATGGATGAGGGCAAACTCCTTGGTCACATTATCTCAAAAGATGGCATCCGTATTGACCCAGCATGAGTTGAAGCAATTCAGAAAATTGATCTTCCCTGGAATAAGAAGGAGATTCAATCTTTTAATGGTAAGATGAATTTTTTACGCCACTTTGTGCCTAACCTTGCTGAACATCTAAGAGAGATTACATACATGCTTAAGAAGGATAGTGTAGTAAAGTGGAGTGAAGAGGCGGTAAAGCTTTCAATCTAGTGAAGTTGGTTCTTTCATCAGCTTCGGTTTTGATCAGTCTGGATTACACTCAGGATTTTATTTTGTTCTCTTTTGCTTCGGAGCATACTATGGCAGCAGTATTAATGCAGAAAAGAGATGGACATGAAAAACCAATTTCTTTTTTCAGCCGTACTATAAGAGATGCAGCCCTGAAATATAGCATAATTGAAAAGCAAGCTCTTGCTCTTGTGAAGGCGTTGAAATATTTTCGAGTTTATATTTTGCATTCTCATATTGTTGCTTATGTTCCTAACGCTGCTGTTAAGGATGTTCTAGTGCAAATAGATCCGGAAGGGAGATGGGGTAGATGGATTGCTGCCTTGTTGGAGTATTATGTGGAGATAAAGCCTACGAAACTTATCAAAGGGCAAGGGCTGGCAAAGCTAATGGCTGAATCAAATTTGCACACTTTGGACATCAATCTTATTGCTGCTATGTCTGAAGATAATGAGGAAATTTCATTATTTCAGGTATCAGAAATCTTTGTGACGTCTCCTTGGTATTCAGATATTGTATATGTGCTTCAAAATTTGTCACCACCACCCGGTATGGCTAGAAACAAAAGAACTCTGAAATTGAAGGGTGCTAATTTTTGTGCTTTGAATAATTCGCTTTATTGGAAAGATCCCGGTGGTGTTTTGCTGAATTGTTTGGTGGAAGAAGAAGCAAAGCGGGTTATGGAGGATTTTCACAAAGGAGATTGTGGCATTCACCTTTTTGGAAAACAACGGCCAATAAGATTTTGAGAGCGGGGTATTATTGGCCGAAATTGTTTGCTGATGTGTATAAGACTATCAAAATCTGCCATGAGTGTCAGATTTTTGAAGGAAGACAGAAATTACAGCCTTTGCCGCTTAAGCCCATTGAGGTGAGTGCTCCTTTTCAGCAGTGGGGTTTGGATTTCATTGGTGAAATTCATCTCGCTTCTTCAGGACAACATAGATGGATCCTAATGGCGACAGATTATTTCACGAAATGGATTGAAGCAGTTCCCACCAGGCAAGCTACAGATTCGGTAATAATTTCTTTCCTTGAGAATAACATTTTGTCTCGTTTTGGTTGCCCGAATAAGTTAATCATTGATAACGCAGCAGCTTTCAAATCAAAAAGGATGATTGAGTTTTGTGACAAGTATAAAATCATTTTGGGGCATTCAACCACCTATCATCCGCAAGGCAATGGATTGGTGGAGTCTTCCAACAAATCTTTGGTCAACATCATTAAAAAGTTGCTGGAAATAAACAAGAAAAGTTGGCATAAGAAGCTGGTCAATGCACTTTGGGCAGATCGAATGAGTCAGAAGAAATCCATTGGTATGTCCCCCTTTGAGTTGGTTTATGGAGTTGATACAGTGTTTCCTACCTCTCTCGCGGTTCCGGTGGTCAAACTTCTACAGGAAGCTGGCAGTGAAGAAGATCATATGTAGAGAAGAATAAATCAAATGATCCATTTGCAGCAGACGAGGGAAGAAGTTTTTCAAAACACATTCAAGCTATAGGAGAGAATTAAGAAAATCTATGACAGGAAAGCAAAGGCGAACAAATTTCAATTGGAGGAAGTGGTGCTGAAATAGGATGCTAGAAATGAGGACAAAGGTAAGCACGGTAAGTTCGAAAATCTCTGGAAAGGACCCTTTAAAATTGCTGCATATCGAGGTCAGAATTCTTTTCTTCTGAAGGATATGAATGGGGAAGATTGTCCAGGAGGGCCGGTCAATGGTCGGCTGCTCAAGCGGTATCATTTTTGAGATTTTTTTTGTTGATTACATTGTCACTGTACATACCATTTATTTCAGTTTCATTGCAAGTGTGTGCTGTGATATTTTCTTCAATTTGGGGCCCGAAGTGAAGGCTATAATTCTAAAGATTGATTGCAGCTTTTCTTTGAGTATGTCTAGTCAGGATTTCAGTCATTTCAGTTTCAAAGTTGAGTCAGTTCGAGTTCAAATTTTCAGTCAATAAATGAGTCAAGAGTCTTGCGTTGATTTGTCAAAATTATGGACTCCATAGCCCAATCGATGAACGCACTGCCTACTCTCCCAGAAATCTGTAGTTCTTGGCACCTCCCAGGAGCTACCATCCCCATTGGAGCCAATGTTAGAGTCGGTCTGTTCATCCCTCCGTCAGAGATCAAAAATCTCTTTTGTTGCATTTCATTTTTAGGTGTCTCATTCAGTTCGATCATATGCATTCCATTAGGAGCATCGGTCTTTTGACGGAAGGGTCTTGTCATTCATGTCCCTCGTGTCTTGTACCTGCTGGCTCAGATTTGTTCATCGAAGTTCATCAAAATCAATTTTAAAGTCATTTACAGTCCTGTTTGATCTTTTGGTCAGCAAATAGTTTTTAGGGTTTTTTGAGTCATTAGGTCTAGGGTTTAGTCTTCAATAATGTTTAATAATGCCAGCAGGCACATGAGGGAAGCTCAAGATAAGTTTTCGTCGCAAAATTTCATTGTCATATTTCCTGATCGTGACTTTTCTTCAAAACTCTGTTTTGAAGAAAATCATCATTTTGTCCTTTGTAATAAATTCCATGTATATTTTCCAAGCTTTTCAGTTGTCAAATTCTTCAGGCGCAGCCCTGTTCGCCTTTGCCAAATTCTGTGCCAGTCATCCCTGCAAAAAATAGACAAGAGTTTCGTCATTTCAGTCAAAAAGTCAAAGTGGAAACAAAAACAGAGTTTGTATTAACAATGTGAAAAGTGCCAAAGTTGAGACATAAGAAAGTGGGTTTTTGCAAAACAAAAATCAAATCCATGACTATACAAGATATTTTCACCATTCAAATGTCATTTGCACACAAGAAGTTGTCAAAAACCCAAAGTAAAATCGTGGAGGAACGAAATTCTGTGTTTGAGGATGGGACTGTGTATTTGGAGTGCTGCGCGGCGCATTGGGAGGTAGTCGCGACAGACCAGGAGGTCGCGGTGCACAGGACCGCCTGCCACTGTGTATTTTTCAACGTGTGCGGTGCATACAATGAGTGCGACGCACTGGGTTGTGCGTGCGGCGCATAGGGCTGACAAGCGATTTTTCACCACTGCTTCATCAAATTTCCAAAATGACTCAATCTCCTTTGCTCCAAGTAAGTTTGTGAGCCCTTGCCATTGATTTTAGCTTGTGTTGGGTGTTGTTTGGAGGGAGGAATTTGAAATTTTGGAGGTTGAAATATAAACTTTGTCAAAAACTGCTCCTTAGGGTTTGTATTTGAATTTTAAAAGTCTGATTTTTGGTGCCAATTAATTCAAATCCCATTCCCCATCTGTGTTTCTTTTCCTCCTCACTGTTATAATATCAATAATATCCCTTCCTTATTCCCTTATAAAGCCACTCATATAATCATTTATCCCTATGTCTAAATCTTACCATTCCCTATCACTATCACTCTCCCATGTCATTTGCAAAAAAATCCCCAAACATCACATTCCTAAAACACAGTCAAGTGACTGTCCCCACACTTCAGTTTTCACTTGACAATTGTCCATTGTACCCACTGTCCACAGTCCTTTCCCTTTTGGCACACATTTGGCAATTGGAGGCAAATACACCAAATTTTTGTTTTCACCTCATACAGATCAGCATACACTTGGCATAAAATTGTGACACCATGACGGACACTGAGTCATCATATGAGCAAGACAATGATTCTACCACAGAGCTTCATGTACCGAGAAGGCCTCGTAAAGGAGGCAAACATGTGAGGGAGGAGCCCACCTCATTGACTCAGTTTGAGGCCTGCCCACTTGCCATGGCATGTTTTCGAGAGCAGTCATGCTATCAGTATTGTGAGAGGATTGCTCAGATTTGACATCATCAGGAGTTGGCCCAGTTGTTTGTTTTACATTTGCGAGATGGTCAGGTTACCCTCGCTGGTGTAAATTTCACCTTGACACCAGAAACCATTTCTCAGGCAACAGGAATACCGAATGTAGGTGAGGAGTGGAACAAAAAACATCATGTGGATAGAGTTCATTACGAGCCATACATCAGGCCTGACTATGTGAGGCAGCTCATCAGGGTATTCCCATTCCGGTTCTTGAAGGAATCTTATGCACCGTTGATGAGACTCATTATCAGATACTTCAGTTGTGAGGGTCGTTTCTCACGCCTCTATGCATACGACATCAGATTATTGATGCATTTCACGAGAGTGAGGATGATGAAAATTCCATATTTCATGTGCTGAAACATAGAGAGGATGACTACTCTTGTGCAGAAGAAGACTCATGAGCAACAACACAACATCATTTATCATTATGCGCTCATCAAAATGATTGTGGTACATCAGCTTGGATTACAGGGCATTGCATGGGAAGATTTAATTTCCCGTGACTTCTTTACAGCCCCTCAGCCTCCTCAGGAGATTGTTCACGATGCAGGTGAACCTTCACATTAGTTTGAAGGTCTCGAGACAGAGCCTATCAGTGTGCCAGTGTATGTCACTTTTCAGAGAGGCACGAGAGAATTATTTGCAGCAGCCCGACGAGTACTATCTCCACCCGGGGTGGAAGTGTTCTCATTGCCATCGTCATCAGCACAGGTACAGGACAAAGGAAATATGCCTATGCAGGAGGAGGGCCCTTCAGGAGGCCAGGATACTGATTTCACATTGATTGATGCGGATTTGAGCTCTCCAAACTCAAAACTGAGAGAGATCATTCAGGAGCAGAAAACTGAGATCAACACATTGAACGACAAGTTACAGAGAGATCAATGGATCATTAACTATCTGGAGCAGTGGAATAAGCAGTTGGAGGATCAGCAGACGATCATGGAGTTGCAAAACATCAGTGAAAACCGGCAAACTGCTCGAAGAAGCCCATCCGAGATGACACCTATTGAGCGGGAGATTGAGTCCGATAGAGAGACATGGATTGAGAGAGTCAAAATGCATCTTGAGAAGCTATTGGAGAAGGAAAAAAAAGAGAATAACATGCTCCGACACATGAAGAACCACTATTGGGCACGCACACATGTTTGCAAAGCGAGGATCAAGATCCTGAAAGCGAGGCTAAGGAGGGCACTAAGGCAGCGTAAAAGGCATGATAGGCTCAAAATCTTGGCTGAAGCCTCTTTGGCTAAGCATGGTACTTGATGAGGGACCTTCAGTCCAAATTTCAAGGAATTTGGAGAAAATTTTGTCATTTTTGAATTTTTTTGGTCACAAAACAAGTTTTTCTGCCCGACGCGTAGCGCCACTTGGCGCGCGCTTACGATTGGAAGATCCTCTAGAGGAAAACTTGGTATTTCTGGATTTTATATGAAAATTTATGCATGCTCAGGAATGGCCTAATGATTTCATCAAGTTCTGGGTTGCCTAAAGGGTCAAAAACACCTTGAAAATGGCCTTTCTGCCACTTTTTGCACACACAGGAACCAGTCTTGGGAGATTGAACTTTTGGAGGCTCAAATGGAAACCCAATCCAGAAATTCCACTTGGGTTGGAAAGTAGACAAGCAGGGCTTTCCAACTAGCTATCATGAGCTCAATTTTGACTTCGGGAAGGGCCTCAAAATCAGCTCCAAAGTTTTGCTATGCATAGATGATTTTGGCCTATTTTTCACTCAACAGCTCAGAATTTCGCTAGTTTCACTTTTTCATGTAACTTTTGATCTATCTTGATGTAATTTCATGACCATGATGTAATTTTGGCACATTTTTACTTTTTCTAGAAGATTCATTCATCAAAAGGTGAAATGTGAGTGAATGGATCAGTTTCCTAGCATATAGAGGCAAGTTGTTTTCATTGCCTATTTTTCAGTTCCTAGTTTAGATATGGTTGAAACAACTCCTAGAATGATGATCTCGACCCCTAGAGGCATGGGGAGGAGTTATAATTGTATATATTATGTATTTTCTCAGACATTTTCAGGGTTGGACACTTGGGATTTCTGAGCACTTCATTGTACATTCATTCTGCAATTTTGGAAAAGGAATAGACCAGGGTTTGCAGCCCTCTTTGGGATCCTTGTGGCTCTGTGTATTGATGGTTTTTTTCCCCATGTATTTTTAAGTTCACTTATGTTTATGTGTACCATTTTCATTCTCTTTTCTTCTTAAATTAAGCAAATCAGTGTTAAAGGTAGAATTTAGTAGCTTGCTTTGCTCTGCCTTTATTTTTGTTTAATTTTACATGTTTTCATCTGTTTGAGGAGGACTCTTGAGACCCTCTTTCCCTCTTCAGCTCCCCATCAGTATGATCCATCCATTTAATCAATATAAAGCATCAAAACACTTGCCTTCCTCACCCCAATCAGAACTCTGCAAAAACTAAGCCCTGTCCCCGCACCCAAAACTGCCTTTCCCTTTGATCCAACAAAACCCCCCAAAATCAAACTCAAACTCCTTTATTTATATACCTAGCCTAAAATTAGCTTTTTTTTCAGTCATCTCAAGCCCTATTGATTAATTTTCATTGAGATTGACCCGGAGAGAGCCCTCTCCTGTTCTGGTAGGGCTAGCTACCAGACTGAGCGTGGTTTGATGTTACCCTGAACTCTACCTTCTTTCAGCCTGAGGTAGATTTAGGCAATAACAAAAGGATCATCAAGAAAGCCTCTTGAACTCATTCATACTGACATGTGTGGACCTGTAAGGAAAAAGTCACCATGCGGTAAACAATACTATATCTTATTTATTGATGATTTCTATAGAATGCGTTGGATTGGGTTGATTAAACACAAAGATGAAGCATTTGAGAAATTTCAGGTCTTCAAAGCACTGGTTGAAAATGAATTAGATCTAAAAATCAAGTGTCTTAGATCTGATCGAGGAGGAGAATATACATCTGATGAATTCATTGAATTTTGTGAACAACATGGCATAAAAAGACAATTTTCTATAGTTGGCACTCCACAACAAAATGGCGTAGTAGAAAGAATGAATAGAACAGTTCAACAAATGGCTAGAGCTATGCTTGATGATTCCAGAACACCTGACACATTTTGGGGAGAAGCAGCACATACAGCGGTAAATATTCTTAACAAGGCACATGTTCGTGTAAATAGTGATAAAAATCCATATGAACTCTGGTATGGTAATCCTTCCACTGTGAAGCATTTTAGAGTTTTTTGAAGCAAATGATTTATCAAAAATAATGATGAAAAACTTGGAAAGTTTGAACTCAGAGCAGATGAAGGAATACTTCTTGGTTACTCCTCTAGGAGTAGAGCATATAAATGTTACAATAAAAGACTTCGGAAGATTGTTGAATGTATTGATGTTGTTATTGATGAGTCTCCTGCAGCTCCAAAAGAAGAAAAACAAACAATAGATGAAGACGATGATGACATATATCCTTCTACATCAAATAGGAATGATATAGACAGTGAACCCAATGAAGAACCCGAAGATGATTTATCTGAAAAATATCCATCCAGATATGTTCAAAAGAATCATCCAAAATCTCAAATTTTGGGAGAAAAGGGATCAGGTGTACAAACAAGAAGGACTCTTGTGGGATCTTCTAGCTATCTGGCATTTCTATCCACTATTGAACCACACAATGTCAATCAAGCTAGCAAAGATGAATGTTGGATTCAAGCCATGAATGAATAGCTTGATCAAATTGAAAAGAATCACACTTGGGAATTAGTACCAAGACCTCATGACAAAAATGTCATTGGAACTAAATGGATATTCAAAAACAAGTTAAATGAGAATGGGATGTTATAAGAAATAAAGCTAGACTTGTTTGCAAGGGGTATGCTCAACAAGAAGGTATAGACTTTGAAGAAACCTTTGCTCCTGTAGCCAGAATTGAAGCCATAAGAATGTTTCTTGCTTTTTCAAGCTTCCAACAAATCAAAGTTTATCAAATGGATGTTAAATCTTCTTTTCTCAATGGTGATCTAGAAGAAGAAGTTTATATAGAACAACCACATGGAAAATTTTAGGGCTAATAGTCGCAGGTGGGCTAATTTTCCATGGTTTTTCCAAAAGAAAGATTCGCCAATTTCCATTTTTTTATAAAAGTGATTCGCCCAAATTTTACAATATAAAATTATTTTACCTTAAAAATCACCAACATTATATAGAGAATATATATAATATCATTATAAATCTGAATAATTTTACAAATACATCAATAAACCTTTTATATTTTTCACATTAGGGACTAGTGATATTCGCCAATTTTTAACCTCAAAATAATTTTCCATCCTTAAAATTTTCCTCGACAACCAGAAGGATTAATTTTGGGAAATGATGAAAAAATTGTTTGTAAACTTAAAAAGGCTCTATATGGTCTCAAACAAGCTCCAAGGGCATGGTATTATCGTCTTGACAAATATCTTCATCAACAAGGATTTTCAAAGGGGTCTGCTGATAGCAACTTATACACAAAAACTGGAAATGATAAACTATTGATTGTGGTTGTATATGTTGATGACATCATTTTTGGAAGTAATGAAGAGTCTATGAGTCAGAAATTTGCTTTTGTTATGTAGCAAGAATTTGAAATGTCTTTACTTGGGGAACTAACATTCTTTCTTGGCTTGCAAGTGCAACAAGCAACAGATGGCATATTATTATCATAAGAAAAATATCTTAAGCAAATTATGAAGAAGTATGGCATGGAAGAGTGTGTTAGCACTCAAATCTACCTCAGGCTGAAATGAAGTAAAACTTCAAGGCTACATCAAACCACGCTCAGCCTCATAGCTAGCCCTACGAGGACAGGAGAGGGCTCTCTCCGTCAATCTCGAGAAAATAAGCAATAGAATGCGAGATGACTTACAATAAGAACTGATTTTAGGCTAGTAAAGAGATAGGTATGTTTGATTTTTGGTTTTTTGGGTTTTCGCTGGAGAAATGGGAAAACAGATTTTGGGTCCGGGGATAAGGTCAGACCTTTGCAGATTTCGAGTTGGGGCGAGGTAGGTGAATGTCTTGATGCTTTTGATTGAATATATGGACAGATTAGACCGACGAGGAGCTGAAGAGGGCAAAGAAGAACTTGGATCCTCTCCAAACAGCTGAAAACATATAGAACTAACTGAATTCAAAGGCCAAGCACTGTAAACAATGGATTCACCCTTATTTCACTCATTCAACTTAGTTCAGAAGCATAATGAAAGGATGGCATACATTAAACATGAAGAAACTTACAGTAAACAAAGAAGAAACACCATCAAGAACAGAACACCACAAGGATCCCAACAAGTGCCGCAAAACCCTTGATCTTTCCTTAGCCAAAATATGAAAAATATGTACAATGATATCAAAAGTATCCCAAGAGTCCAACCTCTCCAACCTCTGAAAATGATTGAGAAATTACATCATATAGAGCATCCTAACCCCTTCCCACACCTCTAGGGGTCGAAATCCTCCTTCTAGGAGCAGTTCCAACAAATTCTAATCAAGGAGCTAAAATCTAGGCAGCTAACAACTTGCCTCTAAAAGAGTGGAAACTGATTCATTTACATGATTTTCACTTTTTTAAGAGTGAATCTTCTAGAATAGGTAAAAATGAACCAAAGTTACATGCCAAACATAAATTTACATCATAATAACTCAAAAATTTCATCCACAAGCAAAACTGGACCATACTAGGCGAAAATCTGAGTTGGCAGTTGAAAATTCAGCAAAAATTTAAGTGGGTCGCATTTGAGCCGAGTGGGTCGCATTTTTTTCAGCCTGAATTTGAGGTACTTCCCGGCATCCAAATTGAGCTCATGATAGCTCGTTGGAAAGCCCTGGATGTTGACTATCCAACCCAAGTGGAATTTCCCAATTTGGAGCTCATTTGACCCTCCAAAAATTCTTTCTCCCAGAAGTACTTCCTGCTGGTGTAAAAGGTGGCAGCAAGGTGGTTTTCATGGTGTTTTTGAGCTCTTTGACCATCCAGATTTTGATGAAATGCTTAGGTAATGTCTGAGGATGCATAACTAACCATGAAAAATCCAAAAATGCAAAAATTTCCTTCAGCAAGTGTCCCGAAAAAAGGTGAGCATATGAGTGCGAGACCCACTTAACTGAAAAACCTGTTTTTAGACCAAAAAATTTCAAAATGACAAAATTTTCTCCGAATTTGCTCAAATTCGGAGTGAAGACCCTCCATCATGTATCTTTCCCAGTCAATGAATCCTCGGCCAAAATCCGGAGTGGATCAGGCCTTTTCCGCCGTTTTAGTGTTTCGCTCAATCTCCTCTTCAGAATCTTCATTTTTGCTTTGCAGACATGCATGCGAGCCCAATAATGTCCTTTCATGTGACGAAACATGTCTTTGTTTCTATCATGATCCTGTGAATGTACCTACGCTGATGAAGAAGGCGAGACCCCTTCCACGCCATGTGGAGATAGTACTCGCGTTGCTGATGAAGTCAACGAGACCCCTTCCACCCCGGGTGGAGATAGTACTCGTCGTGATGTCGAAAAAAAGCTCTGTGGCTTCTCTGATATGTTACCACTACTGGTGCACTGCTATGCTCCATCTCAGTGCATCAACATCAACGATTGAGTCACTATCCGACTCCTGCTCATACTCTAACTTCTGTCTCTGACATGGCTTTGAACGAGATATTTGCAATATGTATATATTGATATAGATGCAGTGATGTCAAAGTTTCAATGCATTCTCAAAACCCAAATATATTGCATATGTACCAAAGCATCATAGGAAACACACAATGGTAATAGCTCTGTTTAGGTGGATTGGGATAAAATAACAGTCTCTGTTTTGATTACAAGTGGATTTTGACAAATGAGTACCAAGTGCAAAATGTGGGGTGCAACCTTTAAAATACTGGATAAAATTTGTCAAAGGGAACAATGAGTATAAGACCGTGTTTGTCAATGGGAAGTGAGACACAATGTGACAATGATCACAGTGAAACAAAAAGCCATAACAGTGGTAAAATAATGATGAAGACAACAGTGGTAGAATGAGTGTGAGGGCAGTGAGATTTTGACAACATATGCAAAGGTATATATATCAACCAAACAAAGGGGAAATCCTTCACAAAACCATCCATATGTATTTAAAACCCTAGGGAATAAATCTGCTATGCATATAGGGTTTCACCTCTCCATTCAAATAAATCAATTTTCCCACTTCAAGACATCACAACCATATTTAAAATCTACTGAGCATTGATTGAAAACCTGTTTGAAAGCAGTTGGAGTCGATTCCACATGAAACTGGGCGCAAAGCACGAAATTTCTGGGCTCTGTTTTTAAGTGGGTCGCATTTTCCTCAAGTGGGTCGATGCATATTGCGTGTGAAGCTTTTGGAGGCCTTCCCGGTGTCCAAATCGGGCGTGTGATAGCTTGTTGGAAATATATTGGAGTCTAATTTCCAAAAAAAGTGTAATTATGCAATTTGGATTTCATTTACTCTGTCAAAAATAAAATCTCTCAACACTATTCAAAATGAGCAGAATGAGGCTGCCTCAAGGCAGAGTGTTGTTGCAGCCAACTTTTGAAGGTCTTCCTCAACTAAAAATTGATCTCATGATAGCTCATTGGAAATATATTTGTGTCTAGTTATCCTTTGACTCATCAAGAAAGTAATTTATCCAACCATGCTAGGAGAAATCTTGATTTTCCCAAGGTCACTTCAGAGGTGCATTCAATTCTCGTGAGGCAACGGTATTTTTGACATTTATCTAAAACCATTATACCTGTGTAAAAAGTGAAGGAGGTTTTTCTTCCTTGGGATGTTTTGGACAAAAACCTCTCTCAGTTTTCCAAATTTCATCTTTGAGTTCTCTGAAACATCTTTTGAGTGAAACTTACCCCGATGTGTGAAACAAGGAATTTTGTCGAAATGAAGCGAAATGAAGGGGATAAGGGGCTTCTAAATTCTTGGGGAAATTTTGGGAAGTAAGGAGGGATGTTAGGAAGTAGGGGAAAGTGGAATCTCAGAGATTGAGTGAGGGGAAGGGGTCCAAAAGGGCAAAACACAGGCCTAGCCTAGAAAATTGCCAAGTTGTGGCTAGAAACTAGGGTTTGTGCAAAAATGAGGAATTTGGGGGATCTCAGTGATGGGAAGTGTTTAATAAGGTGAATTAAGTATAGGGGAAGGTGTGTGAACATCAGGATACAAGTTTTTCCGATGATTTGACCATCCAAGAGAAATTACCTCCAAAACCCTAGGAGAGGGAAATGGACCTTACCAAGGCACAACTGAAGCATGAACAAGCTGTAAAATGACCCAATGGAACTTGACATGATGATGAAAACCCTTTGAATGATGGTACACTCAGCTGAATGGTGACATGGACTGACATTTGGACAACTTTGGAAGGAGTGAAAGCAAACCCTAGACCTAATGCCTAGTGACCAAATTTTGCTTGAAGACTCATTGAAATGACAAAATTTGACCTTGACACCTTAAAATCACTTTGTAAGAGCATGTTTGATCACTGGAGGAAGGCTGCAAAGGCTGACTTTAACATTGGCTCCAATGGGGATGGTAGCTCCTTGGAGGTGCCAAGAACGACAGATCTTTGGGAGAGCAGACCAGTGCCTTATCCATTGGGCAATGGAATCAAAAACTCAAACTGAAATGCATGACTGAAAACTGATGACTTGACGACACAAATTGAATCTCACTCAACTAAAAACTAACTCGATACTTAAACACAACCGACAAACTGGAAATATGCTCAAAGTAGAGCTTATTCAATACAACCTACTCTAATTGTGCTTTACACCACCCGATCAAGTGTAATGGAACAGCCAATGCAACCATGTAAGCATGCTGGCTGCTGTTTGATTTCTTCCCAAATGCTTGCTTATGAACAACGAGAAATAACTACTGAAAGGAAACTCCCATGGAAACTTTGAACCAAGTGGACTGCTGATAAACTTGCAAAGCATAAATTGACTGGATGACTGCAAGAATACTGCGAATGGATCTTCATAAACATAGCTCTGGTCCAGATAATCTCCATACCTTGATCTTAAAATTTTCCTCACATCTGCGGTGCTTTTCTTTGGTGATTGCAGCAAGCTATCAAAAGGATCCTGAAATTCATGAAATACCAAACTCCGTTGCTGATTCCAGACAGAACAAAAGTCTCCTTCATCAATCTCCTCATATGAATGGAAATCTTGACATGTGCTATGCAATGAACAATCTGTTAAACAAGACAATGAAGGTGATCTTTGAATAAGATTATCATCAACATTCTTTTCGGGCACATGGTTAGCTAATGGAGCAGAATTTTTATAACAAACATCATCCAACACACGAGCAATAGGATCATCAAAAACTTGAGAAGACTGCTGCACTGTATCCCTTGAAACTGTATGACATCCTACTGGCTGTTCCTCTTTTCCTTGAGACATATTACGAATATTCTGCCTTATAAACTGAAATGCTTCGAAACAAAAGGGTATAGAATTTTCCTGCATCATCAAATCCCGTACTTCAGCTCCCATACCTTCATCTGTAATCTGATCTTCAATTTCATTTGTTGGCTGCAAATCTGATGCTACAAGCTGCTCATTTGAAGTTTTACCATGCAATTTTTCTCTCAAAAACTGAAATGATTCAAAACAGAATGGTACGGAGTCACCTTGTATCATTTGATCATGTGTGCCCACTTCCAAGTCTTCAGCTGCAACTTGACAATCAATGACTTTTGGGGGCTGCAAATCTGAATATGAGAAGTTTTCGTTGCCCTCAAGACGATCCAGATCAAGACTTGTTGACGTTTGATTTCTGATTGCATGGAATTTATCTCTAATGAACTGAAACGAATCAAAACAAAAAGGCAAATATCCTTCACTTACATCAAAATTTTCTGCACTTTCCTCATCATTGCCATAGCCGATATGCATCGGTTGATCACTGTACTCGAGCTGCTGAAAGTGAACTTCCTCCTCGCACAAACTAGCTACTGATTTGTCTGCAAGATTAGCTTCTTTTTGGAGAACATAATCATCATCATACTGATCAAACTGAGGCAATTCATCAGTATAAAACACATCATCAAACATACACATCATATCAACAGCTCTCTCTTCTTCACAATGATCTATAAAACAATCACTATGACAACTGGGATCAGAAACAAAATGTTTTGGATCAGCAACTTGTTCTTGAATGTCTTTTTCATTTTTTGCAGTCATTTTCCGCACCATCTCTTCTACTGCGTTTACGAAAAGATCAAGCTTTTCCTCTGAAGGTGTCGATTTCTCCGGATCTATGTTTTTCATCTCTTCTTCCTTCAACCTTGCCCTCCGGATCAACAAATGAGCCTCTACATTCACTGCCTTGTTCTGCATCTCGTGAAGTGTTGCAATATTCTTTTCTCTCAACTGAAACTCCATTTCCGGATCAAAGGCACCCGGGTAGTGCAAGAGAGCAGATCTAGGAGAAGGTCTTATATCAACTGGCATCGAATAATAAACTTGGTTAAATCTGGCAGAAAATTGTTGTATTGTCTCCCCTGGCAGTCTTTTCAGCTGGTTATACTCTTCTATAATCAACAAAAAATTATGTCCGATCATCCACCTGTCAAAGAAAACTTTAACAAACTTCTGGAAATCTGAAATGCTCGCATCAGGCAGGGCTTTGAACCAACTCTTCACTTGGCCTTGCAAAGAAAGAGCAAAAAGTCTGATACTAACATCTTCGTCATCAACTTCAAAAAGATCTAGAAAAGTCTCAACATTCTGCACATGTTGCTCAGCGTTGACATTGTTACATTCACCGTCAAATCTTGGTAGATATAGATCATAATTTGCAGGAAAAGCATGGAGAACAGAAGGTAAAACAAGAGGTTTATACCGATCTGGAATTTTACAAGGTGTAGGAGCATTAGTTTTGTTTTCTAGCTCATCACTCTGAAGAAAGTCATCATAATATGTGGGAAAAGTAAGGAGACCAGGATCAAAGGGAAACTCAGCATTTACACTTTTTGAATAGGTCGAGTGAAGATTTGATCACCTTTATCATACAACAAACTCTGAAAAACCTTCAGGACAGCTTCAAGACCAGCAAAGAAGTAATTTACAAGAAAGCAGATTAGATCCTGAATACCATTCCACTTTAGATACCTGAACTTTGTGTAAGATCCTTCCATTTTCTCAGAGAAAGAGTCAGTCCTCCAGACTTTGAATTGGAGTCACCAGGTGAATGATTTCAGCCTTCTTATGTCCGATCGTTGTCCACCATCAACCATCAGATCTGATCTTGATACATGTACTGGGGGAATTTACAAGTTAAATGCTACGATTACAAGTTAAACCGGAGATCGACTGAAGCAGCGTTTATCTACTTCGCTGATGCATAGCAACAGCGTTTCGAAGGCTACCTGGCGTGACTTCAGACTCTGTCTATAACAAGAAAACGTTTTGAGTTTCTCCCCAGTATGGTCGCCACTATGTTAGCGCTCAAATCTACCTCAGGCTGAAATGAAGTAAACTCAAGGCTACATCAAACCACGCTCAGCCTCGTAGCTAGCCCTACGAGGACAAGAGAGGGCTCTCTCCGTCAATCTCGAGAAAATAAGCAATAGGATGCGAGATGACCTACAATAAGAACTGATTTTAGGCTAGTAAAGAGATAGGTATGTTTGATTTTTGGTTTTTTGGGTTTTCGCTGGAGAAATGGGAAAACAGATTTTGGGTCCGGGGATAAGGTCAGACCTTTGCAGATTTCGAGTTGGGGCGAGGTAGGTGAATGTCTTGATGCTTTTGATTGAATATATGGACAGATCAGACCGACGAGGAGATGAAGAGGGCAAAGAAGAACTTGGATCCTCTCCAAACAGTCGAAAAACACATAGAACTAACTGAATTCAAAGGCAGAGCACTGTAAACAATGGATTCAACCTCATCTACTCATTCAATTTAGTTCAGAAGCATATGAAAGGATGGCATACATTTAAACATGAAGAAACTTACAGTAAACAAAGAGGAAACACCATCAAGAACAAAACACCACAAGGATCCCAACAAGTGCCGCAAAACCTCTGATCTTTCCTTAGCCAAAATATGAAAAAATATGTACAATGGTGCCAAAAGTTTCCCAAGAGTCCAACCTCTCCAACCTCTGAAAATGATTGAGAAATTACATCATATAGACTATCCTAACCCCTTCCCACACCTCTAGGGGTCGAATTCCTCCTTCAGGGATCAGTTTCAACAAATTCTAAACAAGGAACTAGAATCTAGGCATCTAAACAACTTGCCTCTAAAAGAGTGGAAACTGATTCATTTACATGATTTTCACTTTTTTAAGAGTGAATCTTCTAGAATAGGTAAAAATGAACCAAAGTTACATGCCAAACATAAATTTACATCATAATAACTCAAAAATTTCATCCACAAGCAAAACTGGTCCAAACTGGCCGAAAATCTGAGCTGGCAGTTGAAAATTCAGCAAAAATTTAAGTGGGTCGCATTTGAGCCAAGTGGGTCGCATAACTTTCAGCCTGATTTTGAAGTACTTCCCGGCATCCAAATTGAGCTCATGATAGCTCGTTGGAAAGCCCTGGATGTTGAATATCCAACCCAAGTGGAATTTCCCAATTTGGAGCTCATTTGACCCTCCAAAACTTCTTTCTCCCAGAAGTACTTCCTGCTAGTGCAAAAGGTGGCAGCAAGGTGGTTTTCATGGTGTTTTTGAGCTCTTTGACCATCCAGAATCTGATGAAATGCTTAGGTAATGTCTGAGGATGCATAACTTACCATGAAAAATCCAAAAATGCAAAAATTTCCTTCAGCAAGTGTCCCAAAAAAAAGTGAGCATATGAGTGCGAGACCCACTTAACTGAAAAACCTGTTTTTGAGACCAAAAATTTCAAAATGACAAAAATTTCTCCGAATTTGCTCAAATTCGGAGTGAAGACCTTCCATCATGTATCTTGCCCAGCCAATGAAGCATCGGCCAAAATCCGGAGTGGATCAGGCCTTTTCCGCCGTTTTAGTGCTTCGCTCATCCTCCTCTTCAGAATCTTCATTCTCGCTTTGCAGACATGCATGCGAGCCCAATAATGTCCTTTCATGTGACGAAGCATGTCCTTGTTTCTATCATGATCCTGTGAATGTACCTACACTGATGAAGAAGGCGAGACCCCTTCCACATCCAGTGGAGATAGTACTCGCGTTGCTGATGAAGTCAACGAGACCCCTTCCACCCCGGGTGGAGATAGTACTCGTCGTGATGCTGCAAACAAAGCTCCGTGGCCTCTCTGATATGTTACCACTACTGGCGCACTGCTATGCTCCATCTCAGTACATCAACCTCAACGATTGAGTCACTGTCCGACTCCTGCTCATACTCTGACTTCTGTCTCTGACATGGCTTTGAACAAGATATTTGCAATATGTATATATTGATATAGATGCAGTGATGTCAAAGTTTCAATGCATTCTCAAAACCCAAATATATTGCATATGTACCAAAGCATCATAGGAAACACACAATGGTAATAGCTCTGTTTAGGTGGATTGGGATAAAAGAACAGTCTCTGTTTTGATTTCAAGTGAAATTTGACAAATGGTAGCATGCAGCCTTTAGAATACTGGATAAAATTTGTCAAAGGGAACAATGAGTATAAGGCTGTGTTTGTCAATGGGAAATGAACAATGAGTATAAGATTGTGTTTGTCAATGGGAAGTGAGACACAATATGACAATGATCACCATGAAACCAAGCCATGACAGTGGTAAAACAATAATGATGACAACGGTGGTATAACGAGTGTGAAGGCAGTGGGGCTTTGACAATACATGCACAATCATATAAGGTGGGAAAATACTCATAAAACCATCCATATGTATTTAAAAACCCTGAGGAACAAATCTGCCATGAATGTAGGGTTTCACTTTTCCATTCAAATGTTTAAAGTCTTCAAGATACCACAACCACTTTAAAATCTACTGAGCAATAGTTTAGAACCTGTTTGAAGGCAGCTGGAGATGATTCGGATCAAACTGGGCGCCAAACTCAATTTCCTGAGTTCTGTTTTCAAGTGGGTCGCATTTCCCTCAAGTGGGTCGCATCCACTTCAAGTGGGTCGCATTTCCCTCTTGCCACATAGTGCATTTTCCAGGACGATTTTGCAGGCCTTCCCGGTGTCCAAATTGAGCGTGTGATAGCTATTTGGAAAGCTCTTGGAGTCTACTTTCCAACACAAGTGGAATTATGCAATTTGGATTTGATTTACCCTGTAAAAAATCAAATCTCCCAACACTAGTAAAAATGAGCAGAATGAGGCTGCCTCAAGGCAGAGCGCTGTTGCAGTCAACTTTTGAAGGTCTTCCTCAACTCCAAATTGAGCTCATGATAGCTCATTGGAAATATATTTGTGTCTAGTTATCCTTTGAATCATCAAGCAAGTCATTTAGCCAACCATGCTAGGAGAAATCTTGATTTTCCCAAGGTCACTTCAGAGGTGCATTCAATTCTCCTGAGGCAACGGTATTTTTGATATTTCTCTAAAACCATGATACCTGTGTAAAAATTGAAAGAGGTTTTTCTTCCTTGGCATGTTTTGGACAAAAACCTCTCTCAGGTTTCCAAAATGCATCTTTTATTGCTCTGAAACATCTTTTGAGTGAAACTTATCCCGATGTGTGAAACAAGGGATTTTGTCGAAATGAAGCGAAATGAAGGGGATAAAGGGCTTCTAAATTCTTGGGGAAATTTTTGGAAGTAGGGAGGGATGTTAGGAAGTAGGGGAAAGTGGAATCTCTGAGATTGAGTGAGGGGAAGGGGTCCAAAAGGGAAAAACACAGGCCTAGCCTAGAAAATTGCCAAGTTGTGGCAAGAAACTAGGGTTTGTGCAAAAATGAGGAATTTGGGGGATCTAAGTGATGGGAAGTGTTTAATAAGGTGAATTAAGTATAGGGGAAGGTGTGTGAACATCAGGATACAAGTTTTTCCGACGATTTGACCATCCAAGAGAAATTACCTCCAAAACCCTAGGAGAGGGAAATGGACCTTACCAAGGCACAACTGAAGCATGAACAAGGTGTAAAATGACTCAATGGAACTTGACATGATGATGAAAACCCTTTGAATGATGGTACACTCAGCTGAATGGTGACATGGACCGACATTTGGACAACTTTGGAAGGAGTGAAAGCAAACCCTAGACCTAATGCCTAGTGACCAAATTTTGCTTGAAGACTCTTTGAAATGACAAAATTTGACCTTGACACCTTAAAATCACTTTGTAAGAGAATGTTTGATCACTGAAGGAAGGTTGCAAAGGCTGAATCTAACAGAAAGTGCAAACCTATAAGTACACCAATGATAACCGGATGTAATCTCAGTTCTCATGATGATTCTCCCACCGTGAATCAACCAGAATACAGATCTATGATAGGAAGTCTACTTTATCTCACTGGGACTAGACCAGACATTATGCATGCAGTTGGGATTGTTGGACGATTCCAAGATAATCCAAAAGAGTCTCACCTTCAGGCTGTCAAAATAATATTCAAATATCTACAAGGAACTCAAGACTTTGGACTATGGTATCCAAAGAATATTGATCTCACTCTTCATGCTTACACTGATGCAGATTGGGCTGGAAATGTTGATGATCGGAAAAGCACTAGTGGTGGTGCATTCTATATGGGGCCCCGGTTGGTATCTTGGTTTAGCAAGAAGCAAGGCTCTATTGCCTTATCTACAGCAGAAGCAGAATATGTGGTTGCCGCATCATGTTGCACTCAACTTCTTTGGATGATGCAAACCTTACAAGACATTCAAATTGAATGTTCACCTCCTATATCCATTATGTGTGATAATACAAGTGCCATCAGTATCTCAAAGAATCCTGTTATGCATTCCAAGACCAAGCACATACCCATCACGTATCACTTCTTACGTGAACAAGTGCTTGAAAAAAAGGTGAAGTTGGAGTATGTTCCCTCCAAAGAACAAGTTGCTGATATATTTACCAAACCTTTACCCAGGGAAGCGTTCGAATACCTCAGACAGAAGCTGGGAGTAGTTTCTACCATGCAGAAGATCAGATCTACTTGAATACAGAAGATTAAATTGGATACGCGGATTTCCTGAAGGACAGTCGCGTATATACGCGAGTTTATACACAAAAAACCGCGTATGGGTGTTTGCTGACAAATTTTTTATGGGTCAGCATTCTTCAGCACAGCTGTGGTGCTGATTGGTATCTATGGTGATGTTTCAGCTCTCATATTTCTATTTCATTCTATGATGTTTGATGAAGATGCATTGATGATTTGCTGTTAAAAGTGTTCAGGATGCACAAGCTAAGGGGGAGCATTGGTCATGTGGAAAGGATGCATTGTTGGCATTCTAATTATTTGTTGTAGTCTGATCTCATGCTTGAGATTCTTTGGTCTTGATTGTATAATTTATTTCTATAATTTGATGAAAAGGTCATGTTGAGACATATGATGTAAATTATTATATTCAGTCATGTAAGGACTTCTTCAAATTTGTAAACCCACTTGGTTGGGTAGTTGAGTCAAAATGTGTAAACCTACTTGGTTGGGTACTTGAGTCACATATGTAAATCCACTTGTATGAGTCCTTGGTGATAGGAAAGGTCATAGTGTCATGTACTTCATTGAAAAATATGCTTGAAGATTCAGCATGAACTCAGGGGGAGCATGGTAACTTCAGTGCACATCAGATCTATAGAACTCTGTTCTTTCTACAAGAGAAGAAAAACCTTGTTTTGGTTTTAATACGCCCTTTTCCCTTGATGTCAAAGGGGGAGAGTATCATGGTGTTTGAATAATGGTTATAATCAATGTATCTATCTGTTGTGGTGATCAAACACCATCATGGTTTCCATCAAGTCCAAATGGGGAGATTGTTGGCAATATGATACAATGTGTTGTCCTTTATGGCAACCTACTTGATGAAGTTGTCCTTGATGGAAACTATCTTGATGAGTTGTCTTTGGATAGCAACCTATTTGTTAATGATGTAAATCTGATGTATCTACAGAGCAGTTCAGAAGTAACAAAGAAAGAAATTCTAGTAAGTGCCAGAGTAGTCATGAATAAGATATGTCACAAAGCATACGCGGGTTTGTAAAGGCAAAGTAGCGTATGTACGCGGAAAAGTATGTATAAAGTAGCGTATGCCTATTTGCGCTCTAATTTTATAAAACCAGTGGACATTACCATGGTATTGGCCCACTGTATTGAGCGCTGGATTATCTATTTGATCCCATCTAGGAATACCATCAGCGGTTGAGTGGTTTTGACTCATGGTATTGACAAAGGCTAAATCTATATAATGAGAAGAAGATCATAGTGCAAAGGCGTGCATGTGTAAGGGTTGTTAATAAATAAATCTCTTTAAGAGATATCTGCATGGTTGAACTCTGATTTTGATAGATCTGAATCTATGATGCACCTATGGATATGATGAAGGTTCAAGATCTCTAGATCGAGAAATGATGAATCTCTAGGATGATCTGCAAAAGAAATGATGAAGACCTGGCGCAAGTCTGCTGAAGAACATGAATAAATCTGGGTAAGTTTTATAGATCTGGCCTGCTCTGAAAAATATATTTTTACAGATCTATATGCTAGTTCGCTTCATGAAAAGCACGTATATACGCGAGTTCGCTTCATTAAAAGCGTGTATGGCAGTTAGGGTTTTCTGAAGATAATGTACACAGAGGTATACGCGGGTTGGTGTGCAGTAAAGCGCGTATGTATGCGGCTTCAGTGAATCAAAGTAGCGTATGCTATTTTAATTAATGAATGTTCAGGGTTGAGTTTGTATATGCATATCTATTCTGAATTCTGGGTTATTTCTGACATTCTGGTTACAGTGGTCTCACGGTTCTGTTTGAAGTTTTGGGCAAAGTATGTTTGTTGATGTTAAGTGAAGGGTTGTGTTGAAGTTGTTTGATCCAGTATGAAAAATGATGAAATGTGGTCTGCAGTGGATCTGAGGGTTGAAGCCTTCAGTATGATAGTGGAAGCTTTCTGCCAGTAGAAGCTGGTATTGAAATCAGGGGGTAGAAGCTCCCTTCCAGGAGAGACTGGTAAACGATATCAAGGGGTTGGAGCTCCCTTCCAGTTGTAGCTGGGAAACGAGAGAAGGTTGCAGCCTTCTGCAGATAGAAGCCTACATACTGGTATAAGTCTGCATCAGTACAATGTTGTAAAAGGTCTTCTATATAATAAAGATTGAAGACAGAGACGACAGCAGCGGTGGTTTTCTCCCGAATTGGGTTTCCACCTTAAATTCTAGTGTTCGTGTGTGTGATGATTTATACTGTTGTTTATTTCTCATAACTTCTGATTATCTAGCTTTATTCATAACTATTAAATCTGTTTAAAAGACTGATTCTCTAAATTTGAAAGATAAATCAGTATACGCTAGTTTCCTTCTATATTTTTGTGTGCATATGCTAGTTTAGTTCATAAAAACCGCGTATGGAAATCTGCTCAAAGAAAAAGTGAAAAGTTTTCAGTCAGCTCTAAATACTGATTCACCCCCCCCTCTCAGTATTTTTCCCAACACCATGGGTTTGGGTAATCTATTTTGACCACTAATATTCTCTTTTCCACATCACCATGACCTCAAATCCCTTGATGTCAAATACTGCCAAATCCCAAGTCGTGTCGCTGATATGCTCAAGAGAAGTTTCCGTTTGCAGTTTTCAACCTCCCTCTTATCCTCTTTTTTGTCCTGATTCACTATCATCATATTCCTCTGTCTTGTTTCAATGATGTGGGAAACATTATAGCCCTCCTTCGACCAGGTCACTTCCTGTCGACTTTAGCTCATTATCCAGGAAGTTGATCGAGAGACTCCCTTCCGGTACCTTGGAGCTTGCATGCCTTAATGGAAATTTCTTCGCATTCGACGACAGGTCAACATCATTGGCCTTTGATCGAGTGATTCTACCGATGTTCGATGCCAGATCACTGTTCACATTCCGTGGATTGTACTAGTTGTACCTTGAGAGCCGTTGTCATTATTGGTGGTTTCTCTTGTGTCCGTTAACAACTTTCATCATTAGCTGGTAATCACGTGACTTTCTTGCATGTTCGACTTCAACTCACATATTCGCATGCTTGAATTTGTACTTGTTCGGGTCGATATGGAGCGCAAGACCTTGGGTTTTGCTTGATAAGATCCAAGCTACGGGATATTTTGGTTTATCATGACTATATGCATGAATCTTTTGATTGGATGGTTGTGACCATACCTGATTCTATTTGTTGATCCTTACTGCTGGATGGTTGTGTCCATATCTCGGATCTCAGTTTATATGTACTATATTTATGGATGGCTGCACCCATGCCACATGTTCATGTATCAGAGATATTAGTTGTATTTTTACTTGCAGTTCTTCTTACATCGGTGTTTTGGTTTGAATGCATTCTCGTAAAGCATTTCACTCCTCCCTCTCTCTCGGACCTCATGCTTTAGGGGGGATCTGTTACACAAAATTTTGTCACCGTCCCTGCAATCCCCATCCTGCACATTGGAGGACCATTTCTATGACTTATAAGTTGTGTCACGCCTTGCAAAAAGTGTCATTGCATAGATTTCCATGAGAAGAACATTTCCTCTGTTGACTATTCCTGGAACAGAGCATCAAAAACATATGATTTTGGGTCGGCGTTGGCAAACAGTTATGGCCTCGCACCAATAAGGGAAATTAGCACTGGGCCTTGCGTCCATTGGCGCTCTGTCTCAGTGGACTGCCCACGCTGAGCTATTTTTTGAAATTTTTTTAAATATAGAAGCAAAGTTTCCATTTCCAACCACTTCGTGAGTCGAGTTAGCATGATTTGTTCGACTGAATAATGTCGAACATCTTCCTTTGGCTTCTTGTTCCCTACTTTTGAGCAACCTCCCAAAGGATAAGGTCTCCCTTCCACCATTTGAGGGATCCCAACCTCCTCCTCCTCTCCTATAAATACATCTCTCTCACATAGATGTAGCTAGTTGAACATTTTGGAGAATAGCTGAAATAGTCTGATATAGCTGGTGTGAGATACAGTGGAGAGAGACCCCTTGTCGAGAGAGAGTCTAGGTTGATTACATCTCCAAGTCCAAATTCCTCGACGAATGCTCGAGACGCGTTTTTACTGGACCCGCTGAAGGAGACTACGACGTCAAAGCTCATTTGGTTCTAATCTCTTTCTTTATCTTAATTAATACATGACTAATGTTTTGGTTCCTGTCTTGTGTTGATGTGATTAATCTTGTGCAATACGTTTAATTCTCCTTGACCAATTAGATAGTTATGAATGCAAATATTTGTTTGTATGTTGCTATCATTCTCTGATCCTTGTGCAGGCACCTGAGTACCATTTCTGGAGGACCGCGATGTGTTGGGATGAAGATCAGGAGACTGCTGCCACAGGTACGACAACTGTGTTGGAACCAAGGTAGGACATCTATCTAGACACATTTTCATTCATTAACTGGGAATCGACACATTATCATGTCCTCTTGCTGCTAGACCCACCCTAGGGCTAGAGGGATCGCCTCTGTCCGGAGAGGGGATTTACCTACACAACACTTTGCTAACTCTTCTTTGGAAATTATTGGCTCTTTACCTCTTATAGACATGCTAGATATTCGCCTATCTCCAATATTCGGATGCGCTGATATTTTCCGATCTCCGATATGTCGATGACCTTCGTTATGTTGATGACTTGTGGCTTTCAATGCTCTGATATCGCTGAATTTACGATACATTATCTCACTAGATCTCTGATATGTCGATGCGTCGATATTTTCCGACCTCCGATATGTTGATGACCTCCATATTTCGATGCTCTGATATCACTAAACCTCAGTTATGTGATATCTCTATGCCTCTGATGCTTCGATATCTCATAGCCTCGATGCTCCTACCTCTGATATTTTAGAATTCTCAAGGCTTCAAGTCATGAAATTTAGCAAACCATCTGGTTGAATTCACGAACCCATTTTTGGACTTCTGCTTATCGTTGGAGAACTCTTCAAAATAAATTTCTAATGGGTATGGTCCAATGTAGACTTGGAGTACATTTTATGCCTATAATGTGACTCCAAATATTATGCCACACTCTGCCTCTGGAACCTTCTGCTTGTGCTTGGAATGACAACACCCAAACCATGATAGACATCATTTAATGGCCTTTAAATAAAACTTCTACTATGATGATTCTCTATGAAAAGCCTGCATATATCAATGAATCACCATTGAATTTTTTGAAATCAATTCCAACACTAATTCAACCACCCATTGTCCAACAATATCCCCCTTTGGCATTGATGGAAACACCATAATCTCCCCCTCAGGCTAGGCATGTAATTCTCCTATCTTCTCCCCCCTTGTCACCAATGGAAAAGATTACTTCTTGAATACTCCCCCTGAACCATTGCAGTCTAATTTTCCATGAATACCACATGCTGAGTAGCTTCCAACCCTTTCCAAAATGAAGTCATTTGGAGGGTGGAGTCACAACTACAATATGCTTCCTGAGATATTTGAATGGTTCTCTTTCTAATGGCTTGGTAAATATATCTGCTAATTTCCCTTTAGTGGCCACATACTCAGGTTTGACAACATTTGCTCCAACTTTATCCCTCAGAAAATAAAACTTAAATGGGATATGATTTTTCTTGGAATGCATGAAAGGATTTTTAGAGATACTGGAACTTGTATTATAACGCATGATTGGAATAGGATCAGTCAACTCTATATTCATATTTTTCAAGGTTTGTTTAATCCATTGAATTTGCATGTAGCAGGAGGCAACAACAATATATTTTGCTTCATTGGTCGATAAGGAGATGTAGGCTTGTTTCTTGCTGACCCATGAGACTAAACATCTACCCAAGAAGAAGGTTGCACCTAAAGTGCCTTTTCTATCATCTGGAATTCCAGCCCAATCAACATTAGTGTAGGCTTTCAACTTGAATTCTTTGCTTTTAGCATACAACATCCCATACTCGGTTGTCCCTAAAAGGTATTTGAACATACTTTTGACAACAAAAACATCAATTTCTCGCAGAAAAGCCTGAAATATGGCTACAAGTCCCATGACCTGCATGATATATGTCCTGGATGCTATAATATACAACAAAATTCCTATCATGGATTTGTATTCTATTTTATTTAGCAAGGGTGTTTCAACTTCTTTAGAAAACTTACAACTTGTAACCATGGGTGTGCTTACAAGTTTGCAATATTCTAACCCAAATTTTTTCAGAGTTTCTCGGAGGTATTTGGATTGGGATATAAACACTCATTTTTGAGATTGAGAGATTTGAAGTCCCAAGAAGAAGGACCATTCTCCAATCATGGAAATTTAAAAATTTTATTTGCATACATTCTAAAAATATATGCCCCAGTTGTTCCACATCGCTTCAAAATATTATGTCATCTACATATACCACTAAAATTAGTATATGGTTACCTTCATCATTTATGTACAAATTGGTGTCCACTGTCCCCTTTCTAAAAACATGTTGTTGAAGGTATTTATCCAACCTCTCGTACCAGTCTCTCGGAGCTTGTTTGAATCCATATAGGACCTTGTTTAGTTTGCACACAAATCCTTCCTCTATGATGAACTTAAAAACTTCTTGTTTCTCAATGTAAACTTATTCCTCCATACTTCTATTGAGGAATTCAGACTTCACATCCGTCTGATATACTTGTATGCTCTTGTGACTCAAAACAGATAAAAAAAATATAATTGCTTCTAGTCTAGCCAATGGTGCAAAGGTCTCCTCGAAATCCATTCCCTCTATCTAAGCATATCCTTTGTAGACTAAACGAGCCTTGTTATTGATTACTTGACCTTGTTAGTTCATCTTATTTTTGAACACCCATTTGGATACGATGAAATTTTTCTCTCTAGGTCTTGGAAATATCTCCCAAGTATAATTTTTTTTTCAATTTGATCAAGTTCCTCATTCATTGCTTGCACCCATAATTTATCCTCACAAGCTTCATTGAGATTATTTGGTTCAATCTGTGATATTAGATCCATATTTGTGCAGATCGGACTGCCAATAATTTTACTCTGGGTTTGAACACAATGCCTTGGTCCCCCAATATTTGACTTTCAAGATGTTGTTTATGTACATACATGGAGGGTTTATTTGGCCTTGACGTTGTGTTTTCCATCTCTTATTCACAATATAATCCTATTTCCTCTTGATCTAAATCCCTCATCTCTGAATATTCTTCATGACTGAAATAGTAAACAAGTGGCTGGAAGGCTACTTGAGAAACTATGTTTCAGGACAACAGAGGGCATGGCTGTGGTGGCTCCACTTGGGGGAGTATTGTTACAACACCACTTACCATATGTCCATTAGTATGACCCCATTCGAAGCCCTCTATGGGTATGATGAACTCGCATTTGTTGATGTCATGTTTGGAGCAAGCAAGGCTCCCAGAGAAAAGGAGTGGATCCAGGAGAGTCAGGACATACTCTGGGCCCTCAAAGACAACATTGCTACTGCCCAAAACCAACAGAAGGTTTATGCAGACCGTGGTCGGATGGAGAGACATTTTGAGGTAGATGACTTAGTCTATCTGCATCTTCAACCTTATAGATAGTCTACACTCAAGGAAAAGGGAGCTAAAAATCTCAAACCACATTTCTATGGGCCATACAAGGTGATCCGTCGTGTTGGGGAGGTAGCATATGAGTTGGAGCTTCCTAAAGGAAGCATGATGCATAATATTTTCCATGTCTCATGCCTTAATAAGGCCATTGGGAAAAATGTTGTTGCCAACATAGATCTCCCACCTATTGATGATGAAGGCTATCTAATTTTACAACTGGAGGAAATCTTGGACACAAGGGAGAGGAAGCTAAGAAACAAAGTGATCAAATAATATCTGATTCGATGGAGGAATCTTCCGGATGAGGATGCCACTTGGGAAGGAGAGAATATCTTGCAACATCCTTCTTTGTTGTTGCTTGAGGACGAGCAAATTTTGGGTGGGGAGGACTGTAATATTCCCAATTAGCTATTGCTAGTTGGAATATTATAAGTTGCTCTATTTTGCATTCTAGAAGATTAAAAGGGGTAAGTGTTACACCATTTTTTGGTCATCTAACTCTTCATCATTAGATGGACCCAAGTACACCATGTAAGACCAGTTTTACCCCAAGTAAAACTGCTTTCACTATGTTAATTAGGAAACCCCAAAAGGAATAATTAATTAAACCATAATTTAATTATTATTCCCAGTCATGTTTAACCCAAAAACAAAGAAATTAATGAGATAAAACCATAGTTATCTTATTATTTTCTAGGAATAATTATTTAATAATATTCCTTGTTAAATATGACCAAATCAACCACCATTAATCAAATAAATCATTATTTATTTGATTATATCCCAACCACTTCCTTAAAAAGATAAATAAATCATTTATTTATTTATTTATCACTAATCAAGGGATTTGACCCAAGTCAAACACCCTTCCCCTCCAACAAATAATAATAAAATATTCCATAGAGGTGGATCTAGATGTGATTAACATTATTTTAATCATGCACCAAGATCTAGAAGGACCCAATATTTTGTTATAAATAGGAGGGTTTTCCCCATCATTCTTCACCTTTTGTTGCATACTAGATCACTCGGGATCTATACACTCGGTCTCATTTTCTGCCATTGTTGCTCCCATTGAGCTCTACCTTCTACATTGGGTTTTCTACATCTACAAGAGAGAGAAAGCTTAGATCTGAAGTGCTGAGGACTACAAAGAACCCATCCCATTGAGGAGATCTGGATACACCTTCTTGTTTCCTCCCAGGTGCCCTGTAATATAGAAATTCATGCAAAAAATCGTGTTCTTGTCTTGTCCGTTGGATGCATGGAGCAAACTCTTTACTTTTCTGCCTAATGTCTTTACATTTATAGATCTGTTTGTTGCAGCATTTTAACTACTAATTGCAGATCTGAAGATGTTTTGCAGCCTCTATTGTTGTTAGGGCTATTAGTTATGCGTAGCTAAAGTGGTTCTTTTTCGTACACTTCGACGAAGAATTCATACTAACAAATGGCGACTCCACACGGGTTTTAAATTACGACCGCCGTCGTTTTTCATATTCCTGCATATCCAGCTACTTCAGGCCCTAGGGCTTCTTTTTTAGCTGCTTAGTTTTTCTCTTTTCATGTCATTTTTCTCACATAAAACCCTAAAAACCTAAAATTTCTAACTTCCGTGTGTTTCTGGCCCTATTGCGCAGGTTGACACCACCCGCACTCGAGACGGCAATTTTTCAGAAAATCGCCGCCGAAACAAATGGAACGGGGGTCGCACCTTTGGCCCAAACCTCGCGACCCGGACGACCTGGCCTCGTTTCTCGCGACCAACTCGCACGTCGAACCTCGCGACCTTCCTTTTTCCCGCATTTTTCCGTAATTTTTCTCGGGGTTCCGTCGTTAGCCTCTCGCTCGTGTTTTCCACCGTCTCGGCCCCCGCCTCGACCAAGATCTGATCTGTTTTTACTCATCTAAGTGGGAACCCAGCCCCTTAGGGCTTTAGTACCCTCCACTTTTTGTGGAAGAGTTTTAGCTGTTTCAGCCGTCGGTTTCAGAGCTTCAGCCCCTTCTTTTCCAGATCTGTTACCTCCCTTTCAGATCCGTTGAAATCAGCCTTTTTTCCTTTCAAATCACCTCTTGTCGTTTTGTTTGGACCTCCTTTGAAGGCCTCCGCCTCACCCCTCCGGTTTTTTGCTGATTTCCCTCCCTTTTCCAGCCACCTTGCCTCTGTCTCTTGGCTGTGATCTGCACCCCTTGTCTGCAGCTTTATCCTCCGGATCTCTGTCCCCTTTGACCCTAGATCTGTTGAGCTTCCTTTGTGTGTGTTTCCATAGTTTTTCCTTTCTTTTCAGCATAGTTTTGAGAGACCCACTTTCTTGGGTTTGATAGATGCATATGTAGCTGTTATTTTTCTATTATTTCAGCATTTTTATTCTGTTCTCTGTAGGTTTATTTTCAGCTACGTTGCACACTTTTTTTCTCTCAACAACGGAAAGGGTTTAAAAATTAAAATTAACGCACACCACACACTGACCCTAAGTGAAGAAGCGCCTGGTTTACACCGCCTGGCAAAGACTCTAAAATCAATCGTCACCGCACCTTATCTGCCCTTGACCTTCTTGATTCTGTCCCTTTCTGCCCTTGTCGGTTTCCTTCTTCCTGTCATCATTGCGCCCCCAAGGCGCCTTTCCCGGAGACTTCTTGGCCTTCATCCTCAGTTTCCGGTTGATCGACCTGCTCCGCACCGTCGTCGTCGAGCCAGTCCACCTTCGAGTCCGCACTCCGACTCCTCTCCTGATTCATCGGGTCCCCCTTCTCCTTCCGGTTCTCCCCCTCCGACTCCTTTTACCTTCACCATGTCCGGATCAGGGCCTAATGCTAGCGGTTCTCCCGGCCCCAATGCCGGCCCTACTTCTAGCGAAACCGTCACAACCACTACTCCGGCCACCCCTGTGCTGCCGTACATTGCAGGCCTCAGCCTCCCCGATTTCCATCAGTTGATTAACGACCCCATTCACCATAATACTACCCGGCCCACTATGCCTACCAAGTTACCCTCTGATATCCCTAAGTTCGAGGGCCTTAATGGCGAAGACCCAACCAATCACGTCCGGTCTTTCCACATGTGGTGTTCCTCCAACTCCATTACCGATGACTCCATCCGTCTTCGTTTGTTCCAACGCACGCTTACCGCCGAAGCTTCTAAATGGTATGTCGAACAGGCCACTTCCTCCCATACCACGTTCGAGACTCTTGCCCAAGCCTTCTTGTCGTACTTCCAGCTCCCTCTCCGATACGACACTGGTACGCAGCTCTTGACTTCATTTAAGCAATCCTCTTCCACACGCCTTTCTGCCCATGTTCAGGAATGGCGACGAAGACGGAGCTTATGTCGAGCCCCTCCCTTTGAAGATCGGGTTTACATGGACCGGTTCCTTCGCACCCTCCCGTCTCCCATCGGCAAAGATGTCGCCTCTCACTTTCCTCAATCTGAAGAAGCCGCCCTCCAAATAGCTTTAAAATATGACCTGATCTACGCTCAATCTGGTTATGTTTATACCGTTCTTCCCGACATCCCCAGGCCCGGTGGCGCTAACGCCCCGGGGGCATCTCATTCCGCCGACGGTATTGTTGGATCTCTTTCCCACCCCTCTGCTCACCCTCCTATGAGCCATGGCCTTCCTCAGGGAGGGGCCAGCACCTCTAGCACTCTGCCCCCTCCCGGCAACATGTATCCAGGATACGGCATGCCTCCTCCTTTTGCCCAACCTCCCGCTTACCTCAATGCTACCCAACCCAACCCTTACTTTTATCCGCAGCCTGGTGCGCCAGCTCCCCCAGCATATGCGTTTCCGCCTCCCTTGCCTCCTCACCACCTGCAACAGCCCTTACAACCCCCTCCAGGGCAAGTATTTGCGCAGCAGGGTGCGTTTATTCCCCCTTCTTCTCAAAGAAGGCGGAGAGGCAACCAAAACCCATCTGCCCCCGGTAACCGAGGACCCAATTCTGGTATGGACCCTAACACTAGCAACCAGCCTCAGGGCATCCCGCCCAGGCCGGACAGGCCGCTTCGCACAAACAAGCCCTGTTCGTGTTGCAGTGATTACGGTCACTACACTCACGATTGTCCTCTCTTACCCCAGATGCGACAGATGTGGGAGTCTCAAGCCACATTGCGCGGACAACATGCCTCCCCTCACGCTCCTCCTAATGTGGCCACTACCCAGCCAGCTGTGTTCACTGATCCTTTCCCTCAACAGGGATTCGTGGCTACCCAACCCCCTGACAGCCATGCAGCCACACCCTCGTCCATTTCTGGTTCCTCTGACTACCAGATCCTCATGATGCACTCCGATCCATCCCCTTCCGTCGACCTTCACCTTCAAACTCGGTCTCGCCAGTACCCCCAGCCCCCTGCTCAGTCTGCTCCCGAGCCTCCATCTTCAGGTTCTACAGAGCCTCTTTCGACATCCAGTGGCCCCTTACACATCCCTCAACCCAAAGTTGAGGTTCACCCAAAGATTCCAAAGGGTCCATTACGCCGAAATGCTGCTTCCGGTCGAGCCGCTCAATCGTACAGTATAGTAGATGATTTGGCACAATCCCCCGCTGCCATTTCCACACTGGAACTCCTCCAGTCGTGCCCTTCTCAAAGGAAGGCTCTACTATCTGCCGTGGGCGCTGTTGATCCTGCTGATGACCAAATGATTGTTTTCGACGCCACTCAATCGAACCACCCTCCTCTTCCTCCTTCCGTTGCTTTCCAAATCCCAGTCAAAATCCGGAACGCCACTGTATCCCGGTGTATAATTGATGAGGGGGCATCCACCTGTGTGATGTTCGCTTCGGTTTGGAAGCAACTCGGATCCCCTGAGCTGGCCCCTTCCACGATCACCCTTCGAGCGTGGGACGGTCATGCCTCCCAGCCTATTGGCCTGTTTCGTAACTGTCCCATCACCCTCGCCGGTAAAACTGTTTGCGTTGATGTCGAAGTCATTGACGCCCCTCTAGACTACAACATTCTATTGGGGCGAAGCTACACCTATGCCATGTCTGCTGTCCCCTCCGCGGTCTTCCGCAAGATGTCTTTTCCACATAATGGAAAGATAGTCACCATTGACCAGCTATCTTATCATGAGCCGCCGTCTCCGACCCCCTCCGAGCCGACCATCTCTTCCGTAGCCAACAAGCAAACCGTCGATTCCTTGACCAGTGTCTCCCCCGGCGTCTATAAAGATTCTACCCTGCTTGGTACTTTTCCTCGCCTCCCCCCCCCTCCTGTTACCGATCCCAGCTTGTCGAATGTTTGCATGATGCAATCGTCTCAGGCCACCCGTAAGCGGCCTGCCTCGGCTAGTCCGCAACCTCCTCCCCGCCCTCCGCGACCCGCTTCTAGCCATTCATCTCAGCCAGCCGGACCTTCTCCTTCTGGCCCTCCCCCCACAGCTGGTATCCCCGAACCTCTTCATCCTCCCGTCTCGGTTCCCCCTGGCCTTGCCCATGGTCATTACCTCGCTGGACAGATCCCCTTCTTGGCTCCCCCTCCTGGAGTATCTTCTGTCCCCGTCATGGCCACCCTCTCTCTCCCTAACTTGACCTTGGGCATTCCGGTCTGGTACCTTGACCCCCCAGCCGCCACCCCCCCTGGTCACCCCAAACCTTACATGGCTTTGACACTGGTTCAACCGGTCCCCCTCGCTTCCTCCATAGCCAACGTGCCCCGAGCACCTCCACAGGACCCTTCTCCTGCTGAGTCGGCTCCCGGGAAGAAAGGAAAAGCCCGCAAGGGGGCAACCAAAGACCAAACCACCACAACCACCTCGGCTCCTCCCCCACCCTCGAAGCCTTGTGCCTTATGTGATGTCATCGGTCATGCCACCCATGCTTGTCCCGAGTTACCCCGTATTCGCCCCATGGTAAAAGTCGCGTTCCCCGACACTACGGTCCCCGAAACTCCCACTCCTGCTTCGACCGTCTCCAAGAACCCCAAGACTCTCCGCACCAACAAGCCTTGTGCTTTGTGCGGTGTCCATGGCCACTACTCCCATCATTGTCCTCACCTGACGCATTACCGTGCCTCCCTTGAGGTGATCCGCGAGTATGAGGTTGAACAAAATCAATCCGCCTCTCCCATTCTCGCGCAGTATGCTGCAGCCCAGCCTGAGGATTCCACCGATCCCATCCACATTCCCCCCCCCTGATGTCCAGATGACGGAGTCTACAGTCACCATTCTTTACCTATCCTCCTCTGCACGACACTTGGAACCTAGCCCGTCTGCCGCCTCCCCCATTGTGTCCCTTGATACTCGAGATCACTCCACTGGTGTCTCTGTTGACCTTCGCAGCCCGAGTCCTCGCCATGTTTCCGATAGCCCTCATACATCACCTTGTTTGAGTTTTGCTCATCCTGCCCCTTCCCCCCGCCATTTCCGCTCGATGACTTCTGCCCCCTCACGCTGTCGTCCTTTCCTTTCATCCCCTCATGTATTGTCTTGTCACACCACCTTGCGCATCCCCCCGTCCACATCCTTTATCGGTTACGCCGATGGTGCAAGTCGCTACTCCAAGAATCTTGCCTCGGCAGGGTGGGCCATCTTCACCCCCTTGCATGACCTCGTTCTGTCTAACGGGGTATGCATTGGTTCTGCCACCAACAATCAGGCCGAATACGATGCAGTGCGTGGCCTACTAGCTGATGCTTTGCTGCATCGCATTCGCCATCTGCACGTTCGTTTGGATTCCTTGCTTCTTGTCACGCAACTAAATGGTGTTTATCGTGTGCGTAACCCTGTGCTGTTTAGACGCTATTTACGAGTAAAAGTCTTAATACGTGCGTTTGAAACCATAACTTTCAACCATGTACCCAGAGACCAGAATCACTACGTAGATAGTATTGCAAACCATGATCTAGATTGGCATTTATCACACTCAATTCATACAAGACAATAACATTAAATCAACCATCAAAAGACGATGCATATCCATAATATGTGTCGCAAACCATATATTTATGAGTCCATCTACTCTGATACACATGACATGCCCATAGCATGTTACAAAAAAAAAACTGGGGGCACCATACGCCCCCCCATACATATACATACGACATGCCCATAGCATGTTACAAACAAAAACTGGGGGCACCATATGCCCCTCCATACATTCTAGGGGGCACCACCTGCCCCTACATACATCAGAAGGGGCACCATATGCCCCTAATCACTATCTGGAGGCTCCCGGGCCAATGGCTCTGCCCCCGCAGCATGTAGATCCCGCATAGTTTGACCGGCCATCGCCATGCGCCGCATGATACCTCGCCACTCCGAGGGGAGACCAACACATGGCTCTATGTACTGGTCGTCTAAATCTTGCCACCCGCGCTCTGATACTCCGGTCAACAGCTGCTCACATCTACGGCGGATGTCCTCCAGTAGGGCGGCTGCACCATCATTTTGCGCTGCTCTCGATCCACTCAGACCCGTAGCTCCAGACGCTGCCGGTCGTCCCATATATCCGGTCGGTTTTACCGGTGCTATATCTGCATACCAAAAGTCCCTGAATCAGTATCATTATTTACTATTCAAAAAACTTTAAACATGCCCATATAAGAATAGCAATTTTTCACTTACCATCGGGCCCCCAAACTCGACCAGCCGGAAGTGGCAAATCCGGATCCCCATAGTAGCTCATCCCACTATAAGGGTAGTCGTCTATGTACAACGGCATCCGATCCCAATGGGCAAAGAACTCCGGTCGAAATGTTCGCCCGACCGCCCCTCCTCCTCCTTTGCAGAGTAGTCGTCCCCAACGACGCATCCTGGGCTCTCTCGGGCCCCCATCTGGAAGATGCACACGAGGCCTCAAGGTCGGGATCTTCTCAAAGAAGAAGGCGCACAAAAAAGTCCCATATGAGCAATCATGATTCACCTGCCGCCTGCATAGCGACAACTGTCGCTTTAGCGACACCAACATCATTTGGGCCCACCCAAAGTAGGTCCCGCTCAACACACTCTCCACTATCATCATCTGCCCACCGGTGATGTGATGGAACGCCTGGGTGCCCAGGATTCGCAGCACAGCTACGGCCACTGCACGGGTTTCTAGCCTCTCTAGATCCCCGATCGATATCCGAGTCCCCTTGACTTGGAAACCCGGTCGACAATGGCGTTCCACAAACTCCATGATATGCCGCCCCCGCGGCAACACTGGCTGCGTGTCTCCCACTATCCCCAATGGTGGGAGGCCGGTCAGGAAGTACACATCCTGGACCGTCAGTTCGATCCTGTGCCCCTGCACTACAAAGATCTCCTGATCTGGATCCCTGTAACTGATAATCCGGGCCAGTAATGGTTCCCCTGCTCTCATCAACGGGTTCTCCACAAACTTGAGAACCCCAAATCTGGCCAATACACGACGGACGCCCCGATCCGCCTGGATCTCTGCCCGAAGTGTTCCCAGATCCCTCTCTCTCCAGTTGACCCGTAACTCTGCCATACCTGCACAAACACATTCTCTTTGTCAGGGTACCGATCGGGCAAACCATAACCACACACAAAAACCCAACTCCCAACCATCAAACAGCACCAAGCCCCCCTCCCCTCCCAGGTCGCAGCTTTCTGCCCATTTCTGGACCAGGTCGCACTTTTTGCCCCCAAACCTGCATCCTGGGTCGCACTTTTTGCCCCAAAAGGTGCGACCCGGCCGTAGAGAGGAGGGAGGGGCTGTTTCTGGGGTGTTGGGCCCTAAACTGCAAATCTAATCCATCAAAATGCAAGAGCTAGGTTAGGCCTCTTACCTCCAACCGACAGATCTCGAATCCAACGGTCGGTTTGTCCGCTACGTTCGCCGCAAGATTTAGGGCCTTCTCTCCTCTCCACATTCACCACAGCAACAATAGCAAATGAATGATTTTGGAGGGAAAACAACCTCATTAAAAGAGAACCCCTGTTTCTTCTTTCGACTGCCGCGACCACACCGTAGCCCCGTTCGACGAACCGTCAGCACCGCTGGATAGATCTCACCGAGCTCTCAAATGGGTTTTACTTAGTTTTTGGTGATTTGCTACTTCACCCGGACACATTTTTTCCACGAAGGGTCACTTCACCACTCCTTAAAATCGAATTTCCTCACTTACGACACTTGTACTTGGGGCACCACATCGCCCCCTTACTTGTCCATGTTCGTGTTGATTTTCGTCATGAGTGCCCACCTTGTACTCATGTTTCTATGACCCCCCATTGGGGCCTTTATTGTGTGGCAGCACTATCTAGTCGCCCTTGCTTAGAGCATCCGAGTTGAGTCATCATTGCATTCATGGAGTCTATCGTGCATCCTTTTACACCCTACTATAGCCCTCCATTCTTTTTGCTTGGTTCCTCTCTTGTGTCGCATCTCATGACCTTCAGCCCCACTGTCCCCCGTCCCCTTCGATATTGTGTCAGTCGCTGCCATGTCATTCATGCCCTTTATGCTCTAACAAGGGAAGTTGTCCATTCGCCACTCCATCCTTCCCATTTCCACCATCTTCATTAGTGTCAGTCTGTCCGTCGCTCTATTGCTCTTCTCTCGTGCCTTAGTTGAGGTTCTCTCATTGCCTCACCTACGGCGGACCTCCTTCTGTCGACCTCAACACATTTATTCCAGAAGCAAGGTCTAGAGGGCGGTGTACCTTGGTTCCAGCTTCTGCTTTTGTTCGGTGCCTCGGATCAGGCAGGGGGATTTCTCACTTCCCTTTGACTTGGTTGCTTCTCCAGCTCCTTTCAGCATGATCGAGATTCGTATACCGGACAGTCCAGTGACCCAGCAGCAGCTCTTGATGATTCCCGGGCGTGTGTGAGATGTCTCAGCCCTCATGAGGGGGTGGCCCTGCAGGTAGCCCCCCACATGCCCGGATGACCTCTTTATTGCAGCCTTTGATGCCGCTCCAGATTTTGATGATGTTGGCCTTAGCCACTTGCAGCACCTCTATGATTTGCATGTATCAGTCAGATTTTGTGAGCCCTTCCCCATTTACAGGGGGCATTTGGGTTGTATTTATCTCATGTACTCAGATGATATTGTACTAGTCCTAGCTGTTATCCCAGGCACAGCATGTATGTGAGACTATTCATTGTATTTTTATCTGGCTCTTGATTATGCCAGCTGTACTCTATGGTTCGGTCCCTTGTTCACTGAACACACTATTCTTTTGTACTTTGTCACGGCGGGCATAGGTATGCCTCCCCCGCCGCCTTCAGCACAGGTACCCTCTCATAACAGAGACTTGTTTCACCTGCGAGTCTCGTCTCCTCCGGGTCTAGTCCTTCAGCACACTATCTACCTCATATTTCTCTCTCTGACATACCCTTTTGTTGTCTAGTGATTGTTTTCTTACAACGTACTTCGGTCATACGATTTGCTCCTGACACTCGCACGCTGGGGGGCAATCTGTTACACCATTTTTTGGTCATCTAAATATTCATCATTAGATGGACCCAAGTACACCATGTAAGACCAGTTTTACCCCAAGTAAAACTGCTTTCACTATGTTAATCAAGAAACCCCAAAAGGAATAATTAATTAAACCATAATTTAATTATTATTCCCAGTCCTGTTTAACCCAAAAACAAAGAAATTAATGAGATAAACCCATAGTTATCTTATTATTTTCTAGGAATAATTATTTAAATAATATTCCTTGTTAAAGATGACCAAATCAACCACCATTAATCAAATAAATCATTATTTATTTGATTATATCCCAACCACTTTCTTAAAAAGATAAATAAATCATTTATTTATTTATTTTTCACTAATCAAGGGATTTGACCCAAGTCAAACACCCTTTCCCTCCAACAAATAATAATAAAATATTCCATAGAGGCGGATCTAGATTTGGTTAACATTATTTTAATCATGCACCAAGATCTAGAATGACCCAATATTTTGTTATAAATAGGAGGGTTTTCCCCTTCATTCTTCACCTTTTGTTGCATACTAGATCACTCTGGATCTATACACTCGGCCTCATTTTCTGCCATTGTTGCTCCCATTGAGCTCTACCTTCTACATTGGGTTTTCTACATCTACAAGAGAGAGAAAGCTTAGATCTGAAGTGCTGAGGACTACAAAGAACCCATCCCATTGAGGAGATCTGGATACACCTTCTTGTTTCCTCCCAGGTGCCCCGTAATATAAAAATTCATTCAAAAATCGTGTTCTTGTCTTGTCTGTTGGATGCATGGAGCAAACTCTTTACTTTACTGCTTAATGTCTTTCCATTTATAGATCTGTTTGTTGCAGCACTTTAACTACTAATTGCAGATCCGAAGATGTTTTGCAGCCATTATTGTTGTTAGGGCTATTAGTTATGCGTAGCTAAAGTGGTTCTTTTTCGTACACTTCGACGAAGAATTCATACTAACAGTATATAGACCCTTAAATCTCTTTAGCAGGAATAAAACAATCCCAATGTAAAAGGGGATCAGTTTAGGTAGGAAAAATAAAGCCACCTATGTTGTTGAAGGAGGTTATGCATGTGGACTAGATCCAGTTGACCAAGTCAACAACGCTGCTCAAAGAGGAGGGAAATTAATAGGGACAACGCAGTTTTGATGGAGGGATATTTTCAAGGAAGCAACCTCATTAATGAGTGGGGTCATGAGTGAGGAGGCTCACCAAGGATAAGAAGGAAGGGATGGCAGCTTTGGGAGGCATTCAAAATATTTTCTATGTTTTGTCTTTTGACTATTTGCATGCTTCAGTTGTTTAGCTGGGGTTGCTGCACTGTTTAGTGCAAGGGATTCTCATGCAGGAATTCCATTCTCTTTCTTGGTTCAGCTTGTTGAAGGGATCTAAGAGGGGAATTCTGAGCTGAATTCCACTATTTGGCTTAGGGTCAAGCAGTCACCAACTCCTACAGCGCAGTCTCTTGCAGAAACTGCGTCATTTCTGAAGGTGATGTTGTGGCAAGGTTAAATCCCTTGATTTTGTGCTAGTTCTTGAGGAGGAGGAGCCCTTTCTCTCTCGGAAGGCTAGCAAGGAGGTCCTTTGGCCATTTTTCTGTATTGATAAGCTATCTCATGTATTATTTAGCCATTTAAAATATATATTTGCATTAGACTGCGTGATTTTCTGCAAGGCTACCATTTTATACTTGTGCATTCATGAAACCCTTGCCGGGTTGTCTCCATTTTGTGTAAAAGACGCTGGACCTCCATTTTCTTGGCTCTATGATTAATGAAATCTTCAGCTATATTATGAATCATATTTTTATGTAGAAAACCTTGTGGAATAATGCTATTACATGCTTCAGAAATTATGTTTGATGAAATTCATGGGGTTGGGGTGTTTTTGAGCTATATTGAGCTGGGGAGATTTGTTTAACATAGCTAGAATGATTTGTTTATGATGCCATTTGGTATGTAAAGCTAATACATCATAAATTAAAGGATCCAAGTACTGTTTCTTGTTTCTATATTGTAATTTTCTGAAAACAACGTTTCCACTGTCCATAGTGCGGAAATTCTTGAAAAGGAATATTACATTTTTGGACTGCTGAATTTCAGATTGTTGATTTTCTGATTTCTTCTCATGCTCTTCTTCATTATTCAAATCATTGAAAATAATGGCAAATCCAAGTTCAGTATCAAGAGAATAAATTAGAAAATTTTGAGGTTTATCTTTACTACTCACCATGTAAGTTATTCTTGTCTCTCGATACAATCTCCTTTGCTCACCAAAAAAAGGAATGGTGGCATAAGTAAGGCCCATCTACATTGTAAATTTGATTTTCGCTACCCATGACCTTGATAATATCATACCAAACTTTGGTGGAATGTATGCTAACACAATGTCCATGACCACTGTCTTGGCAGGGACTTGTGTAAGACCAACAATAACATCCTTAATTAAACCAATGCATTGAACTCTTTTTGAATCAAAAGAAAACAAGTCCTTATATGGTCTAGTTATTTATAACCCCATTCTTTCCATGATTACTTTGGGCATAAGATTGTGAGAGGCCCTTGAATCCAACATAGAATTATGTAATGTCATCTCATGAATGCTAAGGCTCACATAAAAAGGAGGCACCTCCTCATTCTGTTCATCTTCTAATCTTGGGCCCAAGTATATGGTTGGATGATCCTCTTGAACATTCAAGATATCAGCAACTCCTGGTTGTGAATTCAACATTTTAACAATATTGCTTCTATATTAATTTACCTTAAGGATCTCACCAAAAGGAACTGATATTTTGATCTTAGAAATTTCATTCTCTAAATTGAAAACAGTAACAAATTTTTCAGCTTCTTTGATTGGAGGAAGAGGTGGTGTAGTATCCTTCTTACCTTCAGCAACCTTTGGAGTATCTTTCTTACCTTCAGCAGCCTTGGGTGTATCTTTCTTAGGTTGTGCTTTATTCGCAATGATTGACACATTTCTATTTCTGAGATTGTATTGTTTTTGCATCTCAAAAATAGCATGTTGAAACCCTTTAAAATAATATGAAGGTTCCTCTCAATGATTACCTTGGTCTGATTCATCATGTTCCTCTTTAGTCAAGAAAATTCCAAAAATTTCTTCATCAAAACAATAAATAAACTGTTCAGGAATTTCAGGCTCATCTTCTTCACCAACCAAGTTCTTCTGGAAAGGAGGTTTTACTGGAGGATCAAGCTGCTGATTTCTGTTTTCTCTTGGCCTTTGTTGGTTTTGGGGTCTTCTGAATTGAGGGTTTCTAAACTGAGGCTCATTTTGTACAGAAGGAGTAGAAGTATTCCCAAGGGCCAGCTTATCCATCAAATTCTCCATAGTTTTCATCATTGAATCAAATTTATCATCAGAGGTAGAGGAGGAAGGCTTCTCTTCTTCTTTCAACTTAGTCTTACCCATTTTTTACTTTTCGGCTGCTATGATCTTAACCTCTACCTTCACTGCATCATTTTTCATTTCAGAAAGTGAAGGGGATTCTCTCTCTCTTAGAAGTATAGAAAAGTCATAGTCAAAAGCTTCGGCATATCTCATCTGAGCTAAGGCTTGTGGAGGTTTTAAATGGGCAGGAATAGAGTCATAAAATTTATTAAACCTTTTTGAAAAATTTTGGACAGTTTCATCAACAAATCTTCTTAAACTGTTATACTCAGTGAGGGCTTGTACCAGATTAGTTCTATTTCCCCATTTTCTCAAAAAGGTATCTTCAAACTCATTCCCATTATGAATAATTCGAGGAGTAAGGGCCTTGAACCACTTCCTAAATTCACCAGTAAATCTCTAAGAAAACAATCTCAACTTCACATCTTCATGATCAACCTCATCCCTGTTTATAAAATCATTTAATTGATCTACATGTTCTTCTGCTGTAATTTCTTCATCACTTCCCCAAGTTTGGATTCTAGAATTATATTTGCTAGGGAGGTCATGTAAAATAGATGGAAGAACAAAAGGGGCATATCTAGCAGGTACAATAGGTGGAGGAGGTACAATTCCAACCATAGTGAAAGGGACTGTGGTAGCTTTAGGAATAGCAGCAATAGAGGATGAAGAACTGTTAAGATGAGGGCTATTTGGTCTTGGTTGTTCACTAACAATTGAGCTCCATTCAGGAAGAGGAAAACTAGCTTTAATTTTCAACAAGATTTCAAAAGGGTCAAGCTCTTTTAACTTATCCAAAGACTCTCTTTCTAATAACAATTCAGAAGTGACTGCTTCCCAAAACTCTTATTTGTCTTCTGGTGTTACTAGGGCTGAGGTATAAATACCTCTCTTATGCAAGTCTAAGATAATTTCAGTTAGCTCTTTTTCACTCTCAAATCTAAACAAAACTTCCTGAATTTTATCATCAACTCTTTTATCTTCAGGACTTCTTAATATTTCATAGGACAAGGATTTCGAATGTGATGGAATACTTGATATTTCAGAAATGCCTTGACTACCTCTGGAAATGGTGTTTGATTTGTCCATGATGGTAGGTGGATTTGGGTCATGATTACTCCTCGTGTATATCCTTCTCGAAGCCACCTTTGATCATATGAATTTTGAATGGAGTCACTAAGGTAGATGGAGCCTCGAACAACTTCTTGAGATCCTACTACCTTTAGAAGTTCAGCTTCAAAATTTCAGGAAAGTGTAAACTTCAGTCTCCCAGCACACACACAAAAATGTTATCACAAAATTAGATCTGATAGGCTGCTAATAAAATCAATCTTACGCAAATGTTTCAAACCAATATTTTTATTGAGGCTTAGCCTCCTCAACCTAAGAGGGCTCTCTCAAGGGTTAGTGATCTGGATAAAGATATAGATGGCTAACTCTATTTAGGAAATAAATTGATAATGATAGATGTAGGTTGAAAATCACATCAACATGTATACATTGGGCTAATGGAGTCAAAACAATTCAGTAAAAAGTGAATCTAATTGACATGGAAGTTGAGGCGTATCAGAGTTTTTAGTCATAAGTCACACACATGAACATGTAAGAAACACATTCAGTTCACTTATAAAGGAATTCAAAGCATCTAAAAGATGAGTTCTAAGTAATATAGATGAACACCACTGCAAATAAGATATATAGAGATACTGATAGGAAAGGAAAACACTAAAAACCCCTTCTGAATCTCAAGTTGGTCAAGTAGAAGCTCTCTGTATTAGCTGCATACAGTCAATTTACAATAAGCACCAGTTTTGCCAAAAATTTCCAACCCTTTACAAATTCGACCTCTTGGCCTTTAATAGACATTTTACAACATGAGATGATCTGCCTCCTAGGCTAGATACATCGAATTTCTATCCCTTGACACCTTGCATAACCATAAGACATGGAATTTATTACAAAAAGACACCTATCCTACTTAACAATCCTATTACAAATAGGAATCAAACTCCTTATCATTATCTATAACAAACTTATCTATTTTAATTTACATCATTTCCAACTGTATCATCACATGGTCGAATTTGGATGATGGGCTTCAGCTCTTCATGACCACTTTGCTGACCTCCACAAAAGCAGGAAACCAAACCTTGTTTTTAGGCATAAGATTCTTTTCCTTATTTGAACATTCTGAACATCAATTAAACTTCATTTCGTGGTCCTTGGATTTTGGAGATTATCTTAACATGTCTCATCACTCATCCCTAACTTCCAGCTGTCCAAAACCGCTGCAAAAATTTCTCAAAAGGCTGTAATATTGTGCTACAAAAACACAATAGTTTCGTAGCGCCTTTTGTAGCACTACCATTTGAACCTTTATTCTTCAAAATTTTGACTCTTTCCTCCAACATTGTTTTAATTACCCTTTAATACATCTCCCATAGCAATTATATCTCTTGAATCACTCTTCAACCTTTCAAAAATTGACCAAAATGAGCAAGAAAAGAAGCTACAGTAGTTTCGTAGCGCTTTTCTGCTTTTTTACATTGAATGCGCTACGAAACTGCTGAGTATGCACTTTTTTCAAAATATTTCAAAGTGAAAACTATTTTTTTGTCCAAAAACTCAAAATATATCTGTCTTCATCATTTACAAAGCATACCAACTGTAAACCCACTTCATTCTAGCTTGTTTGAGGCATTCCTTCTTCATTTGCAATAGGTTGGCCTATTGGTTCTTCTATGACTATCATTTTGATTCCTTTTCTTTGTAGCTCATCATGAATCATCTCCAGTTGTTCTTGTAAATAATTCACCTATTCTTTAAGTATTTTATTAGTAGCTCTCAGGTGAGTGTTTATAATTCGGACAAACTTGGCTTCTTTAATTGCTAGAATTGTCCACTTGAATAATTGCTCTATTTTGTCTAAAGTCTCAGAAATAGAATAAAATTGACCTTCCCACACTTCCTTCATCCTTTTAAACTGTACCTTCTCGACACTATGCTTTCTATCTCTCTTTTTCATGACAACAATTTCCTGATTTTCCAACTTTAACTTTTCCTCAAGGCGTTGAAACTCTGTTTTCCTTATCACTTTATCTTTTCCCCTTTTTGATTTTTTGATTGTAGTGGGTGATGAAATATCAAAAATTTATTTATGAGTTTTAGCTATCTTAGTGGGTTCCTGAACTTCCTTTCTGCCTTCCGTTAATTTCCTAACATGCCTGGTCATAGGTTTCCTTGCTTGAAAAATGAAACTAGCATCTTCCCCCTCAAACTCTAGCCTCTTTGTAGACTTAGAATTTTTCATCTTATGCTCATCTTACCCAATGAACTCAGCTTAAACAATTGGTGTTTCTTCTATGTCAATGGCATGAATAATATCATCTGGATTTCCCTTTTTTATTGGGTTGTCTTCTGTAGAAACTGTCTTTCCTTTGAAGGCCACTGCTTGGCTTCTAGTTACTCTTTTGATCTCCTGTTTACTGACAGCTTGTTTTTGTTTTGCATCTTTGACAACCTCTGATCTATGTTTTGCAGGTGATGGAGTTGGTGTATCAAGCATTTTAATATACTCTTCCCTTTTCTCAGGTTTCTTCCTTGGCTTCAGTTTTGCAGATTCTTTTGGTTTTGCAACCATAGGTTGACCAGGTTATGCTGCTGGTGGTGATGGAACTTCTTTAGCTTTAGGGTTTCTTACAGGAGTTAGGGTTTTCAACTCAAAACCATTTATAAACAAAAATGATGACCAATCTCTACCTATCTTCTAAATTTCATCTAAAATTAATAATTTCATTAAGCCATGATGAAATAAGGATGTTTCACTCCCTTCAGACTTTGCTTGCACCTTATCAGCCATATTTGCAAGACTCCTATGCAGATAAAAAGGTAAATCAAGTGAAATCTTACCAGTGAAGTGCAAAAGAAATTTGAAATGATACGAGTAAACCTTGTGATATCTGTTTTCACAGGTAAAATACTTTTGAATGTTGAGCAGCAGTTTTGAATAATTATCTTAGATGCAGCTTCTAGGGATAGCATTATTAAGATCCATATCTATGTGCTCAGGCTTCATGAATTATTTATACTTCTCGATATCAAATTTGAAACCTTTAAACGAAGTTTCTTGACCTCTTGGTATCTATGTAACAAAAACAATGAATCTCTGGTGTAATAGACACACTTAGCATCCTGACCTTAGTAGTTGTTCCATTGAAATTCAGGGAAAATTATTTGGATACCTGTGTGTGACAGCCCTGCAACTTCTAACAAAATCGTAGACAACCTACTCTTTTGAATGCTTCCATCACTGTTGGATCTTCAATTATTGACCTCGTATCTTCAAGTTCATGCCTTAAGCATTGTCCTCCTCTGTGTATTTTCCTTTCTTCTGCCATATTCTTCATAAAATATTTCAACCTCACTTGATATAAAAGTATCATCCTCGCTTGAATATAATATAACAGCAGCCTCGCTTGAGTAATTGTAATAAAACCTTTGTATGAACTTGCCAGAGTTTTGGCTTGACCCTCTCGTTAGAGTCATCCTTTGCAGCCTTCCTTCATTGATCAAACATGCTCTTACAAAGTGATTTTAAGGTGTCAAGGTCAAATTTTGTCATTTCAAAGAGTCTTCAAGCAAAATTTGATCACTAGGCATTAGGTCTAGGGTTGGTCTTCACTCTTTTCAAATTTGTCCAAATGTCAGTCCATGTCACCATTCAGCTGAGTGTACCATCATTCAGAGGGTTTTCATCATCATGTCAAGTTCCATTGAGTCATTTTACACGTTGTTCATGCTTCAGTTGTGCCTTGGTAAGGTCCATTTCCCTCTCCTAGGGTTTTGGAGGTGATTTCTCTTGGATGGTCAAATCATCAGAAAAACTTGTATCCTGATGTTCACACACCTTCCCATATCCTTAATATACCTCATTAAACACTTCCCATCACTGAGATCCCCCAAATTCCTCATTTTTGCACAAACCCTAGTTTCTTGCCACAACTTGGCAATTTTCTAGGCTAGGCCTGTGTTTTGCCCTTTTGGACCCCTTCCTCTCACTCAATCTCTGATATTCCACTTTCCCCTGCTTTCTAACATCCCCCCCTACTTCCAAAAATTTCTCCAAGAATTTAGAAGCCCCCTATCCCTTTCATTTCGCTTCATTTCGACAAAATCCCTTGTTTCACACATCGGGATAAGTTTCACTCAAAAGATGTTTCAGAGCACTCAAAGATGAATTTTAGAAAACTGAGAGAGGTTTTTGTCCAAAACATTCCAAGGAAGAAAAACCTCTTTCACTTTTTACACAGGTATCATGGTTTTAGAGAAATGTCAAAAATACCGTTGCCTCAGGAGAATTGAATGCACCTCTGAAGTGACCTTGGGAAAATCAAGATTTCTCCTAGCATGGTTGGCCAAATGACTTTCTTGATGATTTAAATGATAACTAGACAGAAATACCTTTCCAATGAGCTATCATGAGCTCAATTTGGAGTTTAGGAAGACCTTCAAAAGTTGACTACAACAGCGCTCTGCCTTGAGGCAGCCTCATTCTGCTCATTTTGATAAGTGTTGGGAGATTTGGTTTTTGACAGGGTAAATGGAATCCAAATTGCATAATTCCACTTTTTTGGAAAATTAGACTCCAATAGCTTTCCAACGCGCTATCACACGCCCGATTTGGACACCGGGAAGGCCTCCAAAAGCTTCCTGAAAAATGCACTATGGGGCAAGAGCGACCCACTTGAGGGGAGCGACCCACTTGGGCATTTTTCACAGTGTAAAAATGAATGGGAGCGACCCACCTGGGCAGAGCGACCCACTTGTCAACAGAGGTCCGAAAAATCGTTTTGAGCGCCCAGTCTTGTTTGGGATCGCCCCCAACGGCCTTCAAACAGGTTTTTAGCAATTGTTTAATGTTTTTAAATGCGTTGGTGGCATCATTGATGATTTCAAACACTTCAAATGGAGGATTTAAACCCCACAGTCATGGCAATATCGTTTTTCAGGGTTTTAAAATGAATATGGATGGTTGCATGAGTTTGTCTCCTATTTTATGTCAGTGATATATCCAGCCTTGCATATATTATCAAAACCATATTATTCTCATACCCATTATACCATTGTGACCATTGCTATTACTTTACCATGTTTAAGACTTTCGTTCCATGGTGACTATGGTGTATTGTGTCTCACTGCCCAATGATAAAAACACTCTCATAACTCTGTTTCATTGCCCATTGACACTTATAACTCTGTTGTAATTGCTCATAGACAAACACATTCATATGATGCATTGCTCCCTTTGACAAGATTTGTTCAATATTCTGAAGGTTGCCTGCTCCCTTTGGTCAAAGTTTCACTTGCATTTAAAACAGAGATTGTGCCTCTTTTCCAATCCATTTAAAACAGAGATATTATCATGGTTTGTTTCCTTATGGTGTTTTGACGGTGGGGATATTTGTTGGGTGTTGAAACACACATCATAACTTTGTTTTCACTGCTTTCATATCAGTATACATATTGCAAATATCTTGTTCAAAGCCATGTCAGGGACAGAGTCAGAGTATGAGCAGGAGTCGGACAGTGACTCAATCGTTGAGGTTGATGTATTGAGATGGAGCATAGCAGTGCGCCAGTAGTGGTATCATATCAGAGAGGCCACAGAGCTTTGTTTGCAGCATCACGACGAGTACTATCTCCACATGGGGTGGAAGGGGTCTCGTTGACTTCATCAGCAACGCGAGTACTATCTCCACATGGCGTGGAAGGGGTCTCGCCTTCTTCATCAGCGCAGGTACATTCACAGGACCATGATAGAGACCAACACATACAACCGAGACAGTGTTTTCACCACAGGAACTGCATGCACCAGGAGTATACTCAAACGGTGGAAAAGACCTAATCCACTTCGGATTTTGGCCGAGGCTTGGCTGGTCAAGGTGACACATGATGGAGGACCCTCCTTGTCATTTTCAAATTTTTGGGTCAAAAAATGTGTTTTGCAGCTACGTGGGTCGTGCGATGCGCTCACTTTTTTGGGACACTTGGCTGGAGGAAATTTTTATTTTTGGATTTTTCATGGTTAATTATGCATCCTCTGAAGTCAACTTAGCATTTCATCGAAATCTGGATGGTCAAAAAGCTCAAAAACACCATGAAAACCAGCTTGCTGCCACCTTTTGCACCAGCAGGGAGTACCTCTGGGAGAATGAGGTTTTGGAGGGTCAAATGAGCTCCAAATTCAGAAATTCCACTTGGGTTGGAAATTAGACATCCAGGGCTTTCCAACGAGCTATCATGAGCTCAATTTGGATGCCGGGAAGTACCTCCAATTCAGCCTGGAACATGAGCGACCCACACGGCTCAGGAGCGACCCACTTGAAATGTTTCCTGAATTTTCAGCTGCCAGCTCAGTTTTTCGCCTAGTATGGACCAGTTTTGCTTATGGATAGAATTTTTGGGTTTTTATGATGTAAATTCATGTTTTGCATGTAACTTTGGCTTGTTTTTATCTCTTCTAGAAGATTCACTCTCAAATGAGTAAAAAATCATGTAATGGATCAGTTTCCACTCTTTTAGAGGCAAGTTGTTAGTTGCCTAGATTGTAGTTCCATGATTAGAATTGGTTGAAACTGATCCCTGAAGAGGGAATTCGACCCCTAGAGGTGGGGAAAGGGGTTAGAGTGATCTATATTTTGTAATTTCTGAGGCATTCTACAGGTTGGACTCTTGGGATACTTTTGATATCATTGTACATACTTTTCATATTTTGGCTAAGGAAAGATCAGGGGTTTTGTGGCACTTGTTGGGATCCTTGTGGTGTTCTGTTCTTGATGGTGTTTCCTCTTTGTTTACTGTAAGTTTCTTCATGTTTAATGTATGCCATCCTTTCATATGCTTCTGAACTAAATTGAATGAGTGAATAAGGTTGAATCCATTGTTTACAGTGCTTGGCCTTTGAATTCAGTTAGTTCTATATGTTTTCAGCTGTTTGGAGAGGATCCAAGTTCTTCTTTGCCCTCTTCAGCTCCTCGTCAGTCTAATCTGTCCACATATCCAATCAAAAGCATCAAGACATTCACCTACCTCGCCCCAACTTGAAATCTCTAAAGGTCTGACCTTATCCCCGGACCCAAAATTTGTTTTCCCATTTCTCCAGCGAAAACCCAAAAACCAAAAAACAAACATACTTATCTCTTTACTAGCCTAAAATCAGTTCTTATTGTAAGTCATCTCGCATCCTATTGCTCATTTTCTCGAGATTGACGGAGAGAGCCCTCTCCTGTCCTCGTAGGGCTAGCTACGAGGCCGAGCGTGGTTTGATGTAGCCTTGAGTTTTACTTCATTTCAGCCTGAGGTAGATTTGAGTGCTAACATAGTGGCGACCATACTGGGGAGAAACTCAAAACGTTTGCTTGTTATAGACGGAGTCTGAAGTCACGCCAGGTGGCCTTCGAAACGCTGTTGCTATGCATCAGCGAAGTAGATAAACGCTGCTTCAGTCGATCTCCGGTTTAACTTGTAATCGTAGCATTTAACTTGTAAATTGCCCCAGTACGTGTATCAAGTTCAGATCTGATGGTTGATGGTGGACAACGATCAGACATAAGAAGGCTGAAATCATTCACCTGGTGACTCCAATTCAAAGTCTGGAGGACTGACTCTTTCTCTGAGAAAATGAAAGGATCTTACACAAAGTTCAGGTATCTAAAGTGGAATGGTATTCAAGATCTAGTCTGCTTTCTTGTAAATTACTTCTTTGCTGGTCTTGAAGCTGTCTTGAAAGTTTTTCAGAGTTTGTTGTATGAGAAAGGTGATCAAAATCTTCACTCGACCCATTCAAAAAGTGTGAATACTGAGTTTCCCTTTGATCCTGGCCTCCTTACTTTTCCCACATCTTATGATGACTCTCTTCAGAGTGATGAGCCTAAAGAAAACAAAACTGATCCCACAGCTCTTGTACATGCCCCTACACCTTGTAAAATTCCAGATCGGTACAAACCTCTTGTTTTACCTTCTGTTCTTCATGCTTTTCTTGCAAATTATGACCTATATCTACCAAGATTTGATGGTGAATGTAACAATGTCAACGCCGAGCAACATGTGCAGAATGTTGAGACTTTTCTAGATCTTTTTGAAGTTGATGATGAAGATGTTAGTATTAGGCTTTTTGCTCTTTCTTTGCAAGGCCAAGTGAAGAGTTGGTTCAAAGCCCTGCCTGATGCGAGCATCACAGATTTTCAGCAGTTTGTCAAAGTTTTCCTTGATAGGTGGATGATCGGACAGAACTTTTTGTTGATTATAGAGGAGTATAACCAGTTGAAAAGAATGCCAGGTGAGACAGTACAACAATTTTCTGCTAGATTTAACCAAGTTTATTATTCGATGCCATTTGATATAAGACCTTCTCCTAGATCTGCTCTCTTGCACTACCCGGGTGCCTTTGATCCGGAAATGGAGTTTCAGCTGAGAGAAAAGAATATTGCAACACTTCACGAGATGCAGAACAAGGCAGTGAATGTAGAGGCTCATTTGCTGATCTTGAGGGCAAGGTTGAAGGAAGAAGAAAAGAAGAACGTTTCAGAGCAGCTGACACTTTCAGAGGAAAAGATTGATCTTTTTGTAAATGCAGTAGAAGAGATGGTGCGGAAAATGACTGTAAAAAATGAAAATGACATTCAAGAACAAGTTGCTGATCCAAAACATTTTGTTTCTGATCCCAGTAGTCATAGTGATTGTTTTATAGATCAGTGTGAAGAAGAGAGAGCTGTTGATATGATGTGTATGTTTGATGATGAATTGCCTCAGTTTGATCAGTATGATGATGATTATGTTCTCCAAAAAGAATCTAATCTTGCAGACAAATCAGCAGCTAGTTTGTGCGAGGAGGAAGTTCACTTTCAGCAGCTCGAGTACAGTGATCAACCGATGCATATCAGCTATGGCAATGATGAGGAAAGTGCAGAAAATTTTGATGTAAGTGAAGGATCTTTGCCTTTGTGTTTTGATTCGTTTCAGTTCATTAGAGATAACTTTCATGCAATCAGAAATCAAACGTCAACAAGCCTTGATTTGGACCATCTAGAGGGCAATGAAAGCCTTGTTCAAAACTTCTCATATTCAAATTTTCAGCCCTCGAAAGTCATTGATTGTCAAGTTGCAGCTGAAGATTTGGAAGTGGGCACACATGATTTAATGATTCAAGGTGACTCCGTACCTTTATGTTTTGAATCATTTCAGTTTTTGAGAAAAAAATTGCATAGTAAATCTTCAAATGAGCAGCCCATAGGAAATCAACAATCTCTCAGTGTTAATGTTGAGGATGAGATAGATAACGAGATTTTTGAGCAGCTTGTAGCATCAGATTTGCAGCCATCTAATGCAATTGAAGGTCAGATTACAGATGAAGTTGTGGAAGATGAAATACATAATTTGATGATGCAGGAAGATTCTATACCCTTTTGTTTTGAAGCATTTCAGTTTATAAGGCAGAATCTTCATAATATATCTCAAGGAAAAGATGAACAACCAGAAGGAGGTCATACAATTTCAATGGATACATTACAACACTCTTCTCAAGTTTTTGATGATCCCATTGCTCGTGTGTTGGATGATGTTTGTTATAAAATTTTTGCTCCATTAGCTAACCATGTGCTGGAAAAGAATGTTGATGATAATCTTGTTCAAAGGTCACCTTCATTGTCTTGTTTAACAGATTGTTCATTGCATAGCACATGTCAAGATTTCCATTCATATGAGGAGATTGATAAAGGAGGCTTTTGTTCAGTCTGGAATCAGCAACAGAGTTTCATTTTTCATAAATTTCAGGATCCTTTTGACAGCTTGCTGCAATCACCAAAGAAAAGCACCGCAGATGTGAGGAAAAGTTTAAGATCAAGGTATGGAGATTATCTGGACCAGAGCTATGTTTATGAAGATCCATTCGCAGTATTCTTGATGTCTTCCAGTCAATTTATGCTTTGCAAGTTTATCAGCAGTCCACTTGGTTCAAATTTTCCATGGGAGTTTCCTGTCAGTAGTTGTTTCTCGTTGTTCATAAGCAAGCATTTGGGAAGAAATCAAACAACAGCCAGCATGCTTGCATGGTTGCATTGGCTGTTCCATTACACTTGATCGGGTGGTGAAAAGCACAATTAGAGTAGGTTGTATTGAATAAGCTCTACTTTGAGCATCTTTTCCAGTTTGTCGGTTGTGTTTAAGTATCGAGTCAGTTTTTAGTTGAGTGAGAGTCAATTTGTGTCGTCAAGTCATCAGTTTTCAGTCATGCATTTCAGTTTGAGTTTTTGATTCCATGGCCCAATGGATAAAGCATTGGTCTGCTCTCCCAAAGATCTGCCGTTCTTGGCACCTCCAAGGAGCTACCATCCCCATTGGAGCCAATGTTAGAGTCAGCCTTTGCAGCCTTCCTTCAGCTTTGCAGCCTTCCTCCAGTGATCAAACATGCTCTTTCAAAGTGATTTTAAAGTGTCAAAGTCAAATTTTGTCATTTCAAAGAGTTTTCAAGCAAAATTTGCTCACTAGGCATTAGGTCTAGGGTTGGTTTTCACTCTTTTCAAATTTGTCCAAATGTCAGTCCATGTCACCATTCAGCTGAGTGTACCATCATTCAGAGGGTTTTCATCATCATGTCAAGTTCCGTTGGGTCATTTTACACCTTGTTCATGCTTCAGTTGTGCCTAGGTAAGGTCCATTTCCCTCTCCTAGGGTTTTGGAGGTAATTCCTCTTGGATGGTCAATCATCGAAAAGACTTGTATCCTGATGTTCACACACCTTCCCCTATCCTTAATATACCTTATCAAACACTTCCCATCACTGAGATCCCCCAAATTCCTCATTTTTGCACAAACCCTAGTTTCTAGCCACAACTTGGCAATTTTCTAGGCTAGGCCTGTGTTTTGCCCTTTTGGACCCCTTCCCCTCACTCAATCTCTGAGATTCCACTTTCCCCTACTTCCTAACATCCCTCCCTACTTTCCAAAATTTCCCCAAGAATTTAGAAGCCCCTTATCCCCTTCATTTCGCTTCATTTCGACAAATCCCTTGTTTCACACATCGGGATAGGTTTCACTCAAATGATGTTTCAGAGCAATAAAAGATGAATTTTTTAAAACTGAGAGAGGTTTTTGTCAAAAACATGCCAAAGAAGAAAAAATTCCTTCACTTTTTACACATGTATCATGGTTTTAGAGAAATTTCAAAAATATCGTTGCCTCAATAGAATTGAATGCACCTCTGAAGTGACCTGGGGAAAATCAATCTTTCTCCTAGATTGGTTGGCCAAATGACTTACTTGATGATTCAAATGATAACTAGACAGAAATAAATTTCCAATGAGCTATCATGAGCTCAATTTGGAGTTGAGGAAGACCTTCAAAAGTTGATTGCAACAGCGCTCTGCCTTGAGGCAGCCTCATTCTGCTCATTTTGACTAGTGTTGGGAGATTTGATTTTTGATAGGGTAAATGAAATCCAAATTGCATAATTCCACTTGTGTTGGAAATTATACTCCAATATCTTTCCAACTAGCTATCACACGCTTAATTTGGACACCGGGAAGGCCTCGAAAAGCTTCCCGAAAAATGCACTATGTGGCAAGAGGGAAGAGCGACCCACTTGAGGGGAGCGACCCACTTGAGCATTTCAGCCAGTGTAAAAATGAATGGGAGCGACCCACTTGGGGGGAGCGACCCACTTAAACAACAAAGCCCAGAAATTTGTGTTTTGCGCCCAGTTTTGATTCAAATCATCTCCAACAACTTGCAAACAAGTTTTTATCATTGCTCAGTATATTTTTAACAATGTTGTGATGTTTTTGATGTTGGGAAAGAGGCCATGTTCGGAGAAGAATGTATAAACCCTACATTCACATGCAAGTTAATTCTATAAGGGTTTTGAGATTGCATGGGCAGTTTTATGAAAAATTTGAAAACCTTCGAATGGTGGATATGTTCACACCCTAGCACGTTGTATAGATGATCCTCACGCCCTCAGTCATCATCTTATCACTGTTGTTCATGCTCTTTCATATTTTGCACAGTCTTATGTCGACTAATCTATAGCCCTCATTACCATAATATCACCATTGTTGTTGTTATCATTATATTACCATTGTGATAGTAATTTGTGTCACTATGGTCATGGTCTTCTCCCTGTTCTCCAGTTCATAAACACAGTCCTCTACTTGTTTGCTTCTTTGACAAACTTTGCCCATCATTACCAAAATCTTGCCCCATACTTTGCAGTTGGCACTCATTTGTGAAACTCACTTATGGTCAAAACAGTGATAGTTTTCATGCCACTAAAACAGAGCCATCTTCATTGTAAGTTTGTTTTCCTGTGATACTTTGGCAGTGGGTGATATCTATTGGGTGTTGAACATACATTATAACTTTGCTTTCACTGCATCTATATCAGTATACATATTGCAAATATCTTGTTCAAAGCCATGTCAGAGACAGAGTCAGAGTATGAGCAGGAGTCGGACAGTGACTCAATCGTTGAGGTTGATGCACTGAGATGGAGCATAGTAGTGCACCAGTAGTGGTAACATATCAGAGAAGCCACAGAGCTTTGTTTCAACATCACGACGAGTACTATCTTCACCCGGGGTGGAAGGGGTCTCGTTGACTTCATCAGCAGCGCGAGTACTATCTCCACATGGTGTGGAAGGGGTCTCGCCTTCTTCATCAGCGTAGGTACATTCACAGGATAATGATCAAGACAAAGACATGCTTCGTCACATGAAAGGCCATTATTGGACTCGCATGCATGTCTGCAAAGCGAGAATGAAGATCATGAAGAGGAGGTTGCGCAAAGAACTAAAATGGCGGAAAAGGCCTGATCCACTCCGGATTTTGGCCGAGGCTTCATTGACTGAGCAAGATACATGATGGAGGACCTCCGCTCCGAATTTGGGCAAATTCGGAGAAAATTTTGTCATTTTCAAATTTTTGGTCTCAAAAACAGGTTTTTCAGTTAAGCGGGTCGCGCACTCATGCGCTCACTTTTTTTTGGGACACTTGCTGGAGGAAATTTTTGCATTTTTGGATTTTTCATGGTTAGTTATGCATCCTCAGAAATCAACTTAGCATTTCATCAAAATCTGGATGGTCAAAGAGCTCAAAAACACCATGAAAACCACCTTGCTGCCACCTTTTGCACCAGCAGGAAGTACTTCTGGGAGAAAGAAGTTTTGGAGGGTCAAATGAGCTCCAAATTTAGAAATTCCACTTGGGTTGGATAGTCAACATCCAGGGATTTCCAACGAGCTATCATGAGCTCAATTTGGATGCCGGGAAGTACCTCAAATTCAGGCTGGAAAACGCGCGACCCACTCGGCTCAAGAGCGACCCACTTAAATTTTTCCTGAATTTTCAGCTGCCAGCTCAGTTTTTCGCCTAGTATGGACCAGTTTTGCTTGTGGATGGGATTTTTGGGTTTTTATGATGTAAATTCATGTTTGACATGTAACTTTGGCTTATTTTTATCTCTTCTAGAAGATTCACTCACAAAAGGGGTAAAAATCATGTAATGGATCAGTTTCCACTCTTTTAGAGGCAAGTTGTTAGCTGCCTAGATTGTAGTTCCATGATTAGAATTGGTTGAAACTGATCCCCGAAGAGGGAATTCGACCCCTAGAGGTGGGGAAAGGTGTTAGAGTGATCTATATATTGTAATTTCTCAATCATTTTCAGAGGTTGGAGAGGTTGGACTCTTGGGATACTTTTGATATCATTGTACATATTTTTTATATTTTGGCTAAGGAAAGATCAGGGGTTTTGCGGCACTTGTTGGGATCCTTGTGGTGTTCTGTTCTTGATGGTGTTTCTTCTTTGTTTACTGTAAGTTTCTTCATGTTTAATGTATGCCATCCTTTCGTTATGCTTCTGAACTAAATTGAATGAGTGAATAAGGTTGAATCCATTGTTTACAGTGCTTGGCCTTTGAATTCAGTTAGTTCTATATGTTTTCAGCTGTTTGGAGAGGATCCAAGTTATTCTTTGCCCTCTTCAGCTCCTCGTCGGTCTAATCTGTCCATATATCCAATCAAAAGCATCAAGACATTCACCTACCTCGCCCCAACTTGAAATCTGCAAAGGTCTGACCTTATCCCCGGACCCAAAATCTGTTTTCCCATTTCTCCAGCGAAAACCCAAAAAAACCAAAAAATCAAACATACCTATCTCTTTACTAGCCTAAAATCAGTTCTTATTTTAAGTCATCTCACATCCTATTGCTTATTTTCTCGAGATTGACGGAGAGAACCCTCTCCTGTCCTCGTAGGGCTAGCTACGAGGCTGAGCGTGGTTTGATGTAGCCTTGATTTTTACTTCATTTCAGCCTCGAGGTAGATTTGAATACAATGATGGAACTACAAAAGAGTTACCATATGTATGACTGTGGGAGGAGCATTATGAGTTTTAGCTATTTCTTTCTGTTGGACAAGCTTTTCCATTTCTATCTCCATTTCCTTAATCTGTGTTGTCATTTGGAGAATGAGACTCATCATCTCATCTTTTTGATTTTCCTCCTGCAGAATTTCTTTAGTCTGTGTATGTTTTGTTGGAGAAAGCTTCAATTGTTTTCTAAGTGCTTCAATGTCAACATTCTTCTTCTTTATCATCTCTTTTGCAGCCTTTACATTTTCTTGGTCATACCCTACTTCAATTACCAATTCTTCTAAGGACTTGATTCTAGTGTCCTTGATAAGAGAAGAATCTTTTTCAATATTGATTTGATCTCTCAAATTAGTTATAGTGTTATAAAGCTTCTGGGTACTCATTTCCTTGTTAGTCATAGTAGAATAAATCATTTCAGAGATATGCTTGTGGAACTCAATTTGATCTAAAGGATGAATGCTATCAATTGGTACTTCCAAGTCAACTTTCTTGTAGTCTGCTAATGTTGTGCACTTAGGCATTGTTGGTTGTAGCATTGCCATAAGAAATTTCTTGTTGGTGTGATCAAAGGCTGATAATAATCCATTTTTGCTTCCTCGAGTTTGCTTTAAATACTGTGAATAATTTTCATTCTTTAACTCTTCATTCTTAGCCATGATTTCCTTGTATTTCTCTTTGATATCCAAACTTGTACTTTCTTCTTGCTATGATAATGATGTCTCCATGTTTTTATGTCTTTCAATCATTTGAGTGTCTGGAGTACCCTTTTCCTGCTCATTCACAATTACTGTAGCAGAATCTGTGTTTTTCTCTGTGTTTTCTTCTTCTAAAATCTCAATTGTCTCTTTTTCCTTCTTCATTGGATTGAGCTTAGGATTGTTATTATATCTGAGTTTAAACGTAGTCTCTGTTGTTGTTTCAGTAGTGTAGGTACCTTCTTCCCTGATTCTCTTAGTATCTTTATCTTCTTGATTTACAGTTTTCGAGGTGTGACTGGTATCACCCTGTTTAACTGTTTCTACCAAGGTATTTTCCAGCCATTTTACTTGATTAGCAAATTTCTCAATCTCTATCCTTTTATCATGGATATAAGGGGTCAATTTGCATTTTACACTTATTTTACTTAGAATTCCCTGAGGATCATAATTCCATAAGAAACTTTCTTTAAATTTGTATTCCAGCAATTGTTTTGCTGTTTCTGTACAGGCATCCCTGTGATTGCAAAAGAAAGTTCCTACTTGGTTCTTCAACTTTAATTGAGTCTTCTTTTTGGAAGCCAAGAAGTTGATAGAATCTGAATTTAGTATTTGCCTTATGTACTCTAAGGAAAAAAAACGCATGGGCAAGTATTTTGGTAGTTTATAGGGTAAAAGTTTTGACCCAAAAACTCTGATCTCTGTATGATGTTGGTAAAGGTACCAATCTCCTGTTCTACTTTGCTCTGACAGCTGTAACACTTTCTTTATCTCATTACTGACTCTTGGTTGTACACTGTTTGTCAACATTTTTATCAATGGATGAACAAAACAATCTATAAAATCCACATAAGTGAATTTTGTTGATTCTTTTCTTATTAGAGATGTCCAAAAGATGACTGATAGAGGATTCCATTCTACATCCAATTTCTGAAGGTTTATAGGAAACTTATCTTCTTGGAAATAAGGGAACATGTGAAAGAGTAAGGATGAATATCTGAAAACTCCTTCAGTGGGAAATTTCACAAGCTGATCATGGATATTATCAGCTCTGTATTCAACATAATTGTAGATAACATTAGGAGGTTGACCTGGCACAAAATTGGATATAAAACCTAGAATTGACTCATCAGTATGCTCATCAATAAAATAACCTAGGATAAAGGATAACATAGAAATGCCATGCCTTGACCCTTCAGAAAATTTGGAAGTAGAATGAGGAGGGTTTATCTTTGGAATTTAAACATATGCAGGCATGAAATTTTGGAAAATTTGAAATCTCTTAGGAAAGTCTAACTAAATATAGAGCTTTGTGAGTGCTTCTATGGATAATGGAACTGCACTGGGATCTGGTTTGAGCTGAAGAATTAGGTTAATAGACTCTGTAGTAATGGTAAACAATACTTCTGTGTTAGCAATAACCATAACTCTTTGTTTAGGTGAATAATAGGATTGACATAGCCTAATGACTTCTAGACATTTATCAGTATGTGGAACTACATACTTGGGTAGATTTGACTCCCAAATCTGAGCTTCATCTCTCTGATCTAATGATTTTTCTAGACTCCAGCAGTGGAGTTCTAAAAGATTGAATTCTATCACTAGATCAGCTATCTTGTAATCTATATCACCTAGAGGCGTATGCTCCACATCTAAAAGAGGAGGTTGTAGAGGATTTATAACAATGGTGGTTTTGGGAGCCATTACTGGGTTTGATTTTGACACTTTTAGCCTTATGGATGCTTAAAACTCTATATTTGGGCTTTTTGTACTCTTCTATAAGCTTAAACTATTTACAGAAGTTATTTTTGACTTTGATAGAGGTCTTCTGAACAACAAAGGGTACAATTAGGCTTTCTTTTGGCTTTAACCTCCAATTTGGCTTCAAACTTGGTCTTCAAAATATTTACGGATTCAGGAAAAGGTAGAACTAGGGTTTTCTATTCTTCTTGAATAAAATGGACTAAAATGGTTCAATTCAGGCACATAAGGATCTTGAGTATTTTCAAAGGGTTTCTCTAGTTAATCAAAGGGTTTTTAAATTCTATAAAAGGTTAAAATTACTTCAATTCTGATTTTAAAACAGATTGCAGTATCAAAATCATAATTTTATCAGGGTTTAGCAGCGAATCCTTTCTTTGAAGGAAAATACAGATCTTTCTATGGGAAAATAGGGTTTATGGCTATTCATTTCACAGAAAACTCTTTTTCAAATGACAGGAAGGTTTCTTTTTCCGAAGAATACCTGTTCTTGCAGGTATTTGGTCTTGAAAAAGGTTTATGAGGCAGCTAGATACTTTTGAAAACTATTGAATTCTTTTAGATGTTGATTTGAAAGCTTTTAGAAGGTTGTTGCAATGATTTCAATAGATTTTCTGGTTCTTTGGCATGAAAACAGGGCTATGGATCTTTTTCTTCACTCAGAGATGGTTAAAAATGGATAGAGAATGCAGAATGGGCTTAAACTTTGCGCGTTATGAAGTTTTATAGCAATTTTAGGTTTTAAATGTGTTCTGCATTGAATGGTGGTCAAATCAAAGGGAATGTTGTTTAGCACGGGGAGGAGAAAACCATCAGTGGTTATTGCATGGGAAAAGAGTGGTAAATGGTTTATTTGGAACGAATGCGATCTAATCTCTTACCACTGCGTGGAGGAGAGAGAAGGGAACTAAACTACATATTTCACAAATCTTAAAATGATTACGAATCGCGCTAGTGAAAATGTGATATGGCATCTGGTGCGTTGGATCTAGAGGGAGGTGTGCGAATGATGGAGATTGATTTATGGATTAGCTCAGCATATGGGGCGTGGGTCCTGGGAACTTCATATGCAGTAGGGTTAAGTTCAAACGTTTAAAACGTAAAACTCAATGTATTAATATGATAGGCGGGTATGTGATTTTACACAGTAAGTAAGGGATTTGCATATGTTTTATAACCATAGGGTGGGTTTTATTATATATAATGTGTTTTTAAGCTATGGGGAGGCGGGGTATATATCACGTGGGTTTTTAAGAACCATAGGTTAACATTTATAAAGTGGGTTTGGGATATTTAAATAAATGAGTTAATATATCTACGGGAAAGGGTAGTTATAAAGGATTTAATACATTATATTAGAGTTAATATGAAATGAAAGAGCGGAATGCAAAACAAACTAAGAAAAGTGTAATATAAATATTTGAGCACAATGATTGTCCCATTTAAATATGTACACTTAAACTTAGGATAATATCATTTGGTGGATTTTTTGAATGTTTTTGCATGAAATGAGATTAATTAAAAGGTGTTTTTACTTTTTCTAAGCAAAAAGTTATTTTAACTTAGGAAAAGGGATTATATTTTTGGAAAAGGGTGAATATGTTGAGGAAATGGGCTTTTATGAAGGGAATCCAGTACTTTTTACCAATCAGTTATTAAGCCTTGGGTCTGGTCACAAAAAAGGCCAGAGAAATGCTCTGAGCCTCTTTAATTGAAGGTTTTGAATATTGGAACATTGTGGGGGAGGGGAAATTAGTAATTTTCCAGATGATATTTTATTACATGCTTTGTACAAATTCTTTCTACCTACCCATCATTACTGTAACATTTTATTATTATTTGCATGGGTGCATTTAAGCTTGCAACCCTAAATCCATTTTTCTTTTAAAGCATAAAACTATCTAATTCTAACCTTATTTCATTCGATGGCTCAGATTAAACTGTTGAGCTCCTCATTTATTCTCTAACTATCTACTGATTTGTAAAGTTTAATCTGTTTGACATTTCTTTATTCTCTATCTATAAACATGAAATTCAAAGCATGAAAAGTTAAGATTAAGCTATTTAACTCATCATGGATAATGAAATTTTGAAAAAGCTACACATAATCATTATTCTTGCAGTAAAAGTAAAAAGTAGTGGCATTTTGACTTGCAACACTTTCATGTTTTATTCTTATCTCTTTCTGTCTTTTGGGTCCACTTTTTATTCTTTTTGATCTTTTATTTTCAAGTCCTTTGATCTTTCTTTTAGGACTTTTACCCTCTTTTCATTTTTTATTATTTACAAAATATGGGAAAACAACTTATAGAAAGAAATGTATGTACATATTTACTAGAGTAATCATAGTCAATTCAAAAATTATGAATCCTATTATTATAGGATGCTAATAGTGGCTCCACATGGGGATGGCATTTCCTGGTGAAATGTCAAGAACTTTGAGACTAGTAGCCTTTGAATTTTGACTGTGCTAACCTTGTAGATGTTGTTCGATCTCTACAATTGTTCATACTTATGATATTTTACCTCTCAAAGCTTAGGGCCTTCTCTCCAGGCTTCAAATTTGTTAGGAACATATCCAATACAATCTAAAATCTAACAATGTTATGTACAATGGATAAAATAAACAAAAATTAATTATTGGTTATTTTTGAAGAGTAGTAGTGCTTCAACATTCTACCATTGATAGGTCCACCTAGCAGATCTGATCCATCCATTTCTTTCAAAAAGAAAGCATTGTTACCTCTGTAACCATAAATAATATAAGGTCCTTTCGACAGGAAATCAAATTTCTCATGTTTACCTTTCTCTTCTCCTTGAATCCCATTTTAACACTTTTTCACCAATGTAGAAATCATCTTCTTTACTCTTTCTGTCAAAAATTTTCTTTATCTTGTATTGGATAACTTGAGACTTAAGATAAACCTCTTCTCTTGTTTGTTGCAAGTGAATGGTTTGGTTAATCCTTCTTTGAATGTCATTAGTCTCAACTTGTAACTCTTGAAATATCTTCATTATTGGTACTCCTAAGGAAGATAGAAAAACATCTTCCATTCCATAAACAAGCTGGTAAGGGGATGTACCAACAGATTTTTTGGTGGTAAGCCTATCTTCCCATATCGCATTAACTAACCTCTTGCTCCAAGTCGTCTTGTTATCTTCTAGTAATTTCTTGATGATGTTCACAAGGCTCTTATTGGAAGATTCCGCAAGGCCATTACCTTGAGGGTAATATGCAGTAGAATGGCCTAGGGTAATGTGGTATTTATGGCAAAAGTGAATCATCTTTTTATATTTGAATGCAACTGCATTGTCATTGATAATATCTTTAGGACATCCAAATCTTGAAAGTATGATGGTTTCTAAAAAGGAGATAATGATAGTGTCAGTGGCTTGCCTAGAGGGTATGGCTTCTATCCACTTAGTAAAATAATCAGTGGCTGTCAGAATCCACTTATGTTGGGTTGATGATGGAGGGTGAATTTCACCAATGAAGTCAAGACCCCATTGTTGAAATGGAATTTCTGTTGATATGGGTTTTAAGGGAAGGTGTAACAACTTTTTCTTTCCCTCAAATATTTGACACTTGTGACAAGAGGTCACATACCTTTTTACATATGCAAACAAAGTAGGCCAGTAAAAACCAACTTTCGTGATTTTGTCTGTAGTAGTTTTCCAGTAGAGATGTCCTCCACAGTCACCTGCATCAAATTCTTCTAAAAATTTATTAGCTTCTTCTTTAAGCAAAAAATTCAGTAAAATTCCACTATGATCCTTACAAAAAAGTACATTGTCTAAGATACAAATGTTATTGTGTTCAATTTTAAGAATCTAACTTTTGTTCTTGATAATCCAGGAGGAGCTTGTAAATTTAGTAATACAAATATGATATCTGCATACCATGGTGAGTCTTAAAAGGCTTCACTGATCTTTGGAGTCGCCATCTCTTCCTGATCATCTACTTGGGCAATAAAATTTAAGTCTGAATCATGACAATTTGATTCAGCCATGAGTTTGGCTAAACCTTGATATTTTATAAGTTTAGTGGGTTTTATTTCTATGTCATATTCCAAAATTGTGGCAATCCACTTCCCTCTTTTACCATCAGGACCATTCTATGTCATAATGCCCTTTACAACTGCATTTGGAACATAGGCAATGGTGTGTGAATAAAGAATGTACACTCTAAAATCTTTAATGGCCTTTACAAAAGCTAGGGCCTATTTCTCCATGATATTGTACTTTAAAGTGGAATCTCTGAGTGTTTTTCTAAAGAAAGCTATGCGCTAATCATAGCCTTGGTCATTTTTCTGCAGTAAAACTGCAACAATAGTGTGTTCTAAAGAAACAAATAAGATAATAAAATCCTTCTTAAAATCAGGACTTACAAGGAATGGAGTTTTGTTTAAAGCTTGTTTAATTGATTCAAAAGATTGCTTAGCTTCAATACTCCGTTTAAGTACTAAGTCCTTTTTAAGAATATTGTTAAGCTCTTTGATTATTTCAGCTAAATTTGAGATGAATCTTCTAAGAAAGTTAATTTTACCTAGAAAAGCTTGTAACTCTTTAAATTTCCTAGGAGGACTAATGTTAAGAATTGCCTCTATTCTGGCAGGGTCTATTCTAATTCCTTATTTAGATATTATGTGTCCAAGTAACTTACCTTCTTCTAATCCAAATAAAATTTTCTTAGGGTTTAGAGAGATGCCAAATTTTCTGCATTTAAGAAAGACTTGTCTAAGATGATCCAAGTGTTCATAATCAGTCTTTGAGAAAAAAATAATGTCATCGAAATAAATTACTAAGAATTCATGAATTTCCTTTGCAAAGACTATATCCATAGCTCTTTGAAAAGTGGCTCCTGCATTCATTAACCTAAAAGGAATTTTTACATACATAAAAGTGCCCCATGGAGTAGTAAAAGCAGTTTTGGCTCGGTCCTCTCGTTGGAATAAAATTTGGCTATACCTTGAAAATCCATCTAAAAGTGAAATCCTAGAACCAACTACCCTTTGTAAAATGTGATCCATATTTGGTAAAGGGTAATTGTCTTTTAAGGACACCTTATTTAAATTTCTAAAATCAAAACATAATCTAATTTCTCATGTCTTTTTCCTGGTGGGAACTAAATTAGAAACCCAATTAGAATATCTAATTGGTGCAATTATTTGGGCCTCATACATTCTTTTTATGTATTTCTCAATTAAATGCATCAAAATAGGATTGATCCTTCTTAACTTTTGCTTAAAAGGATTTTGATCTTCTTTTATAGGGATTTTATGTTGTATTATACTAGTGTCATAGGATTTTAGGTCCTCATAACTCCAAACAAACAAATCTTGAAATTCCTTAGAGAGAACTATGTATTTTTATTTTTCTTCCTGAGGTAAATCTTTGGAAAGTTTAATAATCTTAGGTTTTAACTCTGTACCTATGTTACATTCCTCAATATCATATCTAAGTGGCTCCATTTTGGGTTTTCTTACAACAACCTTTGAGTCAAATAAATCTTCTAAAGGAGTTAAGCCTTTTGGTAAAAAGTTATCTTTTAAGTTCAAAATATCAGATTCATCATCAACTATCTCTTCAATTTCTACTTCCTCTAAGTTATCTATGTCTAATTGACTAAATTTAGTAGGCTTTGAAAATTTTACTTTATTTACATCTATGTTATTCAAATCAATTTCACTATCTAAATTTCGATTTAATGTACAGTCTCTGTCTATTTTACAATTCTGAAATTCGCCTTCATTGTTCATAAAATTGTAAATCTCTTGATCTTGTGAGAAAATTTTCCAATATTTAAGATTATCTAGAATTATTAGTCTGTGTTTGACTTCTGCAGTATACCTATGATTTGGCTAAAATGGCAGATTACAGTACTAGCAAAAGTTGCTAGGGAGTGACCCTGTATGTTCTGTTTTCTTGGTATTGCAGAAAAATTACATTCCAACAGTTCATCTATCAAATCTAACGCAGTTTCTCTATATCGGCTTAACCTTGGATTATAAACAGAATATTCTCCATTTATTTTTTTTACAATCAACTCTGAGTCTCCTATAATTGATACTCTCTTACCTCCTAAATTCCTAATAATCTGTAGTCCTAAAATGAGAGCTTGATGTTCAGCCATGTTATTGGTACATTTAAAATTAACTTTGAAAGCATGAACCTCTGCATGTTTATTTTCCATATTAGTTATCCAAACTCCTGCTCTTGCTCCTAGTTTATTGACTGAACCATCAAAATCTAAATGCCATAATGATTCATGAAAGATATTTTCACTGTCTAGTGTTTTATTTTGATCTTTTAGTTTAGTTTTGATTTCATTATCAGTTTCAGAGTTACATAAGATGAATGAATCTAGGTCAGTAGGTGTAGTGTAAATTGGGTAATTTCTCAGTCTTTCTACACTACTCACCATATATTTCATCAATGTTTCCCTATAAATTTTCTTTGGTTGGCCAAAAAATGATATGGTTGTATATGACATGTCTAATTGTAGATATCCCTGTAATTTGGGTCCCCATGAGCGAGATAAGAGCATTCTATATTTGGGTGGGATATTAGCTACTACAATGTCCATGAGTATGCTTTTAGTAGGATATTGAGCTAATGTGACACACAAATCTTTAATCAATCCTAAACATTTCACTTTGATTGAATCAAATGAAAATAGATCTTTGTAAGGCCTAGTGATATCTAAATTTAGGGTTTCCATTATTGCTTTTGGCATTAGATTGTGTGAAGCCCCTGAATCTAACATTGCATTGTGTAATATTTGGTCATGAACAATTAAGCTAATGTAAAACAGTGGAACTGCTCCATCTTGTTGTTTTCCATTAACATCAAGACCAAAAACCAACTCTGGTTGATCATCACTTAAGTTTATTGAGTCTTCTCCATCATTCATGTTTAAGGTTTGAGTGATAGTTGTTTTGTACAAATCGTGTTTCACCAATTTTGTCAAAGGAATTGGTATTTTTAATTTTGCAATTTCAGCTTGTATATTAAATGAAGGCTGTGATTTACTAAGTTGAATTATTTATTCTTTGGTAACTATAGTTTGAGTAGGTTTATCTTCTTTTCCTACAGCTGTTTACTCATTTTCAGTTTGTGTTTCTTGTGACTTACTGCTCTTAGTTTTATTTTCAGGAATGGTTTGAGAAGCAGTAGATGTTTTTTCATATTTTGAATTATCAGAACTTGTTTTGGCAGTGGCAGCTTTTGGATTTGCTAATTTTCGATTAGCAATAGGTGTTTTGGAATCTAAAATTGTTGTTTTTAGCAGAAATAGTTGTTTTAACAGTAGCAGATTTTTGTAAATCTGTTGATGTTTGGACAACCTCATCTGTTATATCAACAATCTTGGGACTGGGTGAAATTTTAGGGCTGGAAATTTTATCGGATGAGGTGGAGTTTTGCTTATTTTTCCTAGGGAGAATTTGCAGAACTTTTGAAGTGGGAGCTTCTACTATTTTCTTAGTTTGTGTTTGTGTAGTTTTCTTAGTAGAAGACTCTATGTTTTTCTTACTTCTAAGGTTATATTGCTTACGTACTTCGTTGATAGAAAAATCATAACCTTGTTTGTATTCAAATGATTCACCTGAATCTAATTGAAGTTGTTGCATTTCAAATAACTCTTGATATTCTTGTGTGAGAAAGATAGTGTTATCGTCATTTATACCCTTTAGATTTATGGTGTCTTCATCATCTTCATCTTGATGAGAACTTTTAGCATAGTTCTCTTGAAATGGAGGTCTTATTGTCTGATCAGGAATTGATTCTTTAGATTTTCCTGTGTTTGTATTTTTCCTGAAGTTGAGATGTCTAATTTGCTGTTGAGTATCCCATTGTAGTGTTCTTTCTATATTGTCTAATCTATCCATCATTCTCTTTAAAGTTTTAGCTAATTGATCTATTTTTCCATCTGAACTAGATGTCTCTTCTTTTATGGTTACTCTCCTTTAATTCCTCAATCTAGCTTTTCTAGCCAATATATTTACTTCTACACTAACAGCATCTGTTTGCATTTTTACTAAAGTATCAACATTTCTCTCTCTTAATTGATAGGTCATGTCTATATCAAAACCATCACGGAATTTAAGTAAGACAGAGTCTGGAGTGGGTTTGAGATTAGCAGGGATTGAATTATAAATGCTATTGTATCTAGTGCAGTAATCTTGCACTGTTTCATTAGGAGCTCTTTTCATTGCATCAAATTCAGATAATATTTGAAGTGGATTTTTCTTCTTTTCCCATTTATTCAAAAATAATCTATGAAATACTGCTAAATGTAATATCCCAAAATGGGATTGCTCAACTATGCATGCTAAAATAACATAGTTTTCATAAATATGTGCAATGAAAGGTAAATGCAGCTCATGGATCCATTAGATCTGATGTTATAATGACTATATCTGAAATGAAATCAAAAACAAATCACTATTGCATAGTTAAACAGGCCTCCCATGCCAAAACTAGCTCAAAATCATGTAAAAATAGAGAATGCAACCATGTATGAAAGCCGGAATACCATGACAGCGTTATTTTATTCCCTCTGCAACAGCAGTAGGTTGTACATAAGATATAGAGCAATTATGTGGACAAAAAGTTATATCTACAGTAGATCCATGCACTATACAAGCTCTTTTATCAATCCCCCTTGGAGTTTTCAGCAATACACCATGTACAAAATGTAGATCTGAGTTTTAAGACTGCAGATCTATGGAAATATTCAGATCTGGAAAGTGGATCTGATCTGATATAACAATAAAAATGATCTCCTCCAACAGATCTCCAAAGTGAAGGGCAGATCCCCAACACTCAGCAAATCATCTCTCCAAATGGTGCACTGAATCACCCTGCATCAGCTCCTTCAGAAATAACGTAGATTTGGACTCTCTCTACGTTGTATGGGATAAAATGATGTAGGCCTATAGCCAAGATATGGAAATATAGCTCACAACCTTAAACACTATCCTCCCAATGGATTAGAATACTCCTCCACTGAAAATAAGTATTGAGATGGCCTAGATCTTAAGATCTAGCCTCCACTTGCTGCAGCTTTCTGAAATAGTCAAACCCTCAATAGGATTTGCACTGTCAAAGGAAGATGAAGCTTGGCCTCAAGCCAGATAGTGGACAATATGGTACAAGGCTCCTCCAAGAGCTACTCAATGGAAGAGAAGGAATTCCTAAACAGGAAGACCTTGTGCTAAACAACACCTTATCTCAGCTAAGCAGCTAGAGAAAGAAGTATGTATAAACAGACCATACAATCAGAAAATCATCATCATAAGCTAACCCCATATGGTTTCCATCATCCTCCTTATAAACAATGTGAGCCTTCTCACCTTTGATCCCACTCATTAGGGCTTCCATCTTCATGCAATGAATCTCCCTCCAAAACTGCGTTGTCCCTTCATCAATACCACTCCTCCATAACAGCGCTAATGGACTTGGTCAATCTTGACTGGATCTCCATGCAATGTCTTCTTCCACACACAAGTTGGATTTATTACAACTATATAAATAGATCTATATTCCCACTGGGTCATCTTCATTAATGTTTCACATCCTCCATATTTTCTTAGTTGACTTGGTCAAACTTTTACTTTGTCCACATGCATTAAGCTCTGGTTCACACATGCAGGTGGTTTATCCAGTTATGAATATGATCCCTTTCCCATTTAAGAGGGATTTTATTGCTAATAAAGAGATTTATGGGCCTCCCTACCCATTTTATTCCTCTATCTAATAGCAAAACAAAATTTTATTATTCCTTTAGCTGCCTACTAAGTTAGGAATATTACAGTCCTCCCCTCCCAAATGTTGCTTTTCCTCAAGCAACTACAAGGATAGAACTGAAGAGCCTCCCCTCTTCTTCATGTAGCATCTTCAAGTGATAAGTTTATCCATGGAACAAGATGCTTTCTCAACAATATGTCCTCAAGTTGTTCCTCCCATGTGTAAAAGTATGCCTTTGGTGAAAATCCCAAATGGCCCTCAACATGAAAAGGTGGTGCATACATGGAAACAACAATATGTGGTCTAGAGGCCTCCTTGAGGCATGGAATCAGAAATACATTTGGAATCATTTTCCCTATGTGAAGCCTCCATACTCAAGCTATCATCCATAAAAAGTGAGTCACCCTCCAACATAGCAACTCATGAAACAACTCCTCCACCTTAAGCTTCTACAAAGAAGGTGGGCTGCATGGCTGAATGTGTGGGACTAAAATTTCCATCCCATGCTGCTTCTCTCCCCACTTATGATATGTATGGGGCTGCTATTTTTCTTGGGCTGAAATATCACGGTCCCCAAGAATGACCCAAGCCACCCCATCAATCATAAAATTCATGAAATGCTCCTCCCAAAAACTCAAGCTGTCCAAATGGTTCCTCCCACATGAAGACAAGAGGTGTAGTGTAGCAATCATGGTTTTCCCATTGTTTCTCCTGAAACACGTAACATCTAAAGTATGGAGAATCATACTCCCAATGGGCCCCTCCAACGCTTGTGCCACTCTCCCAACAAGGCTTCATATAAACATAAGGACATCATCAATATATGGAAGCATAAACAAATGAAAGCAAGTTGCCATATGACAACCAGGAGGTGGATCATAGTTCCACATGTGGAACCAGCGCATTGCATCCCTTGCCTGCCTCAAAATAAAGTGTAACAAGTGTCTTTTCAACCACTTGTTTGTTGCCACAATCATCCTACAAGATAAAATCATGAAAGTACAACTTGGTGCCAATGGTGCACACCAAAAATCTTGTGGCATCCTCCACAACCCACAAATAGAATGGCCAACATCAATGCTGCAAATGGCCTCAAGTACATCACAATACAAAATACAGGAAGGAAAGACCCTCCTTGGTACAATATGCAGCTCATAAAAAATAAAGGAGTACAAATCATGAATCATAAATATACATCCTCTATCATGTACTTTGGTCACTGAGCTGAAATGGCTCAATTGAAAGTTATCCCTTACTTCAAATGAGTAGGGAAGTGGTTGTGACAACCTCTCCATCATTATTCAGGCTATGCATATCCCCATATGCTGATATACATCATGTTGGATGCCCTCCCAAGTGAATTCCTCCATCAAGGAATGATATGCATCAAGGTGCATAGAAAAGAAGCCCACAAGTGCTGCATGTAGATCTTTCTTCTTATGCTTGAAAATCCAAGTCAAGAAGATCATATCATGGTAATAGATGTCTCCATCCACTACTCCATCACTCTCATCTCCTACATGCCCATCAAGTGCATCATATATGAAGTGATCTTGGGAAAACTCCATCAAAAGACCCAAGCTCCCAAGTGACAACGTTGTTGGCCTCTGTAGATAGGCTCCTGCCAACTCATAGCTCCCTCCTTCAACAATCCTCATGTCAAGGTCACCATCAAACATAATGCTGCTATATGTGAGAGATCCCCTCCAAAGTGGAAGCACTTCTTCATTATCGAAGGTTAAAGAGTAGCCCCTTTGCACCATGATAGTGCCACCTCCTACTCTTGCAACATCATGCAAAGTATGGGTAATATCAGCCGATACTCTCTCAATAATAACCAAAGAAACAATAGCTCTAGTTGCCTCACCACACCATCACCATATAGATCATGGAGAAACAACATGATAATTGATATGAAAGGGATCACATCACTCTAATATACCAAACTCCTTGCTTCCATATGATGTAAGTGCCATGCCAAGTTCCATCCACCATCCTACTCTTTGAAATAGAATGTGTCATATGATGACCAAACTCTTTCAAGAGTAACCAACGCAGTCTTGCATCCTGTTGTCCAGTGTCATAGATCTTCAAGTGGTTTCTCAACCTCTTTCTCATCAACATCACCCATCCAACCCATGGTGAGTGTCTATCATCAAGTCTATAAGTGGCATTCCTCCAATAGAATACCATCCTCCCAAATCATAATTTTGTCTTTGCATTTCATGGGATATTGATATTAAATATCCTCAATGACCAAGTTGATCCCATAAGGATCCAAAAAGGTGGTAGGCAAAAACCTCCCATCATGATCTGTAGGGCTCATCAAGAAGTATCCAACACAATCATGAGAGATGTTATCCATCCTAAGATGTCCCCCATCATTTATCTGCTCCCTCTTTGTTATACACATGGGAAAGTCATTGGAATATTCCAACAATGGTTGGGCCCCCAAATCACCACTACTGCTAAATGACAGTGTTGTTGATCTCCATGATGGTGCAGCTACTACCTCAAGATCATACCCAATGTTGAACACATAGTTTTTCAATGTATTGTTCAAGACAATACTCATCCCATCCTCCAAGAAACTACATTCCAACCTCAAGGGTTGTGTGCAGCTCATCAATGATACATTAGGATGACTGTTTATATATTCCTTGAATGAATCAAGGTTGCTCAGCGCAGTGAAAGTTTGCTGCTCCAAATCAGCAATATATTTTGACCCTTGGTCATGCAATGGTACATTCCCATCATCCTCCATTTGTTGCATTGAAATAACAGCGAATGAAGACATGTGTATACCTTCGTACAACTTGGGAACATCTTGTACTGCTACAAGGGTTCCTCCTTCTGGTGTGATGGCTTCTCCAACTACTGATGATGATGGCTACTCTTCTATGGCTTCATTAGCGCTGGTACAAGTCTCTTCTTCTTCATGCATCTCCAAAATGGTGCATGGGGTTTGAGATATCAAGATATCAAGATCATCTTGCAAAGGTGCCAGTGGCCTTCCTCTTGAAACAATTTCTCCTACAGCAAATGGTGGTGAAGGCTTCTTCCCTTCTAATTTCTTCTTATCAAACTTATTGATCAACCTTTGAATGAAATCTACATATGCAGTCACTTTTTCATGACTCAAATAGTTGAACCACCAATTGTGTGCTTCTCCTTGAAGGTGCAGCTTTGCAATCTCAACAACTTATTTCTCTACTACTGGATGTAGCAGAAAGAATGCATCCAACTTCCTCCCCCAAGCCTTTGTTGTGCATGAGGATGACCCATCAAAGGTAGAAAATAGAAATCTATTTCCCTTCATTCTTCTACTATTACATGGCCTCCTTTCTTCTTTGAACTGGATGAACTCTGAAAGAGTTAGATTCTTCTTTATAGCTCCAAGTTGAGACTTATTTTCTACAAGATATTCACTTAGAATCTCATGATCGAAGTATCCTACACTTCTATGCCTCTCATATTTCAAAGGAAAGGCCATAGTATGTTTCTTTGAAGCTTTATGCAATCCCGGATCTTCTTTTTGTTGATAGGAAGTACATGGTCCTTCCTCATCTTCAAACCCTAACTTGGCTTCACTTCTTCTTTGACTGACCTCCTTGGTGAGGTCCTTCTTAGATATAAAAAGAGATGAGAGTAAACTCATTCTTTCCATCATTCTGATCTTTGTCTTGAAACTCATAGGCTGAGCCAAAGATCTTGTTCTGATACCACTGTAATATCCCAAAATGGGACTTCTCAGCTATGCATGCTAAAATAACGCAGTTTTCAGAAATATGTGCAATGAAAGGTAAATGCAGCTCATGGATCCCTTAGATCTGATGTTATAATGAATAGATATGAAATGAAATTAGAAACAAATCACTATTGCATAGCTAAACATGCCTCCCATGCCAAAAATAGCTCAAAATCATGTAAAAATAGAGACTGCAACCATGTATGAAAGTTGGAATACCATGACAGCATTATTTTATTCCCTCTGCAACAGTAGTAGGTTTTACATCAGGTCTAACTGAGAATTAGATGGCTTAGGTGTATATGCTGATAAGGCAGCTAATTCAACTGAATGTTGAAGAAGAGCTTCATATATTTCCTTAAGAATAGTAGCATTTATTTCATAAATTTTATCATAAACTTCAAATATTTTTTATTTAGAATCTACTGAAACAGTTTCCTATTTAATTTCAAGAGATGAAAGAAAATTAGGATCTATAACATTGCTTTTTAAATCACTTTCTAATTTGTTTCTGAATAAAGAATGTTCAAAATTTAAGTCAAATTCTATGTCTTGTATACTCACTAAATTTTTTGGAAGGGAATTTTCTCTAACTAAGGAAACTTTATTACCTAAATCTTCTACTTGTTTATTTTTTTTCCAATTCTGTCTGGATTGTCTACTATAGCAGCAGGTTGTGGATCTGGATTTAACCTGGTATAGTAGATTTTTCTAGAAGCCAGAATTACAATTTTTTTAATGAAATTATACTCACAACTTATAAAACAATATTAAGGTAAAAGGATAATTAAAAATATTTCCTTAAATACCTATTTAAAACTGAGGATTGGTTAGTTTCCCAGTGGAGTCGCTAGTATGTTATCACTCTAATAATTCCCCAAGTTGGTGAGATTTTGATTTATAGTTTAAATAACATTAGAGGTAACCACAAACCTACTTTTAAACTCTAGGATCTAGCCTTCCTAGGGTTCAGAGAGGGTTCTCTCTATAAGATTTAACTTTGTTTTAATTATATGATATTAGGCTAGTTATGATGTGCAAATTGGTTATGATATTTGGTTTGATTTGGTTTGTTGAGAAAATCACGTAATGAGATGGATAGTGATAGATCTACTTGTCCATTAGGCAAAGGATTCAAATTTCAAGCAGACAGGACTAGGATCAAGGTCAAAAGTCAAATGTTTTCAGGGCAAGATAGACAAGTCATTGATTTTGGAAGGCTGATTGGTGAAGTGGTTTGATCGGGATAAAGAGAAACTAAGAATTATTTGATCTGGATAAAGAAGGAGAAGACAGAGGTCATTCGAAAGAGGGAGCAATTAAGAGTTCCCTACTCTGGAAATCAGCAGAAAACATAGAAATGATAAATAGTTAAAGACAGGGTGCTTTTAACAAATCCTGTAATAATATTCTTGGTTTATCATTCAAATTTAGAACACATATATGGATGCATGTAAAACATAAGAATATAAACAATGACAGTAGAAAGTACTTCACTTTAATGGCTCATCACATGAATCCTGAAATATGATGATTTATGATTTGATCCAGTCTGCTACTTGAACTTGCTACAAAAAGCCTTCAAGTACATAAAAAATGGCTATAGAAATCTTCAGCAATTTGTTCCACAATAATACTTCAAAGAGTGAAGTATTTATACAAAAATGTTTACAAAATATCCTAGAATACTCATAGGAATTTTGTAAGGAAAATGAAAATATCTTTTACAAAAATATAGTGACAGCTGCTTAACAACTAGCAAGTTTTATTATTTATCCAAATAAAATAGAAATTTTGTTTTGGATTGGGTGCAGCTAGCTACTTTTTTGTCTCCAACGCTGGCAAAACATCTTTTAATATGTTTTGAAACTTTATCCTCTCATATGATACTCTTTCATCTGTTTGAGGATTGTTTTAACTGTCTCACTGCTGCAAATTTCTGTTTTTACTATGTAAAAACGGCAATTTGAAATCTATCCTCTTTTACTGTAAAAGTGTCTTTTACAGCAAATCGGTCAATTTATGCCAAAATTCTTCATTGGGTAACTTGATCTTGGTTATTTTCCTGTAATTTTCATCAGCCTCTGTGTACCTAATAAATGTTGGTTTGACCACAAAGAGATTTTTTATCTCTTGCTGTAAATAAAACAAGTCTTCAATTCTTTTGTGCAAGACTTTTCCTGTAGGTACCCCTTGCCAATATTTTCTTGTTTACCTGTTCTTTGGAAAATTCTCTGATTTTATTATTGTAATATTCTTGCCTCATTAATTTTTCATTTAGAACCAGAATGTTAGGCAAGTCTTTTTGTCTCAATATATCAAATTTTAACATAAATTTAGTTATTTCCAAATCCATGTTTTGGCACTTCTCTTCAAGTTGCTTCATCAAATTTTTCTTTGTAATTACCTTTTTCACCTCAAGAATTTTGTCAGTTCTATCAGTTATGTCTATCTCATCCAATTCTTGTTTGTTCTTGGTGTTGAGAAATTTGATTATTTCTTGGGCCTCTTCAGGTCTGGCACCAAGCTCTTCTTTTGTTTTCACAATTTCCTCTTTGGCTGCTTTAACCAAGTCTTTATGTTCATAAATGACTTGAATGGAAGGCCAAGTATAATTGATTGACTCAATGATCTTGGACCACAACTAGTTTTTTATGAAATTCATTGGTTCCTTCAAAGTTAACTCTGCTTCAACTTTCTTCAATTGTTTAGTTGCCCTTTTGGCTTTCTGTTCCTCATTTTTAGCATTGATTTGGGCTAATTTCTTAGCATCTTCCAAGTTCTTAATTTGTTCTTTCAACCTGTTGATCGCATTACTCTGTATAGACATTGCTTCCATAGCTTTAATGAGCTTGATGGCTTCATCTATTTGTTGCACTGTTGATGTAGATGATTATGTAGCTGAAGTAGTGGAAGATGGCATTGGCACAGCTGTAGCCAATGGGACTTTTGGTGCCAATTCTTCTGCTAAGGTTGATGGAACTGTAGTAGTTACCATAGGTATGACTGTGGGAGGAGCATTATGAGTTTTAGTTGTTTCTTTCTCTTAGACAAGTTTGTCCATTTCTATCTCCATTTCCTTAATATTTGTTGTCATTTGAAGAATGAGACTCATCATCTCATCTTTCTGATTTGCCTCCTGCAAAATATCTTTAGTATGTGGATGTTCTATTGGAGGAAGCTTCAATTTTTTTCTAAGTGCTGCTATGTTAGAATTTTTCTTCTTTATCATCTCTTCTGCAACTTTCACATTGGTAGGGTCATACCCTACTTGAATCACCAATTCTTCTAAAGACTTAATTCTAAGGTCTTTAGCATATGAGGAACCCTTTTCAACCTTCATTTGATCTCTCATTATTATTACTGTGTTCTGGAGCTTTTGGGCACTCATTTCCTTTGTATTCATAGTAGAGTAAAACATCTCAGAAGTTTCTTCGTGAAACTCAATTTGATCTAATGCATGGATGTTATCTGCAGGTACTTCAAGGTGAAATTTCTTGTAATCTGCTATTTTTTTGGGCGTCTTGACTATTGGTTGAGTACTGACATAATCAACTTCTTGTTTGAATAATCAAAAGCTGACAGAAGTCTATTCTGGATTCTTGGAGTTTGCTGTAAATACTGAGAATAAATCTCATTCTTGGCTTTTATTTGCTTATATTTCTCTCTGATGTCAATATCTTTATCCTCTGCTGGCTGTGAGGGGGATGCCTCCATACTTTGTTGCTTCTCAATTACCTGTGTGTTTGAAGTAGCAGGATGATCTTAATTTATAATCTATGTGGCTGGCTCGTTGTTTTTCTCTGGAACATCTTGTAATATTCCAAAAAATTAGCTTTCAAGCTAAATGGAATATTATAGTTTTTTTATCACTAGGTAGGTGAATAAGTGGGTGAGGAGGCCCATAAGTCTCTTGAGCAACAATAAAAACACTTTAAGTGTGAAAGGAGACCTTTGTAGTAGCTAAATAAAGCTCCTCCATGTGTGAACAGGGTTTGGATCATGTTGATTCAATCAACTTTGACCAAGACAACAGCGTTGTTAAGGAGGAGTGGAGATTAATTAGAGAATAATGCAGTTTTGGAGGCAGGTGAACCTCATGAAGGAAATGACCTAATTGAGTGGGGCCAAGGACATGCAAGCTCACAATCTACTTAAGGAAGAGGATGGCAGTCGTTTGATATCATGTTTGAGATTAGCATTTGATATTGGTCTGCTTAGACTTTTGCTTCCTCTTGATGTTTAGCAGGGTTGCTGTGTTGTTTAGCACCAGGTGTTCCCAAGCGGGAATCCCCCCTCTTCCCTTAAGAGGCCTCTTGGGAGAGTTTTGCACTGTATTTCTCCACATCCAGGCTTGAGGCTAAGAATTATTCTTTAGCTACAGCATTATTTCTGCAGAGAATAGTGTTGTGTTGCAGGGTGTTGCAGTGGAGGATTGATAATACCTCTTCCAGGTCTGTTTCTCAGTAGAGGGAGCTTTCCTTCTCTTGAGAGATCAGCGAGGAGGATTTTTGGGCTCATTTCACATATTAGCACTTGACCAAAGTATTCTTCATCTTCTACAGTGCAGTCCCTTGCAGGAACTGTGTCATTTTTCATAGAGCTGCAATAGCAGGGTTTAAGCCCTTGTTTTTGAGCTAGTTTCTTAGGGAAAGGGCCAACCCTTCTCCTGGAAAGCTAAAAGAAGGGATTCTCATCCCTCTATTGTATTATTCAGCCATGTTAATGTAATTTTTCAGTAATACTGCATTATTTCAGAGTTGAATATTCAGATCTTCTCTTTTGTACTCAAGATTTCAAGAAACCCTTGTTGGGTTACTTCTATAATGTATTAAGGAGGTCAGATCTCTATTTTCTTAGCATATTGTTCAATAAAAATCCAGATCCATGAATTCCTATCATAATTCTATAGAAAACCTCACATAATAATGCTATCATGTACTTCAGAAATTCTGCATAGATTAAGTCATGGGGTTTGGGCATTTTTAAGTTGATTTGAGGCCGAGAGATCTGTTTAACTTAGTAAAAGGGATTTGTTTCTGATTCCCCTTCATATATAAGGGCCAATATATATATTCTAAGGAACCTAAGTGTTATTTTCCCTTGTTACAGCGCCTGGAAATAACGTTTTTATGGTCTAATTGCTGCATTTTCCCCACTTGGGATGATGTAGAGGAGCTCCTTTTTTTGGTTGTTATATTCATTTGATGGCTATGTGTTTCTCAACACATTTTATGATTTAATTTCTCCCTGCTATTCCAGTATTGTGCTTATGCATTACTGCATTCCCATTTCGGGATATTACAGTGGTATCAGAGCATAAGCTTGGCTCAGCCTATGGATCTGAGCCATTATGCTATCAAGACAAGAAGGAGAAGAGAAGATGTACAAAAAAGAGAAGACTCCATTATGTGGAGGGAGGAAGGAGGAGAGCCTCTCAAAGCTTCTTCCTAAATCCATGTAGATCATTAAAGAAGATCTCAAGAAAATGAGAAGGGAGACGGAATCTCCACCTTATTATGCAAAGCACAGTCAAATGTCCAGATCTATCATGAGAGAGATGAAAGAAGGAGGAATGCCTAAGAGGGAAACTCTTAGTGATTTTTTGCAGGAGTATGAATCTCAAACTGAGAATTTTAGAGATCATATCACTTTCCAGGAGTTTTGCAAGATCAAGGTGGAGAGGAGCAGGCAGTATGACATGGATAGATTTTCTCTATCTACTTTTGATGGATCAACAACATGTTCAACCAAAACTTGGGTGGAGGAGCTACACACCTATTTGCAACAGCACCAAGTTTCTGAAGATGAAGCCATCAGGGTTGCAGCGCTGCACTTTGAAGGTAAGGCCTATGCTTGGTGGATATTTGAGTCATTTTCATTAAAAAATGCCAATATTTCTTCTTATGCAAATTTCACTAAGATCTTGGTGGAGAGATTTGATGGAAGACATTCTAAAACACTCTTGGTAGAGCCAAACAAACCAAAAAAATCAAAACTTGTGCATGGGTTTGAAGAACCTAAAAACTCAAGTCCACTTCAGAAAACTATTGGAAAAGCTCACATCTTCCGTAACACCTTGCTAGAGGCAAGACCTATGTCTCGTGTCTTTGGACAAGAGGGCATGTAGGTTCATTTATCAAAAGAGGATCCTCTTATTGAGCAGGTAACTCCCATTCATATTGAAGAGGAAGAGAATGATGGGGGCAACAGCATTGTCACATCTAGAGCATATCTAGTCCCTCATGCAGAGGAAGGAGGAGCACATGATGCAACAACATGAATTCTTGTATCATTGCAAGAAATTCCCCAGGATCTCACATATGGAGGAAAAAGAAAAATCAATGAGCAACATGATTGTGAGACATTGCAAATGAAAGGAGAAGGTAGGGAGGAAGGTCAACATCATTTGATGAGGAGCACACACCCCTATCTATTTCAGAGAGCTGGTGCAAAGTGCTAGTGTCCCGTGATTTGGCAGATTCGTATACCAAATGATAGGGTAACATGGAACCAAGCTTTGGAGTCTGAGGACCTAGCCTTCCTAGACTCAGAGAGGAATCTCTCTATTGGGTGCAAAGGATGTGTTCTTTTTGCTCTAGGGTTTTGATTTTAGGCTAGTTATTAGGTGTAGGGTTTGTTGATTTTTTGGATGGGTAAGATGGTCAAAAGTAATAAGTGGAGTGAGAGGATGTCAAAACATTGGGCTATGGAGTCAAGTGAAAGTCAAGAGTGTCTAAATGATGAAACAGAGTGTGTTGCAGGGCCGATTTAGCAGGGTGAATGGATCCTTAAAGTGATGTATGATGGTGTAATGAACATTAAGTTTGGGAAAAGACTAAGAGTTCTTACACATATATAATTTTAAGCATAACTCATGAGGTAGGGAAAACCATTGATCTCATTAAACAATACTCAAAATGATAAACATATAAGATGAACATTCCAGTGAAACATAGAAGCATTAGAACTCCTAACTTTAGAAATTCACCTTCAGATTTTGGGAAAACATACAAGATTTAAACAAATAACTTAATTTATGAAGAGGTAACTCCTAAACATCATATTTCAAGCTATTGGAAACTCTAAAACAAGTTGACAAGCATGGACAAAGGGCAAGATCAAACAAGACCTCTTTATCTTAACCTAATCAATCAATATTCCACATAAAGGCTTCAAGATACGGTTTTGAGAACTTCAAATAAGAAGGGCATACCATAAATCTTACTTGTAAGCTAACATACTAACCATGAATGAAACAACAACAAAAAATTGGTGGACCTAAGGAGCAGCAAAGAATTCCTTGAGATGGCCAAAAGAGAAAACATGAAGGCTATAACAAACAGGGGGATTGAGGTGCCTCAAAGAAAATGTCTCAACCTATACTTTTCTTCTTAATAGCAACTAAGAAACATGAAACATAATGATAACAAAGGAAACAATAGACAAATTAGGAAAACATCACCATTCACCAAGCTATGGAATCCTGCAAACAAGCTTCTCCATCATCTAAGAAAACACGCCATTCATCCACTTCACAAAACCAATTTCTTCTCCAAGCTCATGAAACCATGTATATTGCTCTTCAATCTCATAAAATTCCAACAAATACATAGGGGCCTCATGGTCTATTTATGGATAAAACGAGGACTAAAACCCTAAATGTGGTATGAAAATGTCAAATATAGTCATAAATATCATTTATGGCTAAGAGACCATGCAAGGCCCAAGGTACATAATATCCCAAGAAATAAATGCTAAAATAACTATTTGCACCAAATTCTAGCTTAATTTTCCTAAAAAAACTCAAAAATATCTATTTGCAATAAATGAGTGTGTTTTGTCGACTTTTAGTCCAAAACACACTAGGCAACCTCTGTGCGTAGCGCCACTTCAGCAGAAAATGGGGTCTCTTGCAGCTGAGTTTTGGACCCCTTCCTAACACCGGATTTGGCTCCTTGATGGCCCGTTGAAAATCTTGGTGAGTCTACTTTACAGAAATTCTTGTTTTTTGCTAATTTGATGCCATTTACCTATCTAAAAATAAAATCTCCCAACACTCCTCTGTGCGCAGCGCCTGGTCTGAAAATGAGGCAAAAAGGTCAAATTGTTGATGTTTGTTGAACTTTTGAGGGGGTAAAAATGCTCCAAATGAACTGAAAATTGGTGATCAGACTATTGGTGATGTTAGAAGTCCAAAATACAAACTTTGAGAGCTTAGGATGCAGGAAAAAACCAAAAGTTGTCCAATTTTCCTCAAACTTGGTGGAGAGGTCCTTCAAGGGTTTAGATAAGCCTATGAAAAATATTGAGTTATATCTCCAAGTTTTTTGTTCTTTTACTTTCTTTGAGTGTTCTAATTTTCAATGAATTATTTGTTTCTAACACTGCTATCTCCTTCATTGGAGTTCACACTTCTAACTTTTGTCTTACTTTTACCTGTTTCTCACTTAGGCCTTCAAAATTACCATCACCTCCTGTACTTGCTTTACTATCTTCTTGGCTCTCAAACGGATCACTAACCTCCCCACTTGCTTCATTTTGGCTCTGTTTTTCACAAAGGTCCTCTCCTCTATCACTTTCTGCACTGTCACTGTGGATTCTTTGGTCATTCAGAAGCTGATTAGTGTCATGATATTCATGACAGCAGTAATGACTGTCATGATTATTTCCTTGCTCATCATTGTCATGTCTCATCAGTAATATTATCTTAATTACTGCTTGCCTCTTCATATTCTATTTCAGCCTCATCAGTTGCTAGTGTCTGATCTTTCATTTCCTCAGCATCTTCCTTGGTTCCTTTACCTTTATCACCTTTAGTCATTTTGTCATTGTTTGCACTATCATTTTGCTCACTGTCATGCTTATGTGCCTTGTTTTCTTGGCTGTCCTGGGAACTCTTCTCGGTGACTGTGATCTTTTTTACTTTTTCCACTGTCCTTTGTGTTTTTATTTTGTTCATCCTCAATACTCCTTTTTTTCACTTTAAGATTGATCTAGTGATATCATTATTATCATTGTTTTGTTTCAATTGCTCATTGTTCCCCTCTTTTGGACTGCCACTTTCATCACTCTCCTCCATGTCATTATCTTCCCTTCCTTTGTTAGGCTTTGATTCTGCCCCACTGTCTTCTACTTTTGCTTCATTCTCATCACTCTCTTTCATTCCTTCATCATCTTCTTGGTTTTCCTTATTAAACTCTACCTCTTCCTAGTTGCTGTCATTTCCCTGTTCTTCCTTTAAATTTGTCTTTGACTCACTGGTTCTTCTTTAGAAATGGTGGCTGACCTAGGGTAAAAGGATTTTTAGATTGGTGAGGGTCTCTAGGTTTAGGGAGGGAAATTGAGTGATGTGAGGGAAAAATTCGGCAAATGGGGGCAAGGTGAAGAAATCAAGGAGTGTTCAAGAGTTTAGAAGCAAGTTCATTGTCACTGAATGTCTTACAAGCTATGACAACCTTTCAAAATTGCAAACCCTACCCTAGGAGGTTAATGAAATGATTTTTTATGGATATCAAGGTTTGGTCATTTTAAGCCTTAAATTCCTCTTTGTTTATGAAAATACTACTTGGAGGGTGAGGAAGAGAGATACCAACCTTGCTAGGCTAAAAATGTAGCTTTGAAAGCAAGAAATTTGAGTTTTGACCTTTTTGAACATTTGGAGGCCTTACTGCCCTCAAACCAGCTACATGTTTGTTCCTAGTTTGCAGATGATGTGTGCTAGTGAAGGAGGTGAGGTGTCTAAACCATTTTTGTGCTTTTTCTAGCCACTTCTGTTCTTGCAAGTGCCTACACAATTTCTTCTTTTGATCACTGTCTCTTCTGCTGATACCCTTCATCATCATCCCTCCTTTGGTGTACTGGAGTACTGGTGTTTGGATCTACCTTCTTAGATCCCTTTAGTTGTCTGATTTTAATCTTTTGATGAGGTGGAGTCAGTGTCTCTAGGCCAAACCCTTGTGGATAGTTTGAAACCCTTTGAAGCCATCTGCTGTGATGAAGGAGGCTTCTTCTCATTCTTTGACCAGATTTATCAATTTTCCCAAATTGTTAGGCTTTAGGGCTGCTTAGGAAAAAGTATATAGTGTTGTCTTCTAAGTTCTCAAAAACTCCACAAAACTCACTAATCACCCTAAAGTCCTTCAATATGCACTTTAAGGAGTAGAGGAGGCCTTTGCCTTTGTAACCCTAAGACTGATTTCTTGTTTGGTCAAAACTGTTTGAAACCCTGATTTCCATCAAACATATGGTTGTTGCTTTCTTCTTGTTATGAATGGTCTTCTTATGATGATTTTCTCTTTTACCTTACCTCATTGTTAATTTGATGGCTTTTTGACCCTCTTGCATAATTGTGAGCAAAGGGCAGTTGTCCCCTTGCAAGATTCATGCTTTAGGCTAAAAAAAACCTTCTTTGAATGATCTCTTTGGTGAATCTAGGACAAAGTGACTTGTCCCCTTCTTTGAATGTATTTTCTTCATATAGGAAGAACATAGTTTTTAGGGCACCAAATCCATCCTATGAATTTTTGAAACCCTAGGTGACCTAGTGGAGGCTTTCTTGGACTTTGTTTTTGGATTGAGACCTAGAAATTAGGCTTATCAAGTGCAAGATAGAGCTTTTAGGATAGGCTGATGTATTGAAGATCTAAAATCTCATGCACTTCATTTATCTAAAGAGTTTACAGAGATAGTTTAAGACTATCAGTGTTTGAGAGTACTTTGGGAGACACCACAAGGCTGTTTGTTTGGTGGGTTTAAGGAGCAGTGGGGGGTTTTTTAGGCAAAACAAGACAGAGGATTTGGGCCACAGGTGAAAACATACAGACATGAATAGTGACATGAGCCAATAATGGGTTTTTTGGGACTGATAGACAATGCTAGACATGGTGGAAAAGATTAAATAGTGAAAATTTATCTTTAAGGATGATGAAGGCAGTGAGATTTCTAGAACTCACAATGTTCAAGAATTTTGTTTCTAGAAATCTAGGGAAAACATTTAGTCATCTATGAAGGAAAAAATTACTGACGACTAACAGTGGCTCCACTTGGGGAGGGCAGCTCCTTTTCGGGAGGTGTCCAGAACTTCAGATTTCCAACTTCATGAAGACCAGTGCCTCATCCATTGAGCAGATTTTTACCTCTTTCTCTTGTTGATGCTTGCTCAAAGCTTATGGTCTCAATAATATAAAAGACATGATTAGCTTAAATCCACCTCTACCTACCAACCTACTTGCCTAACTTTTTTTCTTCTTTAGGTGCATTTGGACTAGCAACCTTGACACATTTTTTGTGTTTTTTGAAAGCAAAATAAACTATCTACTTCTACCTTATGTCTTCCGGGAGCTCAGATTAGGCTAATGAACTCCTTTGATTCTCTACCTATACTATTCAACTATCAAGTTTAAATTGTTTGACAGGATTTATTCACTAGGCTACAAACATGAAATTGAAAACATGGTTAAATCAGGATTAGATAATTTGATTTACCATGGGTTTGTGGCATAAAAACAAGCTGCACACAAATGTTATTTTTGTACAAAACAAGACTAGAAAAAACAGGGCTAGGATACATTGTTTGTTACTCATCCCTATTTTTCTCTTCGGTTTTGTTTTAGGCATGTGGAACCAGTATCTTTCTACCTAATCTATCTTTTGACAAGTCAAGCTTGAACAATTTGACTCATTATCTTTCACTAACTTATCAACAAATAAATTTAAAACATGCTTTAGCCATGATTAGGCTAGATGATTGAAACAAGACTCCTTTAAGCACTAATAGTGGTATTTAGACTTACACACTTTCAGTAATTCTATTTTTTGGGCATGGGGCTCTACCTCTTTTCAAATCTGCCCTCTTTTCCATTTTTCTCTTTTGTATTTTTTGTGATTTCTCTCAATATCTTTTCATCAAACAGTGATATGTACAATGAATGAGAAATTCTAACTAAGACTCTAAATTGCCATGGTATTTGATTACCCTATCTTTCCCAGGATCATCTACCAACCCTTTTTCATTCAGTTCTTGTAGATAAGGAACATGACTATCTATTTTTGGGGGCATGGTGCAAGATTTCTGCCAAGAATTTTCAAATATGCCAAGTTCTCTTTTACATTCACTCTTTGATTTTTGTTTCCAAACATTTCTTCTGTGAAAGAAACTGTCTAGTTGAAAAAGTCCATCTTCATCAGCTCCTAAACTTATGACAAAGTCATCAATGTAAATCATAGTGAAAAAGTTGGTAATAGGAGCTGTGGCCTCTTGGAAGGTGTCTTTAGCTTTCCTTATTCTAGGAAAAATTGGGTCAAGCATGTATTCATCCCAAGGAACTTTTAAAATGTCTTTGTGTTGATTGATTTGAAGTGGTATCATCTCACGAAAACCTGAAAAACTACCAATCAAAGTAACCTTGTTATAAATTTCTATTTTTGGCATAGGATAACTTATCTTGGGAAAAGGGTGTTTGTATTCCATGGAGGGTTTTCCTAAGTGTCTAAAATCCATACACAGTCTGCATCCCTTGGTTTTCTTAGTTAGTAATATGATTTGTCCAAAGGTTTCATATTTCTTCTTGGAAAGAGGTCTCTTTGGAACAATGTCTATGTCATCAGGTTTTGAGCTTTCACTTCTATAAACAAGAGCATCCTGAAATTTCTGGCATAACCTCAAGTATTTTATTTTTGTGTGTAGTGTCAAGGTTTTGGATAAGTTAATCACCTTGGGTTTTCTTAGACTTCCTATATTGTATCCCTCTATATGTGTTTCAACAGACATCCGTTTAGGATTGATGGCCACATCAGTGAGGGTCAACATTTTTTCAGGAGGAACAAGACTCTCTGATAATAAGGTGTCTAGATAAGGTAATAACATAAGATTTCTTTTTTTAGGATCACCTAGGATTTTTGTTCTATGAGGGCATTTTAGCATTTTGGAATAGGTAAAAGGGAAGGGTTGAGTTTCTGATGTTTTCCTTCCCTTTGAGCAACCTGATCCATATGTCAAACTGACCATTGGTTTTGAGGTTTCATTGTTAGTCTGTAGAGAGTCAAGTTTGATTTTGTCATGATGTGTTTGTGATATATTGCTAAAGGTCTGAATACTGAGTTCTCTATGTAAATACTGATTTGATTTTTGTAGTGTGCCTTGATGTGTTTCAACTTCATATACTTGCTCAACATTTTCTTCCTCATTATATAGAATGAAAGAATCAAGATCTGAGTGAATAGAATAGAGAGGAGTGTTGTCTTGTCTGTCTTGACTGCTAACCATATATTTCATATGTGATTCTCGATATAATCTTCTTGTCTGGTTGAAAACATGGATGGTTGCATATGACATATCTAGTTGAAGGTTGCCCTAAAGCTTGGCTCCCCAAGATCTGGATAAGAGCATGCCATACTTGGGAGGAATATCTGCCACTACTATGTCCATGACTAGATTCTTTACAGGCACTTGTGTCAGGTTAACACAAAGGTCCTTGATGAGGCCCAAAAATTTGACCCTACTGGAATCGAAGGAGTACAGGTCTTTGTAAGGTTTAGTTATTTCTAGGCCTAATCTCTCCATCACAACTTTGGGCATGAGATTGTGAGAGGCATTGGAATCCAGCATGCCATTATGTAAGATTTTGTCATGTATGTTTAGGCTGATATAGAAAGGTGGAATGGCTCCTTCCTGATACTTTCCTTCTATTTTGGGTCCAAATAACAACTCAGGTGTGTCATTGGCCAAGTGTAAAGTGTCAGCATCATTTCCTATGTTTAGTACCTTCAACATCTGAGATCTATATATGGGTTGAGTAACCAGTTCAATGAGGGGCATATTTATCTTAATTTTGGCAATCTCTCCCTCAAAACTAAAAGGCACTAATGTTTTGGACATATTAACATCAGCTTTATCAACCATGATCTTTTCTACATTCTTGGTTAGTTGATCCTGCTTTGGAGTTTTAGTCAGAATGGTTTTCTTAGGGTCATTGGTGGAGGTACTAGGATAGCTAAGGTCATTGTTTGGCTGGCTGATTTTCCCTTTGTTTGCTTCAGCTTTCTTAACTATAGTGTTGAAATTTTCTGTTGTTTTCTTAGGGGTGTTTTCAGGTACTTTCCGAACAGCAGCCTCTATTTGGTCTTTCTTGGTTGAATCTAGGTGTTTTTTACTCCTAAGATCATATTGCTTATGGATCTCCATGATGGAAATTTCAAACCCCAAGCAATAGTCTTCAGATTCCTCATAGTTTGTGTCAGTTTCATCTGAAGAGAAGAAACCTTGTTCTTCTTCAGTGAGAAAAACATCCTCTTCATTATCAGAACCTATTAAATTTATATGGATTTCTTCAGGTTCTATAATTTCTCCTTCATCTTCGTGTACACAATTTTGTTGAAAGGGAGGTCTGATTTGTTGGTCATTTTCCCTTTGTTTGATTTGAGGGGTATCTCTTCTGAAGTTTTGAGTTCTGTTTTGGTTTTGGGAATTGACTTGGTTGTCCCTAGGAGGGGCCCTCTCATTTAAGTTTATCTTTTCTATCATTATCTCCACAGTCCTCATTAGGCTGTCTATTTTGGTATCAGCAGAGGAGGTTGAGGGCATGGTTTCATCCTTGTAGGTTACCCTCCTTTCTGATTTCAACCTAACTCTCTTTTCAATTAGGTTTACCTCTGCACTAATATTTTCCTTTTGAATTTCTTCTAAGGTTTCAGAGTCTCTTTCTCTTAATTGGAAAGTCATGTTAGGATCAAAACCTTCAGGGAATTTTACTAGTGCTAGGCCTAATGGAGGTTTCATGTGAGGTGGGAGGGAGTTGTAAACACTGTTAAACCTGGTGCAATAGTCTTGCACACTCTCCCCTACATTCCTTTTAAGGTTTTTATATTCAGACAGGATTTGGAGGGGATTTTTCTTGATTTCCCATTTTTTTATAAAAGTTTGATAGAGGGAGGGGAGGTCATGTATTGAATTAGGAGTTAATGCTTTGAACCATTTTTTGGCCTCTCCTCCTAGGCTTTGTGCAAATATTCTCATCTTAAGGGTTTCTTCCTCTATATCCATGTAATCAAAATCATTATTGATTCTATCTACATGCTGTTGAGCAGTGATGGATTCAACCCCGGTGAAATGAGGGATCTTAGATTGATATTCATTGGGAAAAGGCACTAGGGTTTGGGGTAAGACCAAAGGTGCATACCAAGCTGCCATGATGGGAGCTTGAGGATTTACAAGAGGTGGGTTTGTGATAGGGGGTGTAGGATGAAGTGGAGTGGTTTGCACAGTGGTGGTATGGATGGGTGTGGTAGAAGTACCTGGACTGACAAACTAGTTTTTAGTAGATTTGGTATGGAAAGAGTTGAAGTGATGGAGAAGATGAAAGTTAGGTGGTGTGGAAGGAGAAGCTTCTCTACTCAAACTCTGGTGCAAATCTAAGGGCTCAAGTTCAGTTTGGTCAATATCAGTTTGAGACCTGTTTCTGAATAGGTTCCTGGTATGGTGCAAGTCAAACTAGGGATCTTGCAAAGCTATGAGATTTTCAGGCACAGAGCTTGTTATATGGATGGTCCTAATAGTGGTTAAGTTTCCAGATCTAGAAGTTTGCCACAAAATCTTCTCTGGGTCATCAACTATGTTGGGAGGGTTTGGGTCCGGATGAGATCTGGTATTGATCCTATGTGAAGCCAGATCTCAAATTTCAAAATTTAGAGAGGCTGAAAGCTTTTAGGACTGTTTTCTAAGGCTAACCTCCCTTATGTATCTTACTTATTACAGTATATGAATGGTTTCATAAGCTTCTTAGGATTGGTGTGAAACAGCTCTAGGAAGTCAAATGAGTGCTAATGAAGTAATAGGCCTACTGGAGGGTAGTGGAGTCGTCAGGTGGAAATTTTTAGCTTTTTTGAAGGTAAAATGTATTATGGTCCACCACCAATAAGTAATAAAAAAAAAATCTAAGGGATTTTTGGGGTTTTCTGAGTCTCTTAAAGTTTGTAAGAGTGTCCTATCACTGAGTCATCATTTTTCTAGAATGATAAAGCAAATAGAGTCTACTCTTTGGCTGATAGTGTGTGTTCTCAATGATTTTAATGAGGGTATCTGAAGTTCTAAGGGTAACTTAGTTTGTCACTAACTCAGAAGGTCCATCATGATCATATTGTGTTAGTGTGGTGATGAAGTAGTACATGAGCCACTAGATAATATCAATCAATTTTCTAATCTCAATAGAAGGTTCAAATGAGTCTATAGGGGTTTTCTAAGCAACTATATCCTCAAAACGTCCCACTGTGATCGCCAGAATGTTAGGGTGGCGATGAGGTGGCAAAATGATCACTAGATACTCTTTAACAAGGGATTATGGAGTCCTAAGGAATACTTAGATTGCCACTAACTCAAAAGGTCCCACCGTGATCGCCAGAATGTTAGTTTCCCACGATTTGGAAGATTGGAAAACCAAATGACAGGGTAACATGGAACCAAGCTTTGGAGTCTGAGGACCTAGCTTTCCTGGACTCAGAGAGGGATCACTCTATTGGGTGCAAAGGATGTGTTCTTTTTGCTCTAGGGTTTTGATTTTAGGCTAGTTATTAGGTAGGGTTTGTTGATTGTTTTGGATGGGTAATATGGTCAAAAGTAATAAGAGGAGTGAGAGGATGTCAAAAAATTGGGCTATGGAGTCAAGTGAAAGTCAAGAGTGTCTAAATGATGAAACAGAGTGTGTTGCAGGGTTGATTTAGCAGGGTGAATGGATCCTTAAACTGATGTATGATGGTGTAATGAACATTAAGTTTGGGAAAAGACTAAGAGGTCTTACACATATATAATTTGAAATATAAATCATGAGGTATGGAAAACCATTGATCTCATTAAACAATACTCAAACTGATAAACATATAAGATGAACATTCCAGTGAAACATAGAAGCATTAGAACTCTTAACTTTAGAAATTCACCTTCAGATTTTGGGAAAACATACAAGATTTAAACAAATAACTTAATTTATGAAGAGGGAACTCCTAAAAATCATATTTCAAGCTATTGGGAACTTTGAAACAAGTTGACAAGCATGGACATAGGGCAAGATCGAACGACACCTCTTTATCTTAACCTAATCAATCAATACTCCACAGAAAGGCTTCAAGATAGGGTTTTGAGAACTACAAATAAGCAAGGAATACCATAAATCTTACTTGTAAGCTTACATAATAACCATGCATGAAACAAAACAAAAAATTTGTGGACCTAAGGAGCAGCAAAGAATTCCTTAAGATGGCCAAAAGAGAAAACATGAAGGCTATAACAAACAGGAGGACTAAGGTGCCTCAAAGAACATGTCTCAACCTATACTTTTCTATTTAATAGTAGCTAAGAAACATGAAACATAATAATAACAAAGGAAACAATAGACAAATTAGGAAAACGTCACCATTCACCAAGCTATGGAATCCTGCAAACAAGCTTCTCCATCCAAGAAAACAATCCATTCATCCACTTCACAAAACCAATTTCTTCTCCAAGCTCATGAAACCATGTATATTGCTCTTCAACCTCATCAAATGCCAAACAATACATAGAGGCCTCATGCTCTATTTATGGAGAAAATGAGGACTAAAACCCTAAATGTGGTAGTAAAATGTCAAATATAGTCATAAATATCATTTATGGCTAAGAAACCGTACAAGGCCCAAGGCACATAATATCCCAAGAAATAAATGCTAAAATAACTATTTGCACCTAATTCTAGCTTAACTTTCCTCAAAAATCTCAAAAATATCTATTTGCAATAAAGGAGTGTGTGTTTTTGACTTTTGGTCCAAAACACACTAGGCAGCCTTTGTGCACAATGCCACTTCAGCAGAAAATGGGGTCTATTGCAGCTGAGTTTTGAACCCCTTCCCGACACCAGATTTGGCTCTGTGATGGCCTGTTAGAAAGCTTGGTGAGTCTACTTTCCATAAATGCTTGATTTGTGCTGATTGGATGCCATTTTCCTATCCAAAAATCAAATCTCCCAGCACTGTTCTGTGCACATCGCCTGGTCTGAAAATGAGGCAGAAAGGTCAAATGTTTGATGTTTTTTGACCTTTTGAGGGGGTAAAAATGCTCCAAATGATCTGAAAATTGGTGACCAGACTGTTGGTGATGTGATAAGTCCAAAAATAAAAACTTTGAGAGCTTAGGATGCACCAATTTTGTGCGTAGCGCCTAGGGTGCTGCGCTCCCAGGGGTCAAAATTTGGAAAAAACCAAAAGTTGTCCAATTTGCCTCAAACTTGGTGGAGAGGTCCTTCAAGGGTTTAGATAAGCCTATGAAAAATATTGAGTTATGTATCCAATTTTTTTGGTCTTTTACTTTCTTTGAGTGTTCTAATTTTCAATGAATTATTTGTTTCTAACAGTACTATCTCCTTCATTGGAGTTCACACTTCTAACTTTTGTCTTACTTTTAACTGTTTCTCACTTAGGCCTTCAAACTTACCATCACCTCTTGTACTTGATTTATTGTCTTCTTGGCTCTAAAACTGGTCACTACCCTCCCTACTTGCTTCATTTTGGCTCTGTTTTTCATAAAGGTCCTCTTCTCTGTCACTTTCTGCACTGTCACTATGGATTCCTTGGTCATTCAGAAGCTGATTAGTGTCATGATAGTCATGGTAGTTGTCATAACTGTCATGACTATTTCCTTTCTCATCATTTTCATGTCTCATTAGTACAATTATCCTCATTACTTCTTGCCTCTTCATCTTCTATTTCAGCCTCATCACTTGCTAGTGTATGATCTTTCATTTCCTCAAAATATTCCTTGGTTCCTTTACCTTTATCACCTTTGGTCATTTTGTCACTGTTTGCACTTATCATTTTGCTCACTATCATGCTTATGTGCCTTGTTTTCTTGGTTGTCCTGGGCACTCTTCTCGCTCACTGTCATCTTTATTACTTTTTCCATTTTCCTTTGTGTTTTTATTTTGTTCATCCTCAATACTCCTTTTTTGCACTTTGAGATTGATCTAGTGATATCATTATTATCACTGTTTTGCTTCAATTGCTCATTGTTCCCCTCATTTGGATTGCCACTTTCATCACTCTCCTCCATGTCATTATCTTCCCTTCCTTTGTTAGGCTTTGCTTCTACCCCACTATCTTCTGCTTTTGCTTCATTCTCATCACTCTCTTTCATGCCATCATCATCTTTTTAGTTTTCCTTATTAAACTCTACCTCTTCCTAGCTATTGTCATTTCCTTGTTCTTCCTTTAACTTTGTCTTTGACTCACTAGTTATTCTTTAGACACGGTGGCTGACCTAGGGTAAAAGGATTTTCAGCTTGGTGAGGGTCTCTAGGTTTAGGGAGGGCAATTAAGTGATGTGAGGGCAAACTTCGGCAAATGGGGGCAAGGTGAAGCAATCAAGGAGTGTTCAAGAGTTTAGAAGCAATTTTGTTGTCACTGAATGTCTTACAACCTATGACAACCTTTTAAAGTTGAAAACCCTGCCCTAGGAGGTTAATGAAATGATTTTTTATGGAGATCATGGTTTGGTCATTTTAAGCCTTAAATTTCCTCTTTGTTTATGAAAATACTACTTGGAGGGTGAGGAAGAGAGATACCAACCTTGCTAGGTTGAAACTGTAGCTTTGAAAGCAAGAAATTTGAGTTTTGACCTTTTCGAGCATATTAGGCCAAAGACTGGCTGTGCGTAGCGCCTACCCAACAACACGTTCATGTCGGGTTGGCGTGTCGGAGCGCAGCGACGGGAAACTCGCATTGGAGGATGGGCCAATCGGGCCTACAGGAGCGTAGCGCTGGGTCCAAGGTGGGCAGTCGGGCTTCTTTCTGAGCCTGTGTGTAGCGCCTACCCAAGTGTGAGCGTCAGGCTCTAGGTGTGCAACGCAGTGTTAAATAACACTGCGGCCACCTCTTTTGTGTTCAGGGTCGAGGACCAGGTGCATAGCGCCGACCTTGGTGCGCAACGCCTAAAAAAAAAATTCAAACTCGCATAGAAACCTTCAAAAATCCTTTCCAATGGTTTTCCTCTTTTTTGCAGGGGTAGATGAGGTGTGGAAGAGATCAAGGAGACTTCATATTCCTCTTTGAAAAAAAAATTTGATGCCCAAAACCCATTTTTATAAGGTTCATCTTCCTTACTTTTTCTCACTGTGCTTTGTGGCTTTTTAGCCCTGTAGGTGGCAGTTTTGGCATAACATGTTTATGTTCTTGGCTAGAAGAACCTAGATGTCTCCCTCGTGCTTACAAAACCCTTCAACCAAGTTTAAACAAGTGCCTTCAAACCATTTTGAACAGTGAACCCCTTTATGATATTTAACACTTGTAAAATAGCAGATTCTATGAATTTTTGACAATATCTCTTTCACTGATATTTTGCCAGGTTTTCTCTCTAAAACAGTGAAAAAGCATCTTAGTATGAGAAACATAGCATAAATCATCAATAGTCCCTTTAGTTTCCATGTGGGCCATCATTATGAAAGAAATTTGGGCTGCTTACCTTTATCAATTTTCCTATAGGTAGCCATCTTGACAATCCTGCAGAAATGTCATTTTATGACTCACCTATCTTTTGTAGAATATACCTTGATAAAGAAGACATTTGGAGGCCTTACTACCCTCAAACTAGCTACATGTCTGTTCCTAGTTTGCAGATGATGTATGTTAGTGAAGGAGGTGAGGTGTCTAAACCATTTTTGTGCTTTTTCTCGCCACTTTTGTTCTTGCAAGTGCCAACACAATTTCTTCTTTTGATCACTGTCTCTTCTGCTGATACCCTTCATCATCATCCCTCCTTTGGTGTAGTGGAGTACTGGTGTTTGGATCTGCCTTCTTAGATCCCTTTAGCTATCTGATTTTAACCTTTTGATGAGGTGGAGTCAGTGTCTCTAGGCCAAACCCTTGTGGATAGTTTGAAACCCTTTAAAGCCATCTGTTATGATGAAGGAGGCTTCTTCTCATTCTTTGACCAATTTTGTCAATTTTCCCAAATTGTTAGGCTTTACGGCTGCTTAGGAAAAAGTATATAGTGTTGTCTTCTAAGTTCTCAAAAACTCCACAAAACTCACTAATCACCCTAAAGTCCTTCAATGTGCACTTTAAGGAGTAGAGGAGGCCTTTGCCTTTGTAACCCTAGGACTGATTTCTTGTTTGGTAAAAGCTATTTGAAACCCTAATTTCCATTAAACATATGCTTGCTTCTGTATTCTTGTTATGAATGGTCTTATTGTGATGATTTTCTCTTTTACCTTACCTCATTGCTAATTTGATGGATTTTTTACCCTCTTGTAGAATTGTGAGCAAAGGGCAGTTGTCCCCTTGCAAGATTCATGCTTTAGGCTAAAAAAACCTTCTTTGAATGATCTCTTTGGTGAATCTAGGACAAAGTGACTTGTCCCCTTCTTTGAATGTATTTTCTTCATATAGGAAGAACAGAGCTTGTAGGGCACCAAATCCATCCCATGACTCTGTGAAACCCTAGGTAACCTAGTGGAGGCCTTCTTGGACTTGGTTTTTGGATTGTGATCTAGATATTAGGCTTATCAAGTGCAAGATAGAGATTTTAGGATAGACTGATGTATTGAAGATCTGAAATCTCATGCACTTGATTTATCTAAAGAGTTTACGGAGATAGTTTGAGGCTATCAGTGTTTGAGAGTACCTTGGGAGACACCACAAGGCTATTTGTTTGGTGGGTTTAAGTAGCAGTGGGGGGTTTTTTAGGCAAAACAAGACAGAGGATTTGGGCCACAGGTGAAAACATACATACAGGAATAGTGACATGAGCCACTAATGGGTTTTATGGGACTGATAGACAATTCTAGACATGGTGGAAAAGATGAAATAGTGAAAAAATATCTTTAAGGATGATGAAGGTAGTGAGATTTCTAGAACTCATAGTGTTCAAGAATTTTGTTTCTATAAATCTAGGGAAAACATTTAGTCATCTATGAAGGAAAAAATTACTGATGACTAACACAAAGAAGAGGCGGACTGATTTGCATTGTGAGGGCAAGGGAAAAGTTTCCCAGCCATATGTATAGTCTACTCTTGACATTGATATCTCATTACATGGAGGCATTCCACCCGGGAGGCCACCAGATCTGGAGTTGGTAAGAGACATCTTGCCATTTGGTTCATCCCTCTTACATTCCAGAGTGGTGAAGACTTTGGAGGAGTCTAGCACACCGCAGAGATTTTGGGATAGACTCAAGGAGGAGGGAGACATTCTCCCATTTTTAGCATCACCCACTCTCACTACATATACTGCACTGACAGGAGTTGCTGCAGTGATGGAGGATGGCACCTTCATGGTGCAAGGGAGCTGCTCCATCAATTTTGAGAAATAGAGGGTACTTCCTTTAAGGAAGGAATCTTCCATACATTTGAGTACATGGAGGCCAATCATGCTTACATTGGTCAAGATTGGGAGATTCTTTTTGGATGGGAGCTTCTCATGGGAGGCCAACTTCCAAAGATCACTACCCCTTTTTTAGCATGAGCAGTTGGATTATGGGCATGGCAGAAATTTGGAGGATTAATTTGGAATGAGGGATGTCAAAGGAAAATACAGCAGCGTGTGGGGAGCTTCACATTGCAGATCATTAGTGTTGTCTCTTAGGAGGATTGATCCATATTGGAGGTCTCAACTCTTGGTAGAGTACTCCAAGGATCTTGGTGCTTGCATGATTCTTGATGACCCGAATGGAGATGATAGATATAGATTGGATGATGTGATCATCTATTCTTATGGCAGAGTCTTCTTGACTAGAGCTTCTGAGCTCAAGGAGAAGCTACTACATGCAGCACATGAGAACCTCCTTTCCATGCACTTTGATGCATATCTTTCCTTGGTAGAGGAGTTCATTTGGGAGGGCATCTAGCATGATATATTCTAGCATATGGAGAGATGCATAGCCCGGATGCTGATAGAGAGGATTTCACAACCACTTCCCTACTCTTTGGAAGTGAGGAAGAATTTTTGATTTAGACATTTCAGCTCAAGGTCCCAAGTACATGGTGGAGAAGGTATAATTTCACATTATGTTTTCTAATTATTTACTTTATATGAGCAGCATGTTTTACCAAGGAGGACTATCCCTTCTTGCATATTATATGATGATGTACTTGATGTTGGGAAAAATACTGAGAGGGGGGGGGGGTGAATCAATATTTAGTGCAGACAATAAAACTTTGATATTTCTTTCTTAAAAACCATACGCAACTTTCCTGAAGAAAACCCGCGTATATACGCGGATATCCTTTACAGAACTCGCGTATATCCAGTGATCTAATTATGCATTTAGTTCTTGACTTATATCATTTCATTACTCATTCATCAGATATTTAGAAAACAGTAAACAAGTGTAGGAAGAATAGAATAATAATCACACATAAGCAACCACACATGAACACCGGGATTTTTAGGTGGAAACCCAATTCGGGAGAAAACCACCGCTACCGTCGTCTCAGTCTTCAATTTTTATTATTAAGAAAACTTCTTACAACATGTACTAGTGCAGACTCATACCAGTACGCAGGCACCCACCTGTAGAAGGCTACAATCTTCTCTCATTTACCAGCCTCTTCTGGAAGGGAGCAACAACCCCCTGCTCTCGTTTACCAGCCTCACCTGGAAGGGAGCTACTACCCCTGATATTAGCACCAGCTTCTACTGGTAGAAAGCTTCTACGTTCAGACTAAAGGTTTCAACCCTTAGATCCACTGCAGACCACGTTTCATCAATTTTCAAACTGGATCAAACAGCTCCAACACAACCCTTTACTTGTCAATAAACAACCTTTGCCCAATGCATCAAACATAATAGTGAAACCACTGTAACCAGAATATCAGAGATAACTCAGACTTCAGAATAAATATCAGAAACAAATTCAACCTTGAGCAACCATAAGATTAGATATCATACGTGCTTTTATTTAATCAGATCCGTGTATATACGCGCTTTTTATGAAGTGAACCCGCGTATACATCTGTGCATTTACCAGAATAACCCTAACTGTCCATACGCGACTTTGTTGAAACAGATCCGCGTATACACGCGCTTTTCACGAACTGAACCTGCGTATAGATCTGTAAAAGATAAACTTTGCACAACAGATCAGATCTACGAACTTACCCAGATTTCTTCAAGTTCTTTAGCAGATTTGCGCCAAGTCTTCATCACTTCTTTTCAGATCATCCAAGAGATTCACCATTTCTAGATCTAGAGATCTTTAACCTTCACCATGTTCATAGATGCATCATAGATTCAGATCTATCAATCAAGAGCAGAGTTCAACCATGCAGATATACTTTAGAGTGAAGTATTCATTCAAGCCCAGACACTTGCACCCCCATGCACAATGATTTTCTTCTCCTTATATAGATTTGGCCTTGATCAATACCATGAGTCAAAACCACATCACTTCCGATGGTATTCCTGGACGGGATCAAATAGACAATCCAGCGCTCAATAAAATGGGTTTATACCATGGTAGTAACCCCTGGTTTTACATATTTAGAGCGCAATTGAGCATACGCGACTTGGTACGTTATTTCCCGCGTGCATACGTGACTTCCCCTAGACAAACTCGCGTATTCCTTGTGACATACACTTTTCATCACTGTTCTGGTCCATTCTGGAAATTATTTCTTTTGCACCTTCTATACTGATTGTAGATACATCAGATGTATATTATTCACAAGCTCAGCAAGAAAAGCTTCATTAAGTAGGTTTCCATCATCTTCATCAAGTGGGTTGCCATCAAGGAAAACACTCAGCATCATATTGCCAACAATCTCCCCCTTTGGACTTGATGGAAACCACGATGGATTTTAAGCACCATAACAGATAGATACATTGATTATAATCATTATACAAAAACCACGTTACTCTCCCCTTATTCAAACACCATACCACTCTCCCCCTTTGACATCAAGGGCAAAGGGCGGGTCAAACCAACACAAGGTTTTTCTTCTCAAGTGCAAGCTGAATCTTCAAACTTATTATTCAATGAAGTACATGACACTATGACCTTTCCTATCACCAAGGACTCATACTTACATCAAAGATCCAACCAAGTGGATTTACATATGTGACCCAAGTACCCAACCACGTGGGTTTGCACATTTTGACTCAATTACCCAACCAAGTGGGTTTGCAAATCTAAACAAGCCCTTTACATGGCTGAATAATACAAATTACATCATAGGTCATAGCATTTTCATCAAATTACACATATGACTTTTATAACCAATACCAAAAGGACCTCAAGAGAGAGATCATATTTCAGAATCATCATACTGCCAAAAATGCATTACACCCAGCAAGGCTAATGCTCCCCCTGAAACTGTACAACCAATGCATCCTTTCCAAGTGACCAAAACTCCTCCTTAGCTTGTGCATCCTGAACACTTTCAACAGCAAATCATCAAGGCATCTTCACCCAATATCAGAGAAAGAAACAAAAATATAAGAGCTGAAGCATCATCATAGATACCAAACAGTACTGCAGCTGTGCTGAGAAATGCTGACCCCAAAAATTTGTCAGCAACCAACAATATGTGGTTTTATGTGTATGAACTCGCGTATATACGCGACTTCCGTTTAGGAAACCCGCGTATCCAAATTAATCTTCTGAATTTAGGCAGATTTTTTCTTCTGATTGGCAGAGACTACTCCCAGCTTCTGTCTTAGATATTCGAATGCTTCCCTGGGCAGAGGTTTGGTAAAGATATCAGCAACTTGTTCTTTGGAGGGAACATACTCCAATTTCACCTTTTGTTCAAGCACTTGTTCACGTAATAAGTGATACTTGATGGGAATGCATAACCGAATTCTTTGAGATACTGATGGCACTTGTGTTATCACACATAATGGAGATAGGAGATGTACATTTGATTTGAAAATCTTCTAAGGTTTGCATCATCCAAAGGACTTGAGTGCAACAAGATGCGGCAGCCACATATTCTGCTTCTGATGTAGATAAGGCAATAGAATTTTTCTTCTTGCTGAACCAAGATACTAACCAGGGTCCCATATAGAATGCACCACCACTAGTGTTTTTCCGATCATCAACATTTCCAGCCCAATCTGCATCAGTGTAAGCATGAAGAGTAAGATCAGCATTTTTTGGATACCATAGTCCAAAGTCTTGAGTTCCTTGCAGATATTTGAATATTCTTTTGACAGCCTGAAGGTGAGATTCTTTTGGATTAGCTTGGAATCGTCCAACAATCCCAACTGCATGCATAATGTCCGGTCTAGTCCCAGTGAGATAAAGTAGGCTTCCTATCATTGATCTATATTTTGGTTGATTCACCGCAGGAGAATCATCATGAGAACTGAGATTACATCCGGTTATCATTGGTGTACTTACAGGTTTGCATTCTTCCATGCCATATTTCTTCAGAATTTGCTTAAGATATTTTTCTTGTGATAAGAATATACCATCTGTAGTTTGATGCACTTGCAAGCCAAGAAAGAATGTTAGTTCTCCAAGTAAGGACTTTTCAAATTCTTGCTACATGACAGAAGCAAATTTCTGACTCATAGATTCTTCATTACTCCCAAAAATGATATCATCAACATATACAACCACAATCAATAGTTTATCATTTTCAACTTTTGTGTATAAGTTGCTATCAGTAGACCCCTTTGAAAATCCTTATTGATGAAGATATTTGTCAAGACGATAATACCATGCCCTTGGAGCTTGTTTGAGACCATATAGAGCCTTTTTAAGTTTACAAACAAGATTTTCATCATTTCCCAAAATGAATCCTTCCGGTTGTTCTATATACACTTCTTCTTCTAGATCAACATTGAGAAAAGCAGATTTAACATCCATTTGATAAACTTTGATTTGTTGAAAACTTGAAAAATCAAGAAACATTCTTATGGCTTCAAGTCTAGCTACAGGAGAAAAAGTTTCTTCAAAGTATATACCTTCTTGTTGAGTATACCCCTTGCAAACCAGTCTAGCTTTGTTTCTTATAACATCCCCATTCTCATTTAACTTGTTCTTGAATATCCATTTAGTTCCAATGAAATTTTTATCATGTGGTCTTGGTACCAAATCCCATGTTTGATTCTTTTCAATTTGATCAAGCTCTTCATTCATGGCTTGAATCCAACATTCATCTTTGCTAGCTTGATTGACATTGTGTGGTTCAATTGTGGATAAAAATGCCAGACAGCTAGAAGATCCCACAAGATTCCTCCTTGTTTGTACACCTAATTCCTTGTCTCCCAAAATTTGAGATTCGGGATGATTCTTTTGAACATATCTGGATGGAGCCTTTTCAGATAAATCATCTTCAGGTTCTTCATTAGATCCACTGTCTATATCATTTCTATTTGATGTAGAAGGACAAAAGTCACCATCATCTTCTTCTGTTGTTTGTTTTTCTTCTTTAGGAGCTGCAGGAGACTCATCAATAAAAACATCAATACATTCAACAATCTTTCGAAGCCTTTTATTGTAACATTTGTATGCTCTACTTGTAGATGAGTAACCAAGAAGTATCCCTTCATCTGATCTAGGTTCAAACTTGCCAATCTTTTCATCATTATTTTTGATAAAGCATTTACTTCCAAAAACTCTAAAATGCTTCACAGAGGGAGAATTACCATACCAGAGTTCATATGGAGTTTTGTCACTATTTACCTGAACATGTGCCTTGTTGAGAATGTTTACTGCTGTATGTGCTGCTTCTCCCCAGAACATGTTAGGAGTTCCTGAATCATCAAGCATAGCTCTAGCCATTTGTTGAATTGTTCTATTCATTCTTTCTGATACGCCATTTTGTTGTGGAGTGCCAACTACAGAGAACTGTCTTTTTATGCCATGTTTTTCACAAAATTAAAGGAATTCATTCGATGTATATTCTCCTCCTTGATCAGATCTAAGACACTTGATTTTTAGATCTAATTCATTTTCCACCAATGCTTTGAAGATCTGAAATTTTTCAAATGCTTCATCTTTGTGTTTAATCAACCCGATCCAACACATTCTAGAGAAATCATCAATAAATAATATATAGTATTCTTCCCCACGTGGTGACTTTTTCCTCATAGGTCCACATATGTCAGTATGAATGAGTTCAAGAGGCTTACTCTGGTCTTCTTACCGAATTGGCAAGATTTGCATATGATACTCTCTGGTAGAGTAATATTGGGAAGACCACGAACAGCTTGAAGTCTGCTTGATTTGTTGATTTGAGAGAAGCTCAGATGCCCCAGCCTTCTATGCCATAGCCAATTTTTTGAAGATTTTCTCAAGTAACATTGATCTTTGTAGTTCTTCAATACATACAAGTTGCTTGGAGTTCTTTTCCCTTTTATAATAGTTTTACCTGTATCAAGATCACAAACCACACATTCTTTTGAACTAAAGACAACTTCATTTCCTTGATCACACATTTGACTTACACTTAACAGGTTATGCCTTAATCCATCCACATACATGACATCATTAGCCTTCACCTTTTCTTTTAGAAACACAGACCCTTTTCCTTTAATTACAGTAGGAGTATCATTTCCAAATGTAACTTTCTTTTCTTTTTCTAGAGCATTATATGCAAGAAGTTTGCTTTTGTCACCTGTCATGTGTCTTGAGCATCCACTATCAATGTACCATTGATTTTCTTCACCTTCTGCAAATAACGCTATCCCAAAATTTTCAACCTGTAATTCCTTCTTTTTCCATACTTTGGAACTTGAAGGAAAATGTTGTTTTGGCTGGACTTTGCTCCTGCATTCAGATTCTTCATGGCCAACGTTATTGCAATAAGCATATTCAACTTCATTTTGAAGAGGAGAAAAGTTGTTATAGGTGTTCTTCTTTGGTTCAATATCCATCCTTTTCTTTCTTGCTTCTCTTGTCATGATGGTTTTATATGCAACACATTGAACAATTTTATGACCAAAATTGTGACATGAGAAACATTGTCCATTGAAGAAGAAATTTATGCGATCATGAAATCTTCTACTTGAATTTACCTGTTGATTGGTGTTTCTTTGAAATATATTCCTATTAGTGTTCTTTGAATTGAGATGATCATGCTTTACCCGTAAATATTCTTTATTCCCTTACTGAGTGGCAGAATTTTGTAATCCAGTTGTAGCTGCTTTTAGATAATTTGGTTTTGAAGCCTAAGAAGATTCTCCAATATATCCAAGACCTGTCTTTATAAGAGGAGAATGTTGTACCTTGATAATCTCATCTAAGGTTTCAGATCCTTTAGCAAATCTAAGATTCAGAGTCTTTACTTTCTCAAGTTCTTTTCTTAGACTTACTACTTCACATTCTAATTTCTCATTATGTTTATTTGCTTCTTCATTCTGCCTTTTTAGAGTTTCTATGATTATTTTACTTTCTTCCAAGCATATTTTGAGTTTATTGTTTTGATCAAGAAAATCATTGTCATCTAGAGCATCCATAAAAGCATCCTTGTCGTCTCTAGAATTATTTTCAAATGCCATGAGAAGTCTAAGATCTTGTTCACATTCTTCCTCACTATCAGATAACCCATCACTGTCTTCATTTGTATAGTAACTTTTCTTAGTGCTAGATCGGTTCTTATTCCTTCTTGATACTTCTTTCCCTTTAGCAGATGTTTCTTTATAAGGACACTTTGCAGCATAATGACCAACTCTTCCACAATCAAAACATTTGAAAGGGAGCTTACCTTTGAATCTTCCAGTTCCTAGTTGGAGTCTTCTCACAAAGTTTGCCTCATCTTCTTCTGAGATATATCCTGATCCTTCTGGTTTTTTAACTTCTTTCCCTTTTGTAGAAGCTTTAAAAACAGCTTCTTTGACTTCAAATGATCCTCCTCTCCTCATTTCATATGCAGTCAATATGCCATGAAGTTGCACCACGGTAAGAGTTTGAAGATCCTATTTTTCTTCAAGAGCAGAGACTTTTGATTCAAATTTTGCCATTAGCGATCTTAAGATTTTCTCAACCAAAGTAGTTTCCATGATTTTTTCTCCCAGATTTCTCATACGATTTACAACATCATCAAGACGTAAAAAGAAACTGGCAATATTCTCATCACTATGCATCTTTAAATTTTCATATTCAATTCTGAGAGTTTGAAGTTTTGCACTTTTTACCTTTGCATCACCTTCATAACTTAGAATGATTTTGTCCCATATCTCCTTTTATGTATTTAGCTGCATAACTTTGACAAATTCTGATTCAGTTAGACTTCCCGTTAGAGCATTGACTGCCTTTGCATTATTTCAAAATTCTTCTTTTCAGTCGGATCTGTTGGTATTGCAGCTGGATATTGATATCCTTGTTCAACAATGGCCCATACATCTGCTCCCATAGACTGAAGATAAGATCTCATCCTTATTTTCCAGAAGATTAAATTTCTTCCATTAAAGAGTGGAGGCTTGATAGATGTTGTTCCATCTTGATTGCTCATCTTGCTTGATCTTCCTTCTAGCGGTTAAGCTTTTTCAGAAGAACTTGGCTCTAATTCCAATTGTTTGGAAAAATACTGAGAGGGGGGGGGGGGGGGTGAATCAGTATTTAGTGAAGACAATAAAACTTTGATATTTCTTTCTTAAAAACCATACGCAACTTTCCTGAAGCAAACCCACGTATATACGCGGATATCCTTTACGGAACTCGCGTATATCCAGTGATCTAATTATGCATTTAGTTCTTGACTTAGATCATTGCATTAATCATTCATCAGATATTTAGAAAACAGTAAACAAGTGCAGGAAGAACAGAACAACCATCACACATAAGCAACCACACATGAACACCAGGATTTTTAGGTGGAAACCCAATTCGGGAGAAAACCACCGCTGTCGTCGTCTCAGTCTTGAATTTTTATTATTAAGAAAACTTCTTACAACATGTACTGGTGCAGACTCATACCAGTACGTAGGCACCCACCTGCAGAAGGCTACAACCTTCTCTCGTTTACCAGCCTCTCCTGGAAGGGAGCAACAACCCCCTGCTCTCATTTACCAACTTTCCCAACCCTCACCTCGGAAGGGCTTATTGCCTCTGAGCATTAGCACCAGCCTCTACTGGCAGAAAGATTCTACGTTCAGACTGAAGGTTTCAACTCTCAGATCCACTGCAGACCACGTTTCATCAATTTTCAAACTGGATCAAATAGCTCCAACACAACCCTTTACTTGTCAATAAACAACCTTTGCCCAATGCATCAAACAGAACAGTGAAACCACTGTAACCAGAATATCAGAGATAACCCAGACTTCAGAATAAATATGCAGAAACACATTCAACCTTGAGCAAATCATGATCACATCATACACTCCAGCTATTTAATCTAGACTCACAGATATACGTCGTTTTTGTGAAGGAACCCATGATACAACTATGAATCTCATTTGTGATAACTCATCGATTCATATGCAACTTTGTTTAGATGATCCGCATATATACGTGCTTTTCACGAATCGATCCGCGATAGATCTATAAAAGATAATCTTTGCAGAGCAGACCAGATCTATGAACTTACCCAGATTTATTCAATTACTTCAACAGATTTTGGGCTAGGTCTTCATCACTTCTTTTCAGATCATCCAAGAGATTCACCATTTCTAGATCTGTAGATCTTTAACCTTCACCATGTTCATAGATGCATCATAGATTCAGATCTATCAATCAAGAGCAGAGTTCAACCATGCAGATATACTTCAGAGTGAAGTATTCATTCAAGCCCAAACACTTGCACCCCCATGCACAATGATTTTCTTCTCCTTATATAGATTTTGCCTTAATCAATACCATGAGTCAAAACCACATCACTTCCTATGGTATTCCTGGACGGGATCAAATAGACAATCCAACGCTCAATACAATGGGTCTATACCATGGTAGTAACCCCTGGTTTTACATATTTAGAGCGCAATTGAGCATACGCAACTTGGTACGTTATTTCCAGCGTGCATACGTGACTTCCCCTAGACAAACTCACGTATTCCTTGTGACATACACTTTTCATCACTGTTCTGGCCCATTCTGGAAATTCTTTCTTCTGCACCTTCTATACTGATTCTAGATACATCATATGTATATCATTCACAATCTCATCAAGAAAAACTTCATTAAGTAGGTTGCCATCATCTTCATCAAGTGGGTTGCCATCAAGGACAACACTCAGCATCATATTTCCAAAACTTGAAGCCACTTGCAGCACTGAGATTGGCTATTTTATTGGTGGTTTGTGGGGGAAGCCACATGTTTTTTAGTGTGCACCATTGACACCACATTGTACTTTCATGTTTTTATCTTATAAAATGATTGTGGCAGCAAACAAGTGGTTGGGAGAGAAATTTTTATTACTTTTTTTTATGCCAGCAAGGGATTTACTACACTGGTTCCATGTGTGGAACTATGATCCACTCTCTGGTTGTCATATGGCAGCTTGTTTTCATTGGTTTTTTCTTCCATATTTTGTTGATATTCTTATGTTCATGGGGAGCTTTGTTTGGAGAGTGATAGATGAGTGGGAGATGCCCATTGGGAGTATGTTTCTCCCTAATTTACATGATGCATGTTTCAGGGGAAGCAATGGGCAGCCCATGATTGCCAAACTACATCTCTTTTCTCCATGTGGGAAGAGCCATCTGAAGAATTTGAGTTTTTGGAGGAGGCATTTCATGGTTTATTTGTTTTGTGGGGTAGCTCGGGCCATTCTTGGAGGCCATGACATTTCGGCCCAAGTTCAGCAATAGCCCCATACTTACCATAAATGGAGAGATAAACCACTTGGGTGGGAGGATCCAATCTCTCCATGCAGCCCCAACACATTGTATGAACCGGGGGTTGAGGATCTCTTTGATGAGCTACCTAGAATGGCTCATTTCATTTGGATGATAGCATAGTTGTGGGAGTCACTCATTGGGAATGAGATTTCCCATGTTTGTCATCACTCCTACCTTGAGGAGACCATTGGACAGCAAGAAGGTTTCCACTTACACCTTCCACCTTTCTATGATGTCAGCCATGTGGTTTTTCATACTTGGGAGGAAACATTGGAGGGCAGTTTTGTTACAGATTATTTTGAGCAGTGGTGGGGACTATTGATGAGGAGACCACAAGAGGAGGAAGGGAGGAATTTTTCTCTCCTTATACAGTTGCTTGAGGACAAGAAAAATTTGGAGGGGAGGACTATAATATTCCAAAAATTTAGCCTTCAAGCTAAATGGAATATTATAGTTGTTTTATCACTAGGTAGGTGAATAAGTGGGTGAGGATGCCCATAAGTATCTTGAGCAACAATAAAAACACTTTAAGTGCGAAAGGAGACCTTTGTAGCAGCTAAATAAAGCTCCTCCATGTGTGAACAGGGTTTGGATCATGTTGATTCAGTCAACTTTGACCAAGTCAACAGCGTTGTTAAGGAAGAGTGGAGATTAATTAGAGAATAACGCAGTTTTGGAGGGAGATGAACCTCATGAAGGAAATGACCTAATTGAGTGGGGCCAAGGACATGCAAGCTCACAACCTACTTAAGGAAGAGGATGGCAGCCATTTGAGATCATGTTTGAGATTATCATTTGATATTGGTCTACTTAGACTATTGCTTCCTCTTGTTGTTTAGCAGGGTTGTTGTGTTGTTAAGCATCAGGTGTTCCCGGGCTTGAATCCCACCTCTTCCCTTGAGAAGCCTTCTGGGAGAGTTTTTCACTATATTTCTCCACATCTAGGCTTGAGGCCAAGCATCAGTCTTCAGCTACAGCGTTATTTCTGCAGAGAATAGTGTTGTGTTGCAGGGTGCTGCAGTGGAGGATTGATAACACCTCTTCCAGGTCTGTTTCTCAGTAGAGGGACCTTTCCTTCTCTTGAGAGATCAGCTAGGAGGATTTCTGGGCTCATTTCACATATTGGCACTTGGCCAAAGTATTCCTCATCTCCTAAAGTTTATTCCCTTGCAGGAACTGCGTCATTTTGCATAGAGCTGCAATAGCAAGGTTTAAGCCCTTGTTTTTTAGCTAGTTTCCTAGGGAAAGGGCCAACCCTTCTCCTTGAAAGCTAGAAGAAGGGATTCTCATCCCTCTATTGTATTATTCAGCTATGTTTATGTAATTTTGCAGTAATACTGCATTATTTCAGAGCTGAATATTCAGATCTGCTTTTTTGTACTCAAGCTTTCAAGAAACCCTTGCCGAGTTATTTCTATAATGTATTAAGGAGGTCAGATCTCTGTTTTCTTAGCATATTGTTCAATAAAAATCCAGATCCATGAGTTTCTATCATAATTTTGTAGAAACCCTCACAGAATAATGCTATCATGTGCTTCAGAAATTCTACATAGATTAAGTCATGGGGTTTGGGAATTTTAAGCTAATTTGAGGCCGGGATATTTGTTTAACTTAGTAAAAGGGATTTTTTTCTGATTCCATTTCATATATAAGGGCCAATATATATATTCTAAGGAACCTAAGTGTTATTTCCTCTTTTTACACCGTATTTCCTGGAAATAACGTTTTTATGGTCTAATTGTTGCATTTTTCCCACTTGGGATGATGTAGAGGAGCTCCTTTTTGCTGTTGTTATATTAATTTGATGGCTATTTGTTTCTCAACACATTTTATGAGTTAATTTCTCCCTGCTATTCTAGTATTGTGCTTATGCATTACTGCATTCCCATTTCAGGATATTACACATCTGTATCTTCCACTACAATGGTCTCTTTTTATTTATCAACTAGATTAAGATTAGGCTTCTTATTATATCTGCATTTAAACCTAGTATATGTTGTTGTTTCAGCAGTTTAGGTACCTTCTTCCCTGATTCTTTTAGTAGCTTTATCTTCTTGATTTACATTTTTCAAGGTGTGACTACTATCACCCTGTTTAACTGCTTCTATCAAGGTATTTTCTAGCCACTCTATTTGATTAACAAAATTTTCAATCTCAGGCCTTTTATCATGAATATAAGGGGTCAATTTACATTTTACCCTCATTTTACTGAGTATTCCCTTAGGATCATAATTCCATAAGAAACTTTCTTCAAATTTGTATTCTAGCAACTGTTTTGTTTCCTTTGTACCTGCATACCTGTGATTGCAAATGAAAGGTCCTACCTTGTTCTTCAACTTGAATTGAGTCTTCTTTTTGGCAGCCAAGAAGTTGATTGAATCTGAATTGAGAATTTTCCTTATGTACTCCAAGGCAAAAACTCTCATTGGCAAGTATTTTGGTAGTTTATAGGGTAAAATATTTGACCCAAAAACTTTGATCTCTATATGATTTTGGTAAAGGTACCAATCTCCAGTTCTACTTTTTTATGACAGTTGTAACACTTTCTTTATCTCATAACTGATTCTTGGTTGTACACTGTTTGTCAACATGTTTATCAATGGATGAACAAAAAAATCTATAAAATACACATATGTGAATTCTGTTGATTCTTTTATGATTAGAGATGTCCAAAATATGAGTGATAGTGGATTCCCTTCTACATTCAATTTCTGAAGGTTTATTGGGAACTTATCTGCTTGGAAATAAAGGAACATGTGAAAGAGGAAGGATGAATATCTTAAAACTCCTTCAGTGGGAAATTTCACAAGCTGATCATGGATATTATCAGCTATGTATTCAACATAATTGTAAATGAAAGAAGGAGGCTGACCAGGTACAAAAGTAGATATAAAACCAAGAATTGACTCATTTGTATGCTCATTAGTAAAATAACCTAGGATAAAGGATAACATATAAATGAAATGCCTTAACCCTTCAGGAAATTTGGAAGTAGAATAAGGAGGGTTTATCTTTAGGATTTCAACATATGCAGGCATGAATGATTGGAAGATCTGAAACCTTTTAGGAAAGTCCAGACTAATGTAAAACTTTGTGAGTGCTTCTATGGATAAGGGAACTGCATTGGGGTCTGGTTTTAGTGGAAGCATTAGGTTTATAGACTCTGCAGTAATAGTGAACAATACTTCTTTATTAGCATCAACCATAGCTCTTTGTTCAGGGGAATAATAGGTTTGACATAGCCTAATGACTTCTGGACATTGATGAGTATGTGGAACTACATACTTGGGTAGATTTGACTCCCAAATATGCTCTTCATCTCCCTGATCTAAGGATTTTTCTAGACTCCGGCAATGGAGGTCTAGAACATTAAATTCTATCACTCGATCAGCTATTTTGTAATCAACATCAGCTAAGGGTGTGTGCTCAATATCTACAACAGGAGGTTGTAGAGGGTTTACAACAATAGTGGTTTTAGAAGTCATTGTTGGGTTTGATTTTGACATTTTAGACCCTTTGGATGCTTGAAACTATGTATTTAGGCTTTTAATACTCTTCTGTAAGCTTGAACTGTTTATAGAAGGTATTTCTGGTGTGATAGAGGTCTATTGAATAGTAATAAGCACAAACTGGCTTCCTTTTTGCTTTAAACCTTCAAATTTAGTTCTGAAACTGATCTTCAAGCTCTTTACAGATTCAGGAAAAGGTAGAACCAGGGTTTTCTGCTCTTCTTGGATAAACTAGACTAAAGTGGTTCAATTCAGGCATAGAAAGATTCAGAGTGTTTATAAAGGGTTTCTTTAATAAATTAAAGAGTCTTTAAAGTCTGTGAAAGGATAAAACTACTCAAATTTTGATTTAAAAATAGATTACAGTATCAAAATCAAAATTTTATCAGGCTTTAGCAGCGAATCTGTTCTTTGTAGGAAAAAAATAAGGGTCTTTCTGTGGGCAAACATCTTTACAAGGCTCAATTTCTTAGAAAATTGGTTCTTTCAAATGAAGGGAAGGTTATTTTCTTCGAGGAATACCTGTTTTTGCAGGTATTTAATCTTTAAACTAGGTTTTTGAGGCGTTAGAGAGGCTTTCTGATGGTTGTTGAAGTATTTGGAAGTAAATTGGAAGCTTTAGAAGGTCGTTGCAATAATTTCAATGGATTTTTTTGGTTTTTTGGCATGAAAACAAGTCTATGGCGCTTTTTCTTCAATCAGAGATGGTTTAAAATGCAGAAAAATGGTTTAAGTTCATGCATATGAAGCTTTATAGAAAATTTAGGTTTAAACAGTATCAACATTAAATGGCGGTCAAATCAAAGGAAGGGTGGTTTTAGTGTTGGGAGGAGAAAACCATCAGTGGTTATCGCATGGGCTCAGAGCGGTAAATGGTTTATTTGGATCGGATGCAATCCAATTATTAAACGCTGCGTGGAGGAGAGATAATAGAGCAAAACAGATGAACATTTTTTCTTAGTGATGACTGAGGACCCTTGCTATGGCGACATCCTTCTATTCTTGCGAACCCAAAATTTCAAACCACAGCTCACTCGAGATGACTAAAGGCGCATATGCCATCAGGCTCCTCGTTACCTTCTTATGGGGGACGCCCTTTATTGAAGAGGCGTTGACACTATTTTACGTCGATGCCTCACACATGACCAACTTGAGTAAGCCCTAATTGACTGCCATAGCGGGGCTTGCGGCAGCCACCTCTCAGGGATGGCCACTGCCAAAAAATTCTTATGGGCTGGTTATTTTTGGCCCACTTTATTCCATGATTACATTCAAGCAGTAAAAAGGTGCAAGTGATGCCAACGCTTCTCCCACAAGGCAAGAGCACCTCCTGCTCCTCTGCACCCGGTCATTGTAGCAAGTCCCTTTTGTAAATGGGGAGTCTACTTTATGACTTGCAACCCTACGTCGTTAGGTAACCATAAATACATTATTGTAGTCATCAACTATTTTACAAAGTGGGCAGAAGCCATGCCTACTTACGACAACACATCAGAAACCAAAACTTGGTTTATCTTCAACCATGTCATCGTACGATTCGGTGTACCTAAGGAGTTAGTCTCCGACCATGGAAATCATTTCGAGAATGAAATATTCCAAGAGCTATCTCATCATATAGAATTTACGCATGAGTTTGTGTCACCATACTATACCCAGTCCAATGGTCGGGTATAAGATGTTAACAAAGTACTCAAATGATGTTACAGCGTATTGTCAACAACCATAAAACTAACTGGCACCATATGATATTTTCAGCCTTATGGGTATATCGCATAGCGGTTAAACCTTCAACAGGATTCACACCTTTCTAATTGATATAAAGAATGGAGGCCATGATTCCCATTGAGCGTGAAATCCCCAACTTACACACAAATATCGAACTCCTGGATGATACCCAGCCTTTAGAGAAACGGTTGGTATTGTTAGAGCTCATCGACAAAATTCAATAAGAGTCTCTCCAACATAATGAGGCACACAAGAAAATGGGAAAAGCATCATTCGATAGTAACATCACCCCACGCTCATTTTCAGAGGGGGAGCTAGTCCTCCTCTACGATGTTGCAAAAGAAGTCTTACGACCCAAGAAGTTTGAAACATTATGGAAGGGTCCTTACATCATAAAACACTGCCTCCTAAAAGGAGCATATTTCCTATATAATTCTAATGATACATTCCCAGCTAATCCCGTCAATGGGCTCTACCTCAAAAAATTCCACCCATATGGCAGGAAGTCTCAGCCTTAGAGATAAGATGAATGTAACATAAATTTTTGAGATGATCACAATCATCATGGACTTGTTCTAAAAGGCGTTATTGTGTCACAAATGGATATTTCCCCCATCCACTATTTTTGATTCGCTGACGAAGCCTCTCGATGGTCACAAAATCTAGCAGTAGTCGCCTAGGCCATATACTCTCCTGACCGGTCACCATTCCTCACCGATGGAGTATGTATCAGATCATCTACAATAATCAAGCAGAATATGATGTAGTGATCGGGCTATTGAGCAATTCCTCGAACCAGGGAATTCACCATCTACATGTATTTCTTGATTCCTAGTTAGTGGTATTGTAGTTAAACCAATATTTTCAAGTACGGGATTCACATCTATTTATGAAATACTTGCATGCACGACGGTTGTGTCATCACTTTGATCATAGTACATTTACACATATACCAAGAAATAAAAATTGGACAATTGATCGCATAGCTAACCAAATCCTAGACTGGAATGCATCTCGTATAAACCATCATCCATAAAAATCAAAGTCATAAAGCATAAATATCCATCATAGGTACATAACATCCATCATAAACATATAAAAACATAAACCAAATAATAAACATAGACACATCATAAGAGCCGCAAAAAATATACATCCCGCATATATACATCAAAAAATATATGAGTCCTAGTATACAATATAGGTCATTGACCATCATGTCAATCTAAAATATACATGTCATCAATACAGGGAAGCATCCTCATAATGGTTGCTTTCCCTAACCATACAAACTCTCTAGGGCTGAACCCCACCGGTGGGTCCTCGGAACCCACAGAAGCACTCGGTTCTAGTATAGCAGCATCAGCCGCAACCACAAGTGACGCCCTCTGTAAAGTAGGGTGATGAGCCCTCTGCTGGGGCATCACTGTCTATAGCCATATGTCATCCAAGTCATCAAAACCCCTGGTCAGCATGCCTCGGGTCAACCTCTCCAATCGCCTCCATGAATTGGCTAGACCTGTAGCACGAGCATCAGCAACCTCAACCCGAGCCTCTACTACCATCACTCTAATGTCATCAGAGGCAAACATCTCCTCGATCTCCACCACCCATGCCTCAGCTGACTCAGCGCGGGAAAGAAGAGAAGCATCCCCACCAGCAGCTACAGCACAGCTACCCTCTCCTGAGGGACCCCTTACACCACCCTGTCCCCCAACCTAGGCCTGACCAGCCCTAAGAGGGTCCCTCCTCCTAGGCTGGTGACCCACCAAATGAGCAGTAGGATGCCCTGTAGAACCACGTCTACAAGAGAAAAAAAAAAATTACATTGTCACCATCAAATACATATAATCTATACACAATAAAAATCCTTAAAATGTAGAAAACATCAAAAGTCACACCTGTCAAACCCCATGCATACCATGCCGGAATACCCATATCCGGACCCCCCCAGAAATCCATCCCTGAATACGAGAAGTCAAGGAACATCTACGAGTTCAACTCGAACCACTCCTTGACCGTCACATCCCAGTATCGACCCACCTCTCCTCCACTACCACGGGTTATCACAAGTGCACATTGATGCATCTGAGGATCCCTCAGAGGACCCAAGGTCACTGCCACAAAATCCCGAAGCATCACAACCCTCTCATACATGATGCTATAGAGGATGCTCACATAAGTGAAATTCTTGATAGTCTCCCTTTAGGCCTTGGTCAGCTGAGTGACCATGCCCTGGTAAATGTAGCGAGCCTAGTAAAAAAAGTGATCAGCCTAAATTCGGTGCAAAATCACAAGATGTGGACCCAACACTCAATGGGTAGTTTTCGACCCAGGTAGGCAAATGATCATCACCAAGGCAGCCCTCTCAGCCAGGTCCATCATAGAGATCAAACAGATACATCCCCAAGTGATCGCATCAGGCCCACATTGCTCCTCATCCTCGACCCAGCGATGGATGTTCACTACCCCAGAAGGGAGTTGATATGGAAAGGCCTCCCCTTGAGGCAATAGACTGGTCACAAAATAGACATTGGTCTCCAGCTCGATCACAGCATCCCTACAACGCAGGACCATAACACATCATCTCATGTTCCAGCATCAAATCAGGTAGCGCAGTAACCCATCCTGGGACCTCAGTATGTTGTTCTCTAAGAACTTCAATAAACCATACCGACCCAGGATCCCCTGAGCATGGGGATATTGGGCCACTTCCGCACGGAGATCAGGCCATTCCATCTCCTGCCACAACATTCTGCCATCAGAGAAAACACCAAAAATCAGTTTTTACCAAAAATATAAAAAAAAATTAAAAATTTGACTTTCCTTGCGCCTGTCCATCGCGCATAATTTTTTTCCAACTGCGAGGGTCTTGCGCAAAAATTACTTTTTGCACGAGAACCGCGTGGGTCATCCTTGATCTCCCACGTGGTCTTACCCAAAAATGGGTATAAAATCCGTTCAAATCCATATTTGTATGGACTCCCCATTCTAGAAAATGACAAAAATGAAAAGCGGGACATTTAAGGTCCCGCCTGACACTGACAGCATGAATCTTGGGTACTCAGGCTGACTGTAATAGCAATATAAGCTTGGGTACAGGAGCTCGGCTCTGACCTCAGACCCTCAATAGAAACAAATGAGTTGAAATGAACCATATTGGCCCATATATTGTCATTTTCTCATTTTTCAACAAACTGTAACTGGAGCTCAGAGTACCCAATCACAAAACTGCGAGAAACATAGTGATCAGCACGTCATCATGTTCAAACCAGGTCCCATAAATCCATGCCTTACAAATAGTCATTTTCAGGCACAACGCCCACCATACTCAGTTCAGGTATACCCTCTCTTATTGCTGTACATTCAAGTTATTTCAAATATGTTTGTATGAAATAGATGCTTTTTACTTGGTGTATTGGTTGCAGGTATTACAAATCAACCAAATCACTGTATTTCCTAGCCAACAAAGGTACAGGAGCAGGTATCATTATACCCCCAACATGATAGGCTCCCTAAGAAGCTTTTCATATCCTTACATCATTTCTTCATAGGAATAAACCATAGGATTTTTTCACCCGGCCATGTTTATCATCACCTCACCTTGCACATGGTAAACACCCTTGTAGGTCGGTAGAACCTCACCTCCATGGCGTCCATCACTCATGTAGACCATACACCAAAGATCTGGAGCCATGGTCGTAAAACCCCAAGCCCAGGAAGCACTTCATTTTCATTCATCCATCATACATCAAGTCAAGTTTTACCCATTTTATGTTAAAACCCCCTTCCTGGGCTACCATTATCACAAGCATATCATAAAAATTCACCAATGTATTTCACATTTGGCCTATCACACCTCCGTCGGCATATCCCATCTGCGACATTTTTTCATCTACCTCATCACCCCCGCACCGAGACCAACCAATGGGGCCCCAACCCTCAGAAAAACACACTCCTCACGCCATGGTGAAGGATTATTCACGTTTTTAGGGGCACCCATCTCTATGCTTGTACATCCAAACCCATTTTATATTCTTTTGGCAAGTGTACAAATATTTTCTTAGGAGAGCACTCCCACCCATCCATTTAAATTTCTCACCTGGCAGCAGTCCCTAATCACCTTTGGTCAGAGTTACGCATTATTTTATCAACCCAACCATGACAGTCATAGCAACCATACACCCACCTTGGATGTCCTACCAACTCCAGGGATTTCCTCACCAAAAAATTTTATGACTGTCTTCACTCAAATTTACAGCTTCAACCTCGGGCCACTTAACTACCATCATCAGTTATAACCATTTCTCGTCATCATACCTAGTTAACCCATCACATCGTGCCCTGCAACATCAGAAATCTTGGTTGCCCGCATCATTACTCATTTTGATCGGTTGATGCTTCCTTATTATCGATTTCAACAACCATCCTCCAAGAAGGGGGTAGTACCTTGGATGACTCCTCACCTCAATAAGGTAATCCCCGAGTGGCACTATGGGAATCATCATTACCCATTGATGTCATCGATCCTCTAGAAATTCGACTTCGAAATAAGCTTTCATGTCAATATGGTATCATACTTCATAACCATTTCACTCTGTCAGAATTCATCGAAGACCCGTGACTTGATAATCATCTCTTTCAGCAATGCTTACACGAGAAGGTCCCCAATAGTCAAAGACCCATGCATACAATGAGCACTTGTTCTAAACAAATGTTCTGTTATCACTCAGATTTTCCTTGAAGTTGTTGGGAAGAGGAAAGGGGTCCGAGGTAACCACAAACCAACTTTTAGGTACAGAATCTAGCCAATCTGTACCCAGAGAGGGCTCTCTCTTTAAATTTTAGCTTTGTTTTGGAAAGATATTAGGCTAGTTATGAAAGTTTATGGATTTTGATTGTGTTTGGGTGATGGAATTCAATAGCAGAGGGGTAGGACTGAGCAGTTTAGGCCATTGGGCTAATGGAGTCAAAGAAAGATGGCTTAACTGGATTTAGTTTCTTAACAAGGGATGGTTTCACAGGGCAAGGTAATCAAATAGGGAACAATTAAAGATCTAAAATGAATGAAATGGACTCAAGATGGGTGAAGGGAAATTAAGAATCCTTCAACATATTCGAAAGAGGGAAATTGAATGATTATTAATAAAGAGCCATTAAGAATTCTTTACCAAATAATCAAAATGAATAAACTAGGAAACAAGAGAAATTAAGAATTCACTGTTCATACTAGTTCAGAGGAAAACATTAAGAATAACAACGATTGAAAACAGATTGCACTCAAGCACTTTCTAAATTATTCTTTTTCGTTATCATTTAGATATGAAACATAGATGGTATAATAAACAAGTATAAACTTTAAAACAAAAGAGATTGAAGACTTATTGATCCATTGTCTGACTCAAGAATCCTGTGAAAAGTCCTTTGCATCAATTCTTTATCCAGCTAGACATGCAAAATTTGTCCAACAGCACTTTATTCCAAAATAATCAATATTACAGCAAAGTCTAAGAATCCACCCCCCTCAATACTCTAATTGAGGGATTATTTATACAAAAAATTATAAAAAATATCTCCTAATAGAGTGAGATATATTTTAGGATGACTTATTAATAAGCTACAAAAAAATAGAGACAGATAGTCTCGTAGATAGGAGAAAAGGTAAACCGATGTTGTGTTGTTCCTATTTTTATGAATGTGCTGGAGGCAGGCCCTATGATTTGGCTTGCTGCTGTCTTCTTTGGTAACTCTGTGCTAGCTTCTATGTTTTACTGATACTCTTTACCTGTACTGATACACTTTGACCTGTTTGATCTCTGTTTATCCTTTTTACCATTACTTACTGTAGTAAATAATCAAAATTCATCCAAGGATATTTTTACAAAATGCCCAACATATCTTCCCACCATTGTGCTTCTGGTATTCTAGTTCTTTGAAGCTTTCTCAGGGTCTCATCAGTTTCTGTGTATCTGAAAAAGGTGGGCTGAATTGGAAATAAGTGTTTTACTTCATGTTCGAGATAAAACAAATTTTCCAAACTATCATAAAGAATTTTTCCTGTAGGCAACGCTTTTGCTGCTGATGAATTTGTCAATGGACTTGCCTGGTTGTCTGCATACTTATTCAATTCCTCAATATAGCTTTGATGATTCATTAGTTTATCATGAGTAACTAAAGGACTTGGCAACCCTTTACTCTGCAAAATATCAAATCTTTTCGTAAAAGCATCGATTTCTTCCTGCATATCATGGCATCTTCTTTCTAAGTTTTGCATCAAAGTTCTTTTAGTAAAAACCTTTTTTACCTCCAAAATTGTCCCTGTTCTATCTTGAATGCCTAGTTCTTCAAGCTGATATTTGTTCTTGGTATTTAAAAATTGTATGAGCTTGTTGGCTTCCTCAGGCATATCTCCTAATTCTGCCCTTGCCTTTTGAACTTCTTCTAGAGCCAGTTTAACTAAATCATTTTGCTCATACATTATTTGGATTGATGGCCAGACATCATCTATTGATTGAATGATTTTGTCCCAAAGAATTTCCTTAATTTCATTCAAAGGTTTCTCCAATGTGAGATCCTTTTCTAATGCTTTCACCAACTTTTCTAACCTGTTGATCTCTTTTGTCTTTTCTGCAACATTTATCTTTGAGAGATCATACTTTTGCTCCAAGGTAGTAAATTGTACCTTTTCCTTCTGGAGCTCTATAACTTGGAGCTTCAATTCCTCCATTGATTTTATTAGTTCTTCAGTGCTCAAATTGGCAGTGTTGCCATGTGCCAGTCTTGCTGACTGCCCTGTTGTTTTTGTACCTATGACCACTTCTACTGTGGCTGCTGTGAAGTTTGATGCTAGTGTTGTCCCAAGTGTAGAAGGGACTATTGTTGAGACTAGTGGTATCATGTTGGGAGGTTGAGAGGTCGACTCTCCCTGCTTGTCCTTTAATTCTTTTTCAAGTTCTCATTCAGTCTCATTCAGTTGCTCATTAAGTTTTAAGAGCAAATCCATCAGTTCTTCTTCAGATTTTTGCTTTATGACCTCAGTAGTCTGTGGATGCCTTGAAGGTGGCAGCTTTAGTTGTTTCCTTAGGGCTGCAATAATCTTCTAAAATTCTTTCTACTTCTTTCCCTGCATCCCTACTATTAAGACAAAAGGGCCTAATTGACTCTTGATTCTGAGTTGAGATTTCTTCTTGGCATTATAAAAATGGACTAGTTCTGAATTTATCATTTGTCTGAATTATTCTAAGGCAAAGAGCCTCATCGTAACATACTTTGGTAATTTTAAAGGACAGATCTCACACCCATACATCCTAATTTCTGTATGGTTTTTGTATAGGTACCAATCACCTACCATGTATTTCTTAGAGAGCAGGAGGATTTTCTTCATATCACTATTGACCCTAGGAGGGGAAACTCCTATTAGTAAGGTGGTTGCTGGGTGAACAAATAGGTCAATGAATTCATTGTAAGAGTAAGGGGACTCAAAAGAATTATGGAATATTGCAGACCAGAAGATTACAGACCTTGGATTTCCTTTGGTGTCAAATTTCATGACAGGGAAGGGGAAATTCTCTGATTGACAATAGAGCATAAGATGGTATATAAAATTGGAGTATTTGAAAACTTTTTCATCTTGTAGTCTCATGAACTGGTCATGAATCTTATCAGCAATGTAAGAGGCAAAGTCATATTTGACAGCAGGGGGCTGTCCAGGAGTAAAAATTGACAACAACACTAAGGTTAACTTATCAACGTATTCACTAGTGTTGAATCCCATTACTGAAGATATCATATTCACTATGAGTCTGCCCATATCTGTGAAAAAGGTATGTCCATAAGGAGGGGGGCCTTTGGGTTGATGTTCTTGTAGCATGAAAGTTTGACAGAGGCCATTCAGTTCTTCTTGGGATAAATTTGTGGATTTTTCAAGTAAATCTTCCATGGAAAGGGGATTCAGGGCTTGACCGGGATGAAATTGTAACATTTCATTGATGGATTGAGCATTTATTGAAAAAAGAATGGTTTGACTTGGGGACATAACTGCTCTTTGATTAGAGTCATAATTGGCATGGCAGTGATAAATTATTTCAGGAAAAACATGAACTTAGGGTAAGAAATACATAGGAATATTGGATTCCCACAGTCCAAAAATATCAGAGCCATTCAGGTAATTATCTCTGCATTGGCAAAAGATTCTGAGAGGATTTTCGCTAAAGATGAGGTCTTTTATCTGGAAATCCCTATCTGCTAGAGGCAGATAGTCCAAATCTTTGTGTGGAGCATTCAAAGGCGCAACATTCAAAGCCACAGGGGTTTCCATTTTTGGTTCTTGTGGATTCAGAAAGGAATTTGGATTTTTAGTGGAAAAATGGGCAAAATTACAGGTCCGGGAGCTTATGGGGTGAAACAAAGACCGAATTGTATTACTTTTTAGTCTTTTTCTGTGGAATTAAAGTAAAAACCAAGACTTGCAGGGTTCGACGGAAATTGGATAAATACATGTTTCGGGAAGTGAATAGTGAGGAAACAGGTGCAGGCAATAGCTGACTGGTTCAACTGAAAATCGTTTTAGCAATGTGGCAGTTGGAAATCTTCAACAACTAATTTTGGCGTTTTTTGCATGGGAGCACTGGTCGCAGCATAAAATGATGAAAATAACATGCATTTCTTTGTTTTATTCACAAAGTCAAGGTTGGCGGGGGTTTTTTTATTTCAGACGGATGACGTACGCGGGAAAGGGTCTTTTGTCGTATGCGGAAGGTGGTAAGTGGTATGAATCGCACCGCTTTTGGGAATGGTGGTATTCAGCCGCGAGCTAGCGATTCCATACATCTTGTGACGCATGGCGAGGCACTGTTTGCAAAACCACTCCGCGATCGTGCGCTATCATTCGGTCGTGGAGGGCCATGCGATATGGATGACAGCGGTTGGATATGGAAGGGTTAATCAGACGGCTATCGGGGAGGCGAGATGATGGGAGATTAATAATGACGGGCCCAACATAATTAAATATTTTTTAATTATATCAGGAGAAATATGATAGGTCGGGTAAGTTATTAATTAACCGTGGGTTTAATTAATCCTTATTTTAATGTTAATGCCGTATTATGGTTATAGTTTAACCAAGGGGCGGGATATGTAATATTTGGGGGTTTTTGTATAGTTATAATAATACGGGAATGGGTAGATGTTTATAGGGGAATTAAATAATATAAGTTAAAATTAATATGTCATAATGAATGAAAAAGCGCTAAGTATAAAATATTAGGATTGTGTATTTAACTTAGGCTCGAATGAAAAAAGGGTTTTTCAGTGGAATATTGTGTAATTTTCCTAAGTAAAATAATATTTTACTTAGGAAAAGATTTATGGAAGTAAATGAATGACTTATAGATGGTTCTAGGCACTTAGGCTTCTTTTTTTTTTTAATTATTGGGCCGAGGGTCCGGTCCCTCCAAAAGTCAAGGAAATTCCTTGAGCCCCTTTAATTTTCAAATGCCTTAGTACTTAGGGGAAATTATTGAAATTTTTAGGAGAAAATGAGAAGGGGAGTTAATCATTTGACCTTGTTTTTCTTGAAATTCTTCGAGTGTAATGTCTGCCTTGCACTTGTGATGAAAGTAAATATTAACACATTTAGAGCCATTATTCATCATATGTAATTCTGCAACATCATATACCTACCCTACCTACTTTAACCTAGCATTTTTTTCTTCTTTATTAGGGTGCACTTAGACTGGCAAACCCTTATCACACTTTCTTTTCTTTTACATGTAGAAATCTATCTGAGTCTAGCCTTATTACATCCAAAGGCTCAGATTAAGCTGTTGAGCTCTTTTTATTTACTCTACCTATCTACTTATCTGCCAATATTAAACAGTTTGGTCAGATTTTATTCTCTATCTCTAAAACATAAAAATTCAAACATGAACTAGCCAATCTTAAGTTGTTTGATTGTTCACCAATTGTGGCATAAGTTACAAGTTGCACACAATTTTTTTATTACATAAGAGCAAAAAGTAGTGGCATTTAGACTTGCACACTTTTCTTGGCTTTTATTTTGGTGGGGTTCATTTTCTTTCACTTTTTTGGCCATTTTATTCTTTTTACACTTTGATTTTTCTTTTACGGTATACCCTCTTTACATTTTTTAAATTTTTTGATTTTTTGACAATATGAAAAATCTTTGCAACAAGGAAAGGTATGAACATATTACATAGCCCATCAAGTCAATCATGATATATGACACCTATTGGTATGGAGCATAACATTGGCTCCACTTGGGGATGGCTTTTCCTGATGAAAAGTCAAGAACAACAGGTCAGTTGTCCTCAGAATGATTTTGGATGAACTATGGAATCTTCTTCTGCTTGTTGCTTTATTGTATGTATGACAGTGATACTTCTGAAGCTTAGGGCCTTCTCTTTGGGCTTCAACTCCAACAAGTTACTATCCACTCAAAACTGTGACATTACAAAGGATATAATATGTACATGTTAAAAATCATAATACATTAATAAGTAGGATCAAAGTAATGTTTCAACATTCGACCATTAACTGGCCCATATTCAGTTTCTGTACCATCCAAGTTTTTCAAATAATATGTATTGTTTCCTTGTAAGGCATAGATAATATAAGGTCCTTTCCACAGGAAGTCAAACTTCCCATTTTTTCCCTTATCCTCTCTTCTGGAATCCCATATTAACACTTTGTTTCCAAGTTGGAAATCTTCTGCATTGGTTCTTTTATCAAATATCTTCTTAAGCTTCTCCTGCAATACTTGGGATCTTTGATATACTTTCTCTCTGGTCTATTGTAGATTGATGGTCTGGTTTATCCTCCTTTGAATATCATTAGGTTCAACCTGAACTTCTTGAAGTAATTTCATTACAGGAACTCCTAAAGATGAAGGAAATACAGCCTCCATGCCATAGACTAACTCATAAGGATTGGTCCCAATAGATTTTTTGGTGGTGAGTCTTTCTTCCCATAGTGCATTTGTAAGTTTCTTGTGCCAATTTTTCTTGTTTTTCTCCAATAATTTCTTAATAATATTAATGAGACTCTTGTTGGAGGACTCAGCCAGTCCATTACCTTGAGGGTAATAGGCTGTGGAATGGCTTAGAGTGATATGGTAGTTGTTACAGAAACTTATCATCTTCTTGGATTTTAAGGCAACGGCATTATTAGTTATAATTTTATCAGGACAGCCAAATCTATATAATATGTTGGTTTCTAAGAATCCTATGATCACAGTGTCATTGGCTTGTCTGGAAGGAATTGCTTCTATCCATTTGGTGAAATATTCTGTGGCAGTGAGGATCCATTTGTGTTGGCCAGAAGAGGGAGGATGGATTTCTCCAATGAAGTCCAGGCCCCATTGTTGGAAGGGTTTTTCTGTGGAAATTGGTTTCAGGGGTAAAGGTAATATTTTTCTCTTGCCTTCAAAAATTTAACATTTATGGCAAGCAGTGACAAATTTCTTTACATCAGTGAAAAATATTGGCCAATAAAATCCGGCTCTTAGGATCTCGTCTGTAGTTGATTTCCAGTAAAGGTGTCCACCATAGTCTCCTACATGAAATTCTTGGAGAGCCTTGTTAGCTTCATCTTTTAATAAACAATTCAATAGAATACCTTCATGATTTTTCCAAAAAAGAACATTATCTAAAATATAAAACTTTGAAGATGTCATCTTTAAAAACCTTTTCTTTGTTCTGGATAACCCTGGAGGAGCTTGTAGTTTTAATAGTACATAAATTATATTAGCATACGAAGGTGAATCTAAGAAGGCCTGGCTGATTTGTGGAGTCACCATTTCCTGTTCGTTATCTAGTTCATTAATGTCCAGGGCTTGACAATTTGTTTATGTCATGAGTTTAGCCAATCCCATTCCTTTGATAAGCTTTGTAGGTTTTATTTCAATATCATACTCTAATATGGTAGCAATCCATTTACCTCTTTTGCCCTCAATTCCATCATGGGTTAAGATGTATTTGACAACAGCATTCGGTACATAGGCTATCATATGGGAGTAAAATATATAGACTCTAAAGTCTTTAATGGCTTTAATAAGTGCAAAAGCTTGTTTTTCCATGATGTTGTATTTTAATGATGCATCCCTTAGTGCTTTACTAAAAAATGCTATAGGTTTCTCACATCCTTGATCATCCTTTTGTAATAAAACATCTGCTTTAGTGTGTTCCGATGCAAATGAAAATATTATGAAGTCTCTATCAAATTGTGGACTTGTAAGGACCGGTGTTCTAGTCAAAGCCATTTTAATTTCTTCAAATGCTTGTTTGGCTTCTACTATCCATTTAATACTTGAATCCTTTTTTAACATGTTATTAAGCAATCTAATTAGTTCAGCTAAGCTAGATATGAATCTTCTCAAAAAAATTATTTTTCCTAGAAAAGCTTGAAGTTCTTTGACATTCCTAGGGTGAGGTATCTGCAGTATAGCTTATATTCTAGCATGATCAATTCTAATGCCATCTTTGGAGATGATATGGCCCAAGAGTTTACCTTCCTCTAGACCAAACAAGGACTTATTTGGATTCAAAGAGATACCATATTTTCTGCATTTTAGGAATACTTGTCTGAGATGGTCCAAATGTTGTTGATCTGATTTAGAAAAAATAGTTAAGTCATCCAGATATATAACAAGAAAATCATGAATTTCTTTTGCAAATGCGATGTCCATTGCTCTTTGGAAGGCTGCTCCTGCATTTTTAAGTCCAAATGGAATTTTAACATACTTGAATGTGCTCCATGGTGTTGTGAAAGCCATTTTTTCCTGGTCATCAGGATGAACCAGAATCTGGTTATATCCTGAAAACCCATCTAGAAGTGAAATCCTAGAAGCACCTACTACCTTTTGTAAAATGTGATCCATCTTGGGTAAAGGGTAATTATCCTTCAAAGAAACCTTATTTACATTTCTTAAATCAACACATAATCTGATTTCTCCAGTTTTCTTCCTAGTAGGTACTAAATTAGACACCCACTCTGAAAACCTAATGGGAGCAATTATCCCTACTTCATACATAAGTTTGATTTCCTTTTCAATTAAGGGCAGCAGTACAGGGTTAATTCTTCTGTGTTTTTGTTTGAATGGTTTATGATTTTCTTTCAGAGGTGTTGTATGCTGAATTATAGAGGTGTCATATGATTTCAAGTCTTCATAGCTCCAGGCAGAGACATCTTGGAATTCTCTCACTAGTTCAACATATTTTAGGTTTTGGTCAAGGGGCAAAGATTTAGATAACTTTATCATTTTTTGGATTTTCTTCAGTCCCCAAGTTATATTCCTCAATATCTACTTTTAATGGTTCCATCTTAGGTTTCTTTGGAATATCGTTAGAATCAAATAGATCTTCCAGAGGAGTTAATACTTTAGGCAAATGATTGTCTTTTAAATTAATGAGCTCAGATTCTCCTTCCATAATCTCATCAACATCCATTTGTTTAAGGTCATGCATTTCTGTGTTGTTGAAATTTGTTAGATGAAGCATTTGAATTGCACGTTCTTCTGACATGTCTGTTTCTTGCTCATTTGTTTGATCAAATTCAATGACTTTATCTACATCTATGTCACTATTATAAAATTCTTTCTCTAAAGTCAGAAAATTGTTAATCTTCTCATCACTTGCAAACACTTGCCAGTTCTTAAAATTGTCAGATATGGATGTGTCCTTCTTTGATCTCTGTTTATCCTTTTTACCATTACTTACTGTAGTAAATAATCAAAATTTATCCAAGGATATTTTTACAAAATGTCCAACATATCTTCCCACCATTGTGCTTCTGGTATTCTATTTCTTTGAAGCTTTCTCAGGGTCTCATCAGTTTCTGTGTATCTGAAAAAGGTGGGTTGAATTGGAAATAAGTGCTTTACTTCATGTTCGAGATAAAACAAATTTTCCAAACTGTCATAAATAATTTTGCCTGTAGGAAACGCTTTTGCTGCTGATGAATTTGTCGATGGACTTGCCTGGTTGTCTGTATACTTATTCAATTCCTCAATATAGCTTTGATGACTCATTAGTTTATCATGAGTAACTAAAGGACTTGGCAACCCTTTAGTCTGCAAAATATCAAATATTTTCGTAGAAGAATGGATTTCTTCCTGCATATCTGGCATCTTCTTTCTAAGTTTTGCATCAAAGTTCTTTTTGTAAAAACCTTTTTTACCTCCAAAATTGTCCCTGTTCTATCTTGAATGCCTAGTTCTTCGAGCTGATATTTGTTCTTGGTATTTAAAAACTGTATGAGCTTGCTGGCTTCTTCAGGCATATCTCCTAATTCTGCCCTTGCCTTTTGAACTTCTTCTAGAGCCAGTTTAACTAAATCATTTTGCTCATACATTATTTGGATTGATGGCCAGACATCATCTATTGATTAAATGATTTTGTCCCAAAGAATTTCCTTAATTTCATTCAAAGGTTTCTCCAATGTGAGATCCTTTTCTAATGATTTCACCAAATTTTCTAACTTGTTGATCTCTTTTGTCTTTTCTGCAACATTTATCTTTGAGAGATCATACTTTTGTTCCAAGGTAGTAAATTGTACCTTTGCCTTCTGGAGCTCTGTAACTTGGAGCTTCAATTCCTCCATTGATTTTATTAGTTCTTCCGTGCTCAAATTGGCAATGTTGCCCTGTGCCAGTCCTGCTAACTGCCCTGTTGTTTTTGTACCTGTGACCACTTCTGTTGTGGCTGCTGTGATGTTTGATGCTAGTGTTGTCCCAAGTGTAGAAGGGACTGTTGTTGAGACTACTGGTATCATGTTGGGAGGTTGAGAGGTCGACTCTCCCTGCTTGTCCTTTAATGCTTTTTCAAGCTCTCGTTCAGTCTCATTCAGTTGCTCATTAATTTTTAAGAGCAAATCCATCAGTTCTTCTTTAGATTTTTGCTTTATGACCTCAGTAGTCTGTGGATGCCTTGAAGGTGGCAGCTTTTGTTGTTTCCTTAGGGCTCCAATAATCTTCTAAAATTCTTTCTACTTCTTTCCCTACATCCCTAGTATTACAGACAAAAGGGCCTAATTGACTCTTGATTCTGAGCTGAGCTTTCTTCTTGGCATTATAAAAATGGACTAGGTCTAAATTTATCATTTGTCTGAATTATTCTAAGGCAAAGAGCCTCATCGGAACATACTTTGGTAATTTGAAAGGACAGAGCTCACACCCATACATCCTAATTTCTGTATGGTTTTTGTACAGGTACCAATCACCTACCTTGTATTGCTTAGAGAGCTGGAGGATTTTCTTCATATCACTATTGACCCTAGGAGAGGAAACTCTTGTTAATAAGGTGGTTTCTGGGTGAAAAAATAGGTCAATGAATTCATTGTAAGAGTAAGGGGACTCAAAATAATTATGGAAGATTGCAGACCAGAAGATTACAGACCTTGGATTTCCTTTGGTGTCAAGTTTCATGACAGGGAAGGGAAATTCTCTAATTGATAATAGAGCATAAGATGGTATATAAAAGTGGAGTATTTGAAAACTTTTTCACCTTCTAGTCTCATGAACTGGTCATGAATCTTATCAGCAATGTAAGAGGCAAAGTCATATTTGACAGCAGGGGGTTTTCCAGGAGTACAAATTGACAACAACACTAGGGTTAACTTATCAACGTATTCACTAGTGTTGAATCCCATTACTGAATATATCATATTCACTATGAGTATGCCCATATCTGTGAAAAATGTATGTCCATAAGGAGGGGGGCCTTTGGGTTGATGTTCTTGTAGCATGAATGTTTGACAGAGGCGATTCAGTTCTTATTGGGATAAATTTGTGGATTTTTCAAGTAAATCTTCCATGGAAAGGGGAGTCAGGGCTTGACCGGGATGAAATTGTAAAATTTCATTGATGGATTGAGAAGTTATTGAAAAAAGAATGGTTTGAATTGGGGACATAACTTCTCTTTGATTAGAGTCGTAATTGGCATGGCAATGATAAATTATTTCAGGAAAAACATGAACTGAGGGTAAGAAATACATAGGAATATTGGATTCCCACAGTCCAAAAATATCAGAGCCATTCAGGTAATTATCTCTGCATTGGCAAAATATTTTGAGAGGATTTTCGCTAAAGATGAGGTCTTTTATCTGGAAATCCCTATCTGCTAGAGGCAAATAGTCTAAATCTTTGTGGGGAGCATTCAAAGGCGCAACATTCAAAGCCAGAGGGGTTTCCATTTCTGGTTCTTGTGGATTTAAAAAGGAATTTGGATTTTTAGTGGAAAAATGGGCAAAATTACAGGTCCGGGAGCTTATGGGGTGAAACAAAGACCGAATTGTATTACTTTTTAGTCTTTTTCTGTGGAATTAAAGTAAAAACCAAGACTTTCAGGGTTCGACGGAAATTGGATAAATATCTGTTTTGGGAAGTGAATAGTGAGGAAACATGTGCAGGCAATAGCTGACTAGTTCAGCTGAAAATCGTTTTAGCAATGTGGTGGTTGGAAATCCTCAACAACTGATTTTGACGTTTTTTGCATGGGAGCACTGGTCGCAGCATAAAATGATGAAAATAACGTGCATTTGTTTGTTTTATTCACAAAGTCAATGTTGGCGGAGGTTTTGTTATTTCGGACGGATGACGTACGCGGTAAAGGGTATTTTTTCATATGCGGAAGGCGGTAAGTGGTATGAATCGCACCGCTTTTGGGAATGGGTGGTATTCAGCTGGGAGCTAGTGCTTCCATACATCTTGTGACGAGTGGCGAGGCACTATTTGCAAAACCACTCCGCGGTCGCTCACTATCATTCGGTCGTGGAGGGAAATGCGATATGGATGACAGCGGTTGGATATGGAAGGGTTAATCGGATGGCTATCGGGGAGGCGAGATGATGGGAGTTTAATAAGGACGGGCCCAACATAATTAAATATTTTTTAATTATATCGGGAGCAATATGGTAGGTCGGGTAAGTTATTGATTAACCGTGGGGGTTAATTAATCCTTATTTTAATGTTAATGCCATATTATGGTTATAGTTTAACCAAGGGGCGAGATATGTAATATTTGGGGGTTTTTGTATAGTTATAATAATACGGGAATGGGTAGATGTTTATAGGGGAATTAAATAATATAAGTTAAAGTTAATATGTCATAATGAATGAAAAAGTGCTAAGTATAAAATATTAGGATTGTGTATTTAACTTAGGCTCGAATGAAAAAAGGGTTTTTAAGTGGAATATTGTGTAATTTTCCTAAGTAAAATAAGATTTTACTTAGGAAAAGATTTATGGAAGTAAATGAATGACTTATGGATGGTTCTAAGTACTTTTTTCTTTTTTAATTATTGGGTCGAGGGTCTGGTCCCTCCAAAATTCAAGGAAATGCCTTGAGCCCCTTTAATTTTCAAATGCCTTAGTACTTAGGGGAAATTATTGAAATTTTTAGGGAAAAATGAGAAGGGAAGTTAATCATTTGACCTTGTTTTGCTTGAAATTCTTCGAGTGTAATTTTTTCCTTGCACTTGTGATGAAAGTAAATATTAACACATTTAGAGCCATTATTCATCATATGTAATTCTGCAACATCATCTACCTACCCTACCTACTTTAACCTAGCATTTTTTTCTTCTTTATTAGGGTGCACTTAGACTGGAAAACCCTTATCACACTTTCTTTTCTTTTACATGTAGAAATCTATCTGAGTCTAACCTTATTACATCCAAAGGCTCAGATTAAGCTGTTGAGCTCTTTTTATTTACTCTACCTATCTACTTATCTGCCAAGATTAAATAGTTTGGTTAGATTTTATTCTCTATCTCTAAAACATAAAAATTCAAACATGAACTAGCCAAGCTTAAGTTGTTTGACTGTTCACCAATTGTGGCATAAGTTACAAGTTGCACACAATTTTTTTATTACATAAGAGAAAAAAGTAGTGGCATTTAGACTTGCACACTTTTCTTGGCCTTTCTTTTGGTGGGGTTCATTTTCTTTCACTTTTTTGGCCATTTTATTATTTTTACCCTTTGATTTTTCTTTTAGGGTATACCCTCTTTACATTTTTTAAATTTTTTGATTTTTTGACAATATGAAAAATCTTTGCAACAAGGAAAGGTATGAACATATTACATAGCCCATCAAGTCAATCATGATATATGACACCTATTGGTATACGAGCGTAACATGTTCCATACCAAGATTATGCATGTGGGCGCCACATTCAACCTTCTTTCAAATAAAAATGCCCCCGAAGGCGTCAACAACCGTTGTCATAAACCATAAGCAGGTCACTACCAAAAGTGACATAAACAAAACCACTATATGTCAGATAATCTTACCTAGTCAAAATATCACAAGCATGGGACATGCCTGCCTCATTGAAATATTTTATTCATTCTATCTCTTTCAAGTTTCCAATAGAGCATGGTGTCTTTTTTACTTAAGACAAGGAGTCTCCCAACTCAGTTCCAAATCAAGTTACCCTCTCTCTCTCTCTCTCACAAAAGCATCACACAGAAAAGAAACCATAATGTATTTCGTCTATTTAGGGGGGAACTATTAACACTGGAAAATCGTACGGGAAAAAGACATTAAAAATGTCAAGAAGAAGGTATAGATAAAGGTTTCCAAAGAAGTAATACATTAGGAAGAGCCAAAAAATTTAATTCTTCCTAAGGTCAAAGGAAAATTTTTTGGACAATGCACAAGCAACAAAATATCTTTGCACAAATTGCAGCTATTTCTTCAATACTCGGGCACAGTGCGGATATCCCTTCGATAGTCGCGCGGTCCTATGGATGACATAATGTCACCATCCAGGACCACTTGGCATGCTTGGTTAAAAATATTCTCACTCAAGCTAACCAAGTATAGTCGTCTTTGATCCACCTTGAGGCTTTAATGCATCACACAAATTAATACTACCTCCACTCTTGTGTCACCATCCATCTTGAGCCAAGAGAAGGAGGAAGAATTTTAAAATAGCCTATATAAGCCAGCCTTTGGAAGAAGAACTGGAGACACATTGGTATGCTAGCCAAATTGCTCCATATCAAACCAGCTTGTGTAGTCTAGCAGCATAGGGATTGGAAGGACTCAGTTTTTGGCCCCCCAACATCTGAATCCAAGATAGAGGAGTTCACCACATGTTCATTGATCTACCATACTTTAAGATTGAGAGGGAAGAGAAGCTTGTAGAAAACTTGAGGGGAAAAGACCTCCTTGTCTTGGATATTTGAGCTCCATAGCTCAAAGGATCCACTACAAGAGATTTAGCATTCTATCTTCTATCTCCACCAGCACCTAATAAAGGGAGAAGCTCCCCATTTTGAGTTATTAGTGTGTTTTCTCTATCAAGTGTGTATCTTGTGCATATTGTTTTGTTTTGTTTTTTATGTAGTATGTTATGTTTCATCTCTAGCCTAGCTTATTACATTTTGAACTTGTTCCACTAACGTTTAAAAAACCATTTTGACATGTGACTCTTATGTAGGTAAGAAACCCACCTACTAAGAAAAGTGCATTTCGTATTCCCATGCACTGAATACACTACCACAAGAGGTATAAGGACAAGGTTACAATTATCAAGAGGTGGTGTAGGTGGTGGAAAAGTTGATGACATAACTTTTTATGATTTTTTTCATGTAAGGAAGAGTGGAATTTGAGGATGAATTTGGCTAGATGGAGTCGATAGGTGATGGAATTCATGTTGGGCCATGTAATATCCCAAAATGGGAATGCACAGGAATGCCTGCTGGAATAACACACTCTTCACAAATTGGTACACTAAAATGATTTTGCAACTCCTGGATCCCTTATATCAATAGATCTAGTATCTAACTCCAAAAGGAGAGCAAAAACAAATAAAACTAGGTGAGGTAAACAGACCTCCCACCACCTAGTATGGCTTAAAAACACCCAAAGAATGGGGCTGCAGTCATGCACACAATACTGCTTCAGAAATAACGCAGTTCCATTGAGTTAAAGTAGAAGATCAATATGGAGGCTTAGTAATTACATGTACATCAGTAAAACAGATCTATAATGTGGCCCATACAGTGTACAAGAGATAAATAGAAGATTTACATGAAGAAACCCTCAAGATTGAGGTGTTGCAACAACATATTGAGACTACAAAGCTTGACAGTGTTATTTTAATGGGGCTGCAGCTGATGTATATTACACTTCAGATCTAGAGCAGATATGTATACAAAAATATGTATATAATTCAGATCTGTATACAAGAAGATCTCCTTAATACATCTCCCTTGGGGTTTTGAGCAAAACATGAAGAACAGTGAGTAGATCTGAGATCTAATTTACAAATCTGCAGAATGATTCAGAGATTTCTGCAGTAAGTACAATAGTAATAGATTGGATCTGAAACATACATGGATTAGGTGGCCAATCCATGGATCACCACAGTGTAAGGAAGACTCTTTAACACCAGAGATCTCTCCTCCAAAATGTTGCCAAAACACCCTACAACTCTGCTCTTGCAAATAACGCAGTTAAGGAAGGGAAATTGCACTATAGGCTCTGGCACTAATTTGGCCTGATGCCAAGATCTGAATTTGTAGCTCCAAGATCTATAATCCTCTTGCCAATGGGATAGAAGGCTTTCCCACTGAAAAGAGCCTCTATATTTTCCTAGATCCGAGTAAATATAGCCTCTGCTTGCTGCAACTTACAAAGACAACCAAATCCTCAACAGGATCTGTGTTGTATTTGGAAGATGAAGCTTGGCCAACTGCATAATAGTGGAAAATATGTAACAAGACTCCTCCAAGAGCTTCTCAATGGAAGAGGTGGGATTCCTGACCGGGAACACCCTAGTTCTAAACAGCACTATTCTCAGCTAAATAGCCAGAGAATGAGGGATGTCTAAACAAACCATACCTTCAAAAATATCAAATCATCAACCCCCTTCTTGGTGTCCTTCTCTTCCTTTTATAATGTGGAAATATTGTCAAACCCTAAACCATCTTGATGATTTAGCTTCATTCACATGAGTGGCCTCCAACATGAACTGTGTTGTGCCTCTAGGAGATACATTGCATCTAGACAGTGTTGTTTGTTGGAAATACTGAGGGGTGGGTGAATCAGTATTCCTTTCAATTAGAGCATTAGTTAATCTTCAATTATTATCAGTGTTTGTACAATGATAGAAGCAAACAAGAGGAACACAAATGCACATAGTTTTCAAGGTGGAAACCCACTCCGAGACAAAAACCACCTAATTCTTTTCTAATAATTCTTTAATATTCAACTCCAATTGAAAATAAAGCTCCAACTTCCTAGAATCTAGAAAATCATTCTTCTCCAGCTCCCACTGGATGGACACTCCAATGCCCGAGATTCTTCAGTAGTCAACTGAACGGATGCCCCAACACCCAATGAGCTACAACTCACCCTAGCACCACCCTACCACCCTATAGAAGAATAAAAGAAGAATGGACTCCCGTACCAGGGAAAATGGTCCACTTTGCAATGATATAGAATGATGTAGAAGAAGAAGATATACTAGACCATAACCCCAACTTTGACACAACCACCTAATGATGATCCTAGACCTCCCAACACTGCCTCTTCAACCCTTGGCAGATAGACACTAGTACAATTTTTACAATAATGTATTTACAATGACTTAGTACAATGATACCTTTACAATGATTGTATGCAGTGATACCCACTTGAAGACTTCATATGATGAACTTCTTGCTGTTGTTATGCACCTTAATTGTTTCTCTTTTCATGCTACCTTCTGCTACAACTTGATTTGCTTTGCTTCCATAGAAAGTCTGGTCCTTTGCAACCCTTGACAACACAAGATCTAATTTTTTCTTACCTTTTAGGAGCTCGATATTGAATATGGTGTATATCTGTTATTTCAGATCCTCAATATTTGATTTTAGTCCTATAGTAGTCCTATGAGTCATCTTTCCAATGCCACAGGTCTAACCCAATTTGGATTCTTCAAGAGAGAGTTATACTCAATCTCTCACAATACCCTAATTATGGACTGTTTCAGCAGAGTGAACTTTTACAGCGTGCCACGTGTCACTGTTTCTTCATTCAGCTCTAAAATTGATAGAGAGGAAACCAAATTATATGCACTATCTTTCAATTTTTACAGAATTCCAATCCGATACTCAGAGAGAGAGTTATGACGATTTTACCAAGGTCACTTCTTTGAGATTAATTTTAGGAGCCTGCAAAAACCCTGACTTCCACAGATCATATCTCCAAAAATATTGTGCACCGTGATCTGAAATTTTTACAGAATATTCCTTAAGATTTCATCTTCGCCTCATAAAAATTTCAGCTTCTGAACCTTCGTAGAAAAAAATTTAGAGCGAAAATTCCACGATGACCTGTTTCAGATGGCGAAATCCCTTGCATAAGGAGGAAATGAGGATCACAATTTATATAAATGCTTAGGTTGAGAGGGGCTTCAACAAGTGAACGTGGGAGGGATATTAGGAGCTTAAAAAATATTAATTATGACTTTTCAATGACCCATGCCCCAACCCCATGGGGTTTTAGCCCACTAACTGGGGGTACAAACTTCAAACATGAATATCTCTCAAACCATGAAGAATTACATGGCATGCCATATATCAATGGAAACATCTTGACAAGTAGAAACCATAAAAATCATTATTGAACCAGAATATATTAATTTGGTAGGTAAAAATTCCCATGAAATATTGGGTTAGTCCCTGGTGCTACTTGCGTTGACATCAATGACAACCGCTGATCAACAATCTCCCCCTTTGGAATTGATGGCAACACAAGTACTCCCCCTACGATCATGACACCTCTTCCTACAACATTATCTCCCCCTTTGACATCAATGGAAAAGGGTAACTCCCCCTGAAGCACAACCATCATGTGGACCTGTACACACTTCCACTCCCGCTGACACACAACCGTCCTGCAGACCTGTAATCTAATGAGAACTTGGGAGAATCCCAAGCTTTTGACGAATATATTCAAATGATTCATGAGGTAAAGGTTTAGTGAAGATATCAGCAATTTGTTCTTTTGTAAAAACATACTCAAGTTTGACATTCTTTTCAGCGACTTGTTCTCTAACAAAATGATATTTGATTGGAATGTGTTTTGTTTTTGAATGCATGACGGGATTCTTGGAGATGTTGATGGCACTAGTGTTGACACAGAATATGGGAATAGGCTCACTGAATTGTACTTGAAGATATTGCAAAGTTTGTTTCATCCAAAGGACTTGAGTACAACATGATGCTGCTGCAATGTATTCTGCTTCCGATATAGATAACGAGATTGAAGTTTGATTTTTGCTCAACCATGATACGAGACAACCACCTAGATAGAATGCTACTCCACTAGTACTCTTACGATCATCAATGCTTCCTACCCAATCTACATCTGTAAAGGCTTTAATAATGGGATTGTTACCCTTGGGATACCACAAGCCATATTCTTCTGTGCCCTTTAGATATCGAAGAATTCTTTTGACGGCAACAATATGTGATTCTTTTGGTGCTGCTTGGAATCTTGCTACTTGTACAACTGCTTGCATAACATCTAGCCGAGAGGCTGTTACATATAGAAGACTACCAATCATAGATCTGTACAACCTCTGATCCACATCCTTTGATGAGTCGTCTATGCTCAATTTGCAACCTGTTACCATCGGAGTAAGGATGGGTTTACAATCTTCCATTTTGAATTTCTTGAGCATTTCCTTGATGTACTTGGCTTGACATATAAATATTCCTTTCTCTTGCTGAGATATTTGAAGCCCTAAGAAGTATGTCAGCTCACCAAGTAAAGACATCTCAAACTCACTTTTCATTTTTGTAGAAAAGTTCTTACTTAGTCGATCATCATTGCTACCAAATATTATATCATCCACATATACCTCAACGATTGTTAAATTATTTTTATCTATTTGTACATAAATATTGCTATCAACGGTACCTTTCTTAAACCCTTGTTGGCATAGATATCCATCAAGACGAGCATACCATGCTCTGGGAGCCTGCTTGAACCATATAGAGCCTTATTTAACCTGCAGACATAGTCTTCTTTTTCTGATAGTAGAAAACCTTCAGGTTGTTTGATGTAAACTTCTTCTTCTAATTATCCATTCAGAAATGCTGACTTAACATCCATTTGGTAGAATTTTATCTTTCTTGAACATGCATAGGCAAGAAACATTTGGATGTCTTCCATTCTGGCAACTGGTGCAAATGTTTCATCGAAATCAATTCCTTCCACTTGTGCATAGCCTTTGCAAACCAATCTTGCTTTGTTTCTGGTAACCTACCCATCTTCATTCAATTTGTTCCTGAACACCCATTTAGTCCCAATGAAATTTTTATATTTTGGTCGTGGAACTAATTCCCAGGTGTTATTCTTCTCAATTTGATCCAATTCTTCATTCATAACTGCTACCCAATGTTCATTCTGGCTGGCTTCCTCAAAACTACTAGGCTCAAAGGTTGCTATAAAAGCAACGTGAGCTTGTTGTGATGAATGAAGCTATCGACCTTCATTTATGTCACCAATGATTTGATTTGATGGATGGTTCTTTTGAATCCACTCTTTTATTCTCCTTGGAGGAGCTTCTTGTTGTTGTTCTGTTATATCTTGTTTACTTCTTCCTCGTTGATAGTTGCTTCTTGTTCTACAATTTTATCTGTCTTTTTCAGCCTCTATCTCAAGTTTCAAATATTCAAGATCCTCATCATTACTCGCTAGAACATCATCTTTGTCAAATGTAACATTTATGCTCTCCACTATCTATTTTCATCTTATATTATAGCATTTATAGGCCTTTCTTTTGCGTGAGTAACCAACAAAGATACCTTCATCAACACGTGATTCAAACTTACCCAAATTTTGATCTTCTCTTTTGATATAACATTTGCTTTTGAAGATTCTGAAATATTTCACATTAGCTGGTTTTCATTTCCATAATTCATATGGAGTCTTGTTGCAATTATTTCTGAGAAGACTTTGGTTGATAATGAAGATTGTCGTATCAATTTCTTGAACCCATAATTTTTCATCCAATTTTGAGTCCTTCAACATTGTTCTACCCATTTCCTGTACGGTTATGTTCTTTCTTTCAGCAACTCCATTTTGCTGAGATGTTCGTGCTATTGAAAATTGCCTTTTTACTCCATTTTCGTCACAATATTACTGAAATAATTTGGAAGTGAATTCTCCACCATTATTTGATCTTAAACACTTTATTTTCAAATCAGTTTCATATCCAACCAACTCCTTTTAGATCTTAAAGCACTCAAATGCTTCAGATTTTTTCTTTAGGAAACTGACGGTTGTCATCCTGGTATAGTCATCTATCATTAACATGAAATATAATTCTTCGTCTAAGCCTTTTGTTCTCACAGGACCACATAGATCAGTATGTATCAATTCCAATGGATGTGATGCAAAGTGTTCTTTTATTTTAAATTCGAATTTTGTCTGCTTTCCATGCCGACATGCCTCACATAGTGTGTTGGAAGGTTTTGAGATTTTCGGCATTTCTCGTACTGCTTCCTTTTTTCTTATCCTAACAAGATTGTCAAATTTTATGTGACCCATTCGTTTGTGCCATAACCAGCTTTCATCTTCTTTAGCTAGTAGACATGCTTTAGTTGCTTCATCCAGAACATATATGTCGTTTGGAGCTCAACTTGCTGTAGCCACAATTTTACCATACCTACCTTTCCTGATTTCACATTTTGTGGAGTTGAATAGCATTGTGTGTCCTTGATCACACATTTGTCCAACACTGAGCAGATTGTGATTCATGTTTTTGACCAATAGAACATTCTTGGCTATAACATATTTGCTTCCGAAAGTGACAGTACCTGATCCCATAACATTTGAATATCCATCATTTTCAAAGGATATGGTTCCATCCTTCTTCTCTTTAAGAGATACAAATTTCCTTCTATCTCCAGTCATATGCGTTGAGCAACCGTTGTCAACATACCACACATATTTATTTTTTGAGCCTTGAGAGCGAGAGCACAATTATCAGTCTTCTTCTTCTTCCATGTCTGTTCATTCTATGGCTTCAAAGATTCTTCTGGTGGATTTTCAAGTCTGCAGTCTCTGGCTGTGTGTCCAAAGTTCTGACATTTGTAACATTCCATATTATTTCTTAAATTTTCAAATCTATTGATGTTTCGTTGAGCCCTGGGAGGTTCATATTTGAAGAATATCTTGGAATTGTATTGGTTCCTAGGGTACGTGTGACATTCTACAGCTTTATGACCAAATTTTCCACATGAATAACAATAGCCATGAAAAATATGTTGGTACCTGGATGAAAATATTCGTCGAGGAATCGTCTTCCAAGGATGTGCTTGCGAATCTTGTCCAATGAAGTCTACATGCATGTCAGATCTCATAGGTTCATTGTATTTATTGTAGAAGGTCCTGCTTCTTCTTCTTTGTAACTGAGGCCAGTTCTGTCGTTGTAAGATCATTGATTGTTGATGAGTTCTTACAATGCCCTTGAGTTGTTGGCATAGTTTTGGACAGTTTTTCCCTTCTTCACTTCCTTACGCAGTGAGACTACTTCGGCTTCTAATGCTTCCCTTTCTTGGTTGCTTTCTTCCAAGTTTCTTTTGAAGTGACTCTTCAATACATTTGTGTTCCTCAACCTCAATTTTGAGACCTTGAACTTGTTCTTCAAGAGTATTGGAATGGATCTTCTCAGCATTGAGCTCTTTTATAAGCTTTATTGCCTCCTCATAAAATTATTCTATGGTCAACCCTTCTTCTTCATTGTTTGATACTTCTTGTTTATTGTGCTTGGCCATAAACAATACTTTCTCATTGGATTCTTCTTTTCTTTCACTTTCTTCATCGGATGATGAGCTATCTTCTTTAGAGAGAAATTTCCTTTTGGATCCTTTCTTTTTTCCTTGCTTGTTGAATTTCTTAAAGCCTTTCTTTCCTTTTGAGTTGCCGTCACTTTTGTTTGGACATTTTTCTACGAAATACCCAACCTCACCACAACCGAAACGTATCAATGGAATTTTACCTTTGAATTTTCCCTTACCAAGTTTTAGTTTTCTCGTAAAGTAAGCATATTCTTCATCTGAAAGACCTTCTACATCATCTCCCTTTTCTTCACACTTGCAGGTGCATGTCATTTCAATTGAAGGTTGTTTGTCCTTATTGGTTTGCTTAGATGCAACGAACACAGTTTCTAGATTTAAAGTACCCTTTTCTTCATCAAGACTCATTTCATATGCTATGAGAACTCCATGTAATTCTTCCTTGTTTAGTTTGTCCAGATTTGCACTGTATTCTAAGACCGATACCTTTGGGTTGAATCTCCCTGGTAACGTTCTAAGAATCTTCCATATAATAGTCTTCTCGTCAACTAGCTCTCCCAATCCTTCCAGAGTATTGGTTATTTCATCAACGTATTGGAAGTATGCAGCAATGTTGCAATCTTCTTTCATTCTGAGTTGCTCAAATTTTTCTCTATAGATTTGAAGCTTTGCTTCTTTGAAATTTGAGTCACCTGCATATATATTCTCAAGCTTTTCCCATACATTTTTGGTGGTTTTACAACCCAACACCTTATGATAAGCAGATTCAATAAGTCCACTGATAATAATATTCTTTTCTTTTTCATCATTTACCAAATTCTTCTTACCTTGTTCATCCGCGGTTGATGTAAATCCATTTTGAACAGTGTCCCATATTTCGTAACCTTGCGCCAAGAGATAGACCTCCATTCTTCCTTTCCAAAGTGCATAATTATTTTCATTGAATAGAGGTACACCATTCTTGGTATGCTCCATGACCTCCTTCCAGCTATTAAACTGCTATTGAAGGAACCAAGCTCTGATTCCAATTGTTGGAAATACTGAGAGGGGGGGTGAATCCGTATTTCTTTCAATTAGAGCATTAGTTAATCTTCAATTATTATCAGTGTTTGTACAATGATAGCAGCAAACAAGAGGAACACAAATGCACACAGTTTTTAATGTGGAAACCCACTCTGGGACAAAAACCACCTAATGCTTTTCTAATAATTCTTTAATATTCAACTCCAATTGAAAATAAAGCTCCAACTTCCTAGAATCTAGAAAAGCATTCTTCTCCAGCTCCCACTGGATGGACGCTCCAATGCTTGATATTATTCATTAGTCAACTAAACGGATACCCCAACACCCAATGAGCTACAACTCACCCTAGCACCACCCTACCACCCTATAGAAGAATAAAAGAAGAATGGACTCCCGTACCAAGGAAAATGGTCCACTTTACAATGATATAGAATGATGTAGAAGAAGAAGATATACTAGAACATAACCCCAACTTTTACACAACCACCTAATGATGATCCTAGACCTCCCAACACTGCCTCTTCAACCCTTGGCAGATAGACACTAGTACAATTTTTACAATAATGTATTTACAATGACTTAGTACAATGATACCTTTACAATGATTGTATGCAGTGTTGCCCACTTGAAGACTTCATATGATGAACTTCTTGCTGCTGTTATGCACCTTGATTGCTACTCTTGTCATGCTACCTTTTGTTGCACCTTTCTTTGCTTTGCTGCCATAGAAAGTCTGGTCCTTTGCAACCCTTGACAACACATGATCTAGCTTTTTCTTGCCTTCTAGGAGCTTGATATTGAATCTAGTGTATCTCTGTTATTTCAGATCCTCAATATCAGATTTTTGGTCCTGTAGTATTCCTCTGATTCATCTTTCCAATTCCATAGGTTTTACCCAATTTGGATTCTTCAAGAGAGATTTATACCCAATCTCTCACCATGCCCTAATTATGGACTATTTCAGCAGAGCGAACTTGTACAGCATGCCACATGTCATTGTTTCTTCATTCAGCTCTAAAATTGATAGAAAGAAAACTAAAATCTGTGCACTATTTGTCACTTTTTATGGAATTCCAATCCAATACTCAGAGAGATAGTTATGATGATTTTACCAAGGTCACTTCTTTGACATTAATTTCAGGAGCCTGCAAAAACCCTGACTTCCACAGATCATATCTCCAAAAATATTGCACACCTTGATCTAAAAGTTTTACAGCAGCTTCCTCAGGATTTCAGCTTTAAATCTTAAAAATTTCAGCTTCTGAACCTTCGTAGAAAAAAATTTAGAGCGAAAATTCCACGATGACCTGTTTCAGATGGCGAAATCCCTTGCATAAGGAGGAAATGAGGATCATAATTTATATAAATGCTTAGGTTGAGAGGGGCTTCAAAAAGTGAGTGTGGGAGGGATTTTAGGAGCTTAAAAAATATTAATTATGACTACTCAATGACCCATGCCCCAACCCCATGGGGTTTTATCCCATTAACTGGGGGTACAAACTTCAAACATGAATATCTCTCAAACCGTGAAGAATTACATGGCGTGCCATATATCAATGGAAACATCTCGACAAGTAGAAACCATAAAAAGCATTATTGACCCAAAATATATTAATTTGGTAGGTCAAAATTCCCATGCAAGGGTTAGCCTCTGGTGCTGCTTGGGTTGACTTCAATGACAACTGCTGATCAACACTATTGATTTGGTCTTGTTGACCCAGTCAATTGATCCAGCCTCTTTCCCACTTGAGGGTGTTTATGAAAATAGCTTAGATTTAGATTTTTTCTCATTGAGAATTGATTTATTTTGTTGTTTAGGAGTTTTATTGATCCTCCTTTACAATTTTATTCATGAGACAAAAAAGTAAAAAAAAATTGTATATTCCCATTAGCTTGACTAATTGGGAATATTACAGGCTACCTATCTCAACCGTATCTAAATAAGAAATGACCTTTTGACCCTTTCCTATAATTAGGTCCGCTTCATGTAGCATCTACAGGACTTCCTATAGCATTTCAAGACAACCCCCTTGTAGCAGACATTTTTTACCCATAACTCTCAAACGGTAGATTGGATTGACTCGATATTTTTTGAGCATGTTACCATCATCCTTATGAACCTCCCCATAAAACATCTCAGCCATTGGATGCATGAATCTCGCGAAAAAATAAAAATCGATGTAGGTTATGGAGGTCGACTTATTACAAAGTGTGCACTGTAATTCACTAAAATTGCTTGAGCATGTTACCATCATCCATATGCATCTCCCCATGAAATTTTTCAGAAAATGGATTCACGGTTTTCAAGAAATAATACAAATACTTTTTTTCTCAAAAATAGGACTTCCTGTAGCAAAAACAACATTTCTTGTAGCATTTTAGGACAGCGGGGAAAATGAATGAGAAAAGCTTGAAAATGATGGGTGGATGTTGGAAATGGATGAGAGTGATCGATTGGCATGACCTTGGTCCTTTTTGAGCATCTGAGCAAAGGAGGAGAAAGTCCAAGTTTGACTTCCTTTGACTATATTTCTGACCAACTTTTTCTTTTAGTGCCAACTTATTTTTTTGTTGCTTGCAAAGGTTAGAGACTACCTGCATTCATTAGAAAGAGATACATGGATTTTTTATTTTTTTTAAATCATTTTTCATTTTTTCTTTTTTCTTAGGCCTATTAGTTGCCTCAATGAGTTTTTCAACTAATAGATCTCCCTAGGCACCCTAGGTTTTCACCTAGGATATTTTATTTTTCTATTTTTTCCAACCCATTGACCACCTCATGGAGGTTTTCAATCTGAATGACCCAATCTCAGGCGCCTCAAAAGAGGTTTTCACCTGACATTTTATTCTTTTATTTTTTATTTTTTTTCTTTATTATTATTATTATTATTTCCTATTCTACTCTACTTGAAAAAAAAATAAAAAATCTCTTTCAAGTATAAGAATACTTCCAATGGAGCCATGTTCACACCAAGATGACAGATAAACTCATGTGTAGGCTTGAAATATATGCTTTGACATGTACCTGAATGTGAGAGACCAACTTATTTGATTGAGATGGTATCAAGTATTGATGAAGAAGAGTGTATTGATGCAACTTAATCATTTCCTGGAACCATATTTCAATATAGTTTTGATGTCCCTGATCCACTTTCACATTTAGATCTCTTTTTATGTCCTCTTATACCATGACATTCAAATATTCTCTTTTTTTTTATTGTTCTCTTGAACACATGGAGGATCTGATGGGAAACATGAGGGAACCTTCTCAGTCTTTGATTCTGATGTCTTCTCTCCATCAAGTGCAGCCCATGATTATTTGATCTCCTTATTTGAATCTTATTCTTTTGGATGTTTCCCTTCAATGAAATCAAGAGAATATATTTTTTTGAATACATTTCTTGAACTAATATGAATACCATTTAGATCAATATAATATGTTTGGAAGTGTTGTACCTCAGCATTTTAAGTGGGTTGAGCTACTTCCTTGTGTGGGTTTGGAAATGGTGGTACGGGTAGTTGAGTGGGAGTGGAGATTTGAGATGGATTTGGTTGAGGTTGTGGTTGTGGTCGAGGTGGATGATAGGGATAGCATGGAGTTGGGTATGGAGGATATTGAGGAAAATATTGAGGATATTGTGGATTTCTCCCATAAGGTTCTTGCTAACTTTGTTTCCAATATTGTTTTTCAAGTTGAGATGGCCAAGGTTGCTAAGGAAAGGGTGTGTTCCAATTACTTTTGGATGGATGTAAATAAGCTTGAAATTTTGAAGTAGGTCCTTGCATCATATCAAGTTGACTAGTCTCCCATGGTCTTCTTGGAGCTACATAATACAGCTTCTATGAAGATTGACTTGATCCATTGTCCTCTTGGTAAACTTCCTTCATCCTTTTTAATGATGGGTAATATGATTTTGCATGGACAACACAAATATCAACATCTTATTTTTTATCATCTTGCATTCTTAAAATTTCTACTTGTTCACTTAGATTGCTAATAAAAAAATTTTAAGTTATCAAGAAAATTTCCAAGTTTAGATTGACTTACCGATCTTGATGTTGATTTACTTACTCTTGCCCTTCCTCTTGATATGCACTTTCAGGTTTCACAAATTTCTTCAAATGAAAATTGGTATACATATCCTCTAGTCATTAGATCAAGGAAATACATCCACTCGTCCTTAATTGTTCTAAGTAAGAGGGTTTTTAGTGTTTCAAATCCTAGATGATGTAATTTTTCCCTCTAAACATTATACATGAATCTATCTATTAGATCCTCAAGGCTCTCATCTTGTTTTTGGTTCATTTTAAAGATTTATTCTTGAAGACCATGATCTTTATATTTTTCTTGAAATATATTTTTCATGTCATTCCATGATCTTATTGAATTAGTACCTAAACTCATGAACCATTTTAGATATTTATCCTTCAATGTTGTTGGGAACAATCTCAACTTTTGAGTGTTTATTAAGTAACCATAAGATCTAAAAAGAATTTAAACTTCCAAGAGAAAGGTTTATGGATCCTCTGAAATCATACCATGGAAGTTAGGAACGAAAGATGGAGGGATGATATTCATATGCACACTGACATCGGTATCTTGAATGGAAAATACAAAAGGATCTTCTTCATTGTCATCATCTCTATCCATTTATTCTACCTTCTCTACCACATATTCTTATTCTACCTGCAAAAGTGGAAGGTTACGTGGTTCTTACTGCACCACGTGATCAAATGGGAGGTTGGTGTGGGAGAATTATTTTTATTTATTTTTTTAATAATAATAATGCAATGAAATTTTCTATTTTTGAAATGAAATATGCCTAATGCAATTTTTTGTTTTTTATAGAAAGAAAATAAATGAATCTACTTGTTAGGTCCCTATATTACTAGTATAGTCCCTTATTGTTGTTAGTGTAACCCCCTTATTGTTATTGTTGTACCCCTGTAACCCCCATATTTTTATTATTGTGCCCTTACATTATTATTGTTAGGTTGGCTAGGATTACAATGTGGCCCCATGGACTCCTATATATAGAAAGGAGGTTTTGGTCATTTGAATCATCTAAGAATTGTTCATTTATGTAATGTATTGGAGGTTTCCCCCTCGAATTGGCTGATTTCTAAGGCATTGATATCTCTTTTCTTCTATTTTTTGAGCTGGTTTCATAACATTTGGTATCAAAGCTTTGGTTTCTAGGGTTTCGCTACTCCATACAAGTCATCAAGGAATTTTCATTATAACCTTTTTTCTACGAAGGTTCAGAAGCTGAAATTTTTACAGCACGAAGCTGAAATCCTGAGGAACATCGTGTAACAATTTCAGATATTAGTTCGTAATATTTTCAAATATAGGATCTGTGGAAGTTAGGTTTTTTTTTTTTTAGGCTCCAGAATTTCAACTAAACCAGGTCATCGTGGAATTTACGCTATAACGTTTGGTATAATAAGTTTAAGAAGCTTAAATTTATACAAAGTGAAGCCAAAATCCTGAGGAACCTCCTGTAAAAAATTTATATCTTGGTTCACAATATTTTTGGAGATGTGATCTATGGAATTTAGGATTTTTTCAGGCTCCTAAATTTCATCTCAAAGAGGTGATCGTGGGAAAAATGTCATAACTCCCTCTCTGAGAATAGGATTGGAATTCTGTAAAAATTAGTCGCAAGTAAACAAACTGTAGTTTCCTGTGTATCAATTTCAGAGCCGAAGGCGGAAATAGTGACATGTGACAAGTCGTACAAGTTCGCTCTACTGAACAAGTCCATAATTATGTCATCATAGGTGATTGGGCATAACTTTGTCTTCAAGAATCAAAATCAGGTCATACCTATGGCATTCAAAAGAAGATTCAGAGGACTAATTTAGGGCCGAATGTCAAGTATTGCAGATCCAAAATCACTGAGATAATTTAGTTTCAATATCGAGCTCCTCAAAATCAAGAAAAAAGGTGTGTATTTTTTTTTCAAATTGCATAAGTCTTGTTTGAAAAATCAATTTTAAGTGATTCCAAAGGCCTATTGAGCATAGATATCAGTATTGGGTTCTAAAATTCCTCCTAAAAATAATTCAACACCCATTAAACCCTCAGAGTACTCTACTATGACTCATGAATATGAAGAATTGCAACATGATCTATCAAAATTACAAGACCAAGTGCACCAAATTTCACCCTCGTAAAGAGCAACAAAAAATGAAATGTAAGATTTGAAGAAAGGCATGGAAGTGAAGATGGATGGTTTGAAGAATAATATGGATGGTTTGAAGAAAGGCGTGCAAGTTAAGATGGATAGCATGGAAGCTAAGATGGATGACATGGAAGAAAAAATGAAAGACAACATAGAAAACATGAAGAATGATCTAAAAGCAGACATGGAAGGTTTGACAAAGTTGATACAAGAAATGTTTCCTAAGGGTGAAAAGATAGTAGAGGAAATTCATGATGGGAACAAAATAAATGTTAATTGTAATTTCATAAACTCTAATGTTGGATGGAATAACCACCATATTCCAAAGATGGATATGAGGAAGTTTGATGGCAAGGATCTCATAACATGGATACTACAAATGGAGCAATATTGTGATCTCAATAATGTGCAAAACACACAAAAGGTACGCATTGCAACTTTACATTTAGAAAAAAATACATTTGTATGGTATCGATGGCTTTTCTCCCGTAAAAAAATTGTCACTTGGTCAATTTTTACGGAGGAAACGATAGCACATTATGAGGATCAAAGAGCAACACCTTCTTTATCCAATTGATAAATCTCAAACAAAAGGGTTTAGTGGGGGAGCACATTGAGGACTTTCAAAAATTGAATATAAGGGTAACTGATATTCCAGAGGAACACAGGATTGATGCCTTCATAAGGACTTTAAAGGATAACATCCAACATGAATTTCGAGTTTGGGAACCTGATTCATTGGAGAAGGCATTCAGGTTGGCAAGAAAAATTGAATGTAAAATTATGGTGACAAGGAAGCCTACCACTCACATCTATAAATATGGAAGTGTTGCTACTCCTAGACTTCCACAACCTACAAGGTTGACACCACAAAAATATGAAGAAAAAAGAGGAAAAGGGCTTTGCTACAGTTGTGATTGCAAATACACTAAAGGTCATAAGTGTGCTGAGAAGAAATTATTTTACATAGATTGTGAAGAGGAGGAAGAAAATGAACAAGAAAATTCAAAAGAAGAGGATATACACCAGGAACCAACCCTAGAAGAAGAAGAAATGAGTCTAACCATATCATGTAATGCATTGGAAGGAATTACCACTCCTCAAACTCTCAAGATAGAAGGACATATCAAGAAGAAAAAGGTAATAGTGTTGATTGATTCAGGTAGTACCCATAATTTTATTCATTGTAAGGTAGCCAAGGAATTGAATTGTTTCCTATACCCAGCACCAGAACGTCAAGTGATGGTTGCAAATGGAGGAACTATAAATTTATCTGGAAAATGCCACAATATCAAGCTAGCCATGGGGGAATATGTATTGAATTGTATATTTCCATTCCAATGGGAGGTGTTGATGTTGTACTAGGAGTACAATGGTTATAATATTTGAGGACGATAGCTTTTAATTTTCAAGAACTTTTCTTGAAATTTTTTTCGGAAGGAAAAGAAATTGAATTACGCGACATCGTGGGGAAGCCAGGAAAGATAATAAGCTCTAATGTCATGACAAAGCTTCTGAAGAAAGAGCAACGAGGCATAATTGCACAATTATGCTCACTAGAAGTTCCAACATCAAAATCATATATTTCTCCAGATCTCCAAAAATTCTTGGAAAATCATTCCAAGGTGTTTGAAACTCCCAAAGGACTCCCACATATTCGTGATCATGATCATGCTATTCATTTGATTCTAGGATTTATTCCTCCAAACATCGGGCCTTACAGATATCCTTTTGTCCAAAAGGAGCGAAATTGAACGTATGATTGCAAAAATGTTAGAGTTTAGTATAATTCAACCTAGTCAAAGTTCTTTCTCTGCTCCAGTAGTATTGGTGCACAAGAAGGATGGATCATGGTGCATGTGTCTTGATTATAGGGAGATCAATAAGCTCGCTATTAAAGATAAATTTCCCATTCCTGTGATTGATGAATTATTGTATTAATTACATGGAGCAATTTATTTTACTAAGTTGGATCTTCATTCAGGATATCATCAAATTAGAATGAAGACTGAAGATATTCCGAAAACAGCATTTCAAACTCATGAGTGTCATTATTAATTTTTGGTCATGCCTTTTGGCCTTACCAATGCACCTACATTTCAAGGGTTGATGAATTCCATTTTCAAACCCTTCCTTAGAAAATTTGTGCTAGTATTTTTTAATGATATACTAATCTACAACAGATCTTGGAAGGATCATGTTCAACATGTTGACAGGGTGCTCAAACTATTGGAGGAGAAATAATTATATGCAAAAACATCCAAATTTTTCTTTGGAGTACAAGAGGTGGAATATCTGGGTCATATTGTATCTCACGAGGGTGTTAAAGCAGACCCTAACAAAATTAAAGCCATTAAGGAATGGAAATTCCCCACAACCATAAAGCAGTTGCATGGATTTCTCGGGTTAACAAGGTATTATCGCAAGTTTGTTAAGAATTATGGGAGAATAGAAACACCTCTAACAACATTATTTAAGAAATATGCATTTTCATGGACTCCTGAAGCAACTAAGGCCTTTGAATATCTTAAAGAGGCAATGTGCCTAGCACCAGTATTAGCTACGCCAGACTTCACAAAAACCTTTATTGTGGAATGTGATGCCTCGGGAAATGGAATTGGTGATGTTTTAATGCAAGACAGAACTTTTGAAAGTTGTCCAATCAAAGGAAAGTATTTACAAAAGGATATTTATGAGAAGGAAATTTTGTCAATACTACATGCACTAAAGAAATGGTGACCTTACCTAATGGGAAGACACTTCAAGGTAAAAATTGATCATGATAATCTTAAACATTTTTTGGAACAAAGACTGTCTTCAGAAGAGCAGCAAAAATGGGTCACAAAGATGTTGGGTTATGACTTTGAAATCATCTAAAAAAAAGGGAAGCTAAATGTTGTTACAGATGCACTCTCAAGAAAGGATGAAGAGGTGGAAGCATTGCATTGTGCCATTTCTATTATCCAACCAGATTGGATAACCGAAGCAAGGGATGAATGGAAGAAGGATGAAGAAGTGTGGACACTCATTCAAAAGTTGCAGCAAGATCCTAGTACATCTGATACATTTAGTTGGAAAAATGATTTCTTATGGTATAAAGATCACTTATATATTTTCAAGAATTCCCAACAAAAACAAAATATTCTTTTGGAATTGCACACTTCTCCTTTAGGACGACACTCAGGATTTTTAAAAACTTACCACAGGGTGAAGAAATAATTTTTTTGGGATGGCCGTAAATCTAATATTCAAAATTTTGTGGCGGAATTTTTGGTTTTCCAGCAAAATAAAGTTGAGACAATTAAGACCTCGGGTCTTCTACAATCTTTATCCATTCCAAGTCAATGTTGGGAGGAGATTTCAATGGATTTTATCACAGTTTTACCTAAGTCCGAAGGAAAGAGTGTCATCATGGCAGTAGTTGATAGACTTACCAAGTATACACACTTTTGTGCATTATCTCATCCATTTAAAGAAAGTACAGTTGCTATTGCATTTATGGAAACAATTCAAAAGCTACATGGAAACCCGAAGATTATTGTAAGTGACAGAGATCCCATTTTTACAGGAAATTTTTGGACGGAATTATTTTCTTGTTTGGGTACTCAACTAGCTCATAGCTCATCTTATCATCCTCAATCCGATGGTCAAATTGAGATAGTGAATAAAATTTTGGAAGGATATCTTCGTTGTTTTGTATCTGATAAGCAAGCACAATGGGTCAGGTGGTTACCTCTCGTTGAATGGTGGTATAACACTTCCTTCCATATTGCAGCAAAAATGACCCCATTTATGGCACTTTATGTATATCATCCATCGTCCATCACATCTTCTTTAAGGGAAAATTCTAGGGTTCAAGCAGTGGAAGATCACATTGAGCATCAACAAGAAGGTCTCCAACTCTTAAAGGATAACCTAAATTTGGCACAAAATCGAATGAAACAACAGGCAGATCAACATCGTAGTGAGAGAATTTTTGATGTAGGAGACTGGGTATTTTTATGGCTACAACCATACAAACAAATGTCCCTCAAGCAAGCTAAGAAGGATAATAAATTATCGCCAAAGTACTATGGTCCTTACAAGGTGTTTCAAAAGATTGGTACTATGGCATACGAATTGGAGCTTCATGCTTCTTCGTGAGTGCATCCAGTCACTCCATGCTTCATGCTTAAAGAAGGTTATAGGGGACAAACTTCCAATTCAAACTATATTGCCAGAACTTGATGAGGAAGGAAAAACCATATTGGAACCTAAATCAGTCACGGAAACAAGAACTCAACAACTATGAAATCGATCAATTTCAGAGTATCTCATCAAATGGAAGAACTTACCTACTGAATATTCTACATGGGAAGATGATAATTTTATACAGAACCACCAGGAGCTACTCAAGCATTGAGGAAAACACTTTTTTGAAGGAGAGGAGCATGTTAGGTCCCTATATTACTAGTATAGTCACTTATTGTTGTTAGTGTAACCCCCTTATTGTTATTGTTGTACCCCTGTAACCCCCATATTGTTATTATTGTATCGTTGCATTATTATTGTTAGGTCGAGTAGGATTACATTGTGGCCCCATGGACTCCTATATATAGAAAGGAGGTTTTGGTCATTTGAATCATCCAAGAATTGTTGATTTATGTAATGAATTGGAGGTTTCCCCCTTGAAGTGGTTGATTTATAAGGTGTTGATCTCTCTTTTCTTCTATTTTTTGAGCTGGTTTCATAACACTACTAGGGAAGAAAACAATGCATACTTTGACACATCCCCGAAAATGGTGCCAAACAGTGATGAGCCTTAGTATTGCAACAAGAATGTTAAAACTCCCAAGGCTACCAACTTTAATTATCAACCTGGGGTTTGTACAAACTTAAGAGGTATCGGCACTATATGTGTAGCATAAAATGTTTCCTTCTTTTGTTGATATGACGTAATGGGGTGAATGACATGAAATCAAAGCCTAAAATAATTGCAAAAATGGAATTTTTTCTTTGAAAAGAAATTAATCCTAGGAAATAACAACAATTTGTAATTGGAATCCTAAGAGTATGAATTCCAATTAATAGGCCTAATATACTTTGTAAAAAATGCATGTCCTAAGTGGTGTTTATTATTCCTCAATCATAGATTTATATCCTAGGGGTCATGATTCATGTCTAAGAGACAAAAACCAAGATTTGGGAGCAAATCTGGTCAAGTTTAATCATGTTACACGAGTTTTTTTATCACTCCGCGAGATTCCCAAGGCTAAAGAAGGAATCCCAACAGAGTTAGCCATATACCAAGCTTTTAAATTGGAAGCTAGCCCTACCAAGTCGAAGAGGGCTCTCTCAAAAAGGTCACAGTCGGGAGGTCTAGAGGAATTAGGGTTTTTTAGGCTAGATATTGAGTGCAGGGGGTTGTTTTGATTTGATTTGGTTGGGTTTCACTGGATGAAGAAATTAGGTCAAGGGAGCTAGGTCAAGGAAAATGAGATAGGGTTGCAGGGTTTCAGTGGGGAAAGGTAGGCATAAGGATTATCACTTAAATATGATTGTGATGGGATGTTTTTAAGACTGATGAGAAGCTAGGAAGATCATGGGAGATGTATTATTCCTAAACAGATGAAAATGGACAAACTAGGATCAATTTCCCAAAACAAAGCATTAGCAAGCATGTGTTCTGCTTATCTAACTAGAAAGATATTATACCATAGAGGTGTAATGAACATGAATAAAATACATTCTAAATATGAAACTGAAGAAAAAAATTGATAAACATTATACCACAAGCATCCCAAAAAATAGTTGCAACTCTTCTTTATTAACTGGCCAAACTGAGTACAATAGTTCCTTGATTAACAAGGTATCATCCAAACTGATTCCAACCCTTGATTAGTGTGAAGAAGGGGACTAAATCGACATAAAAACCATATTCACTCATCCTCAGGGGTCGAATCCATGAGGTGAGGAAGATATCCACAAAGTACTGAACTGGAAGCTGAAGTGTAGGATGGTCCAATTGGCTCACTCCTCATTTCACTCAAACGGATTCATCTTGACTAAAGGATAACTTTACCTAATAAATCTACCCCTAGGTAACTTATCCTTGACATAATTAAATTTACCATAATTAATTAAATTGATATAAATATGATTTTTTGAGATAAAATAAAAATTTACATTGAAAAACCAAAAAGATCAGCAAATTGTCATATATACCATTTTCCCGTCATATGCGCAGCGCCTTAAGTTTGTGTGCCCTCCATGTTTCAAGGCAATTTTTGACTGACCTACAGGTGTCCAAATCAGGCCCAAGATGGCTTGTTGGAAATCTTGTCAATTCCTCTTTCTAAATATGCCTCAATCTCTCAAAATTATTTTGATTTGACCCTTCAAAATTTCAATCTCCCAATATTTCTCTGTGTGCGGCGCCTAGACAAAAATATGGGCAGAAACATGGTTTTTGGTGGTTTTTTTCCCTTTTGACTAACTAGTTTTCCTCAAAAACCTTAGAAAATGTACAGGTTTCATGTATTCATCATTCTAAACCCAATGGTGATGACCTTTTTCCCAAAAAGTTTCCCTATCATTTGCGCAGCGTCTAGGGCGCTACGCATATGACAAATTTTTTGATATTTTCCTTGTTCAGAAAAACACAATCATACCCAGAATTTGAAAAAAAGTTTCAACATGTCTCAAAATTGGTAGATAAGTTAATGATGATGTGTCTAGGCTTGGAGGGAAGCCTCAGCAAGAATGTCCAATTTCTTCTTCTCCTCCATGGTCAAATTTTCAATTTTTGCATTGGCACTCTTGAGCTTGGCCAATGCAATTTTCTCCTTTAGTGCATGGTGTTTGACCTTATTCCTCAATAGGTCATTATCCTTGTTTTCTTTTGTTAATATCTTCTACAAGTTTTGATTGGCTCTATCAAGCCATGGCTCCTTGTTTTCATTGATCACAATCGCAAGCTACTCATTTAGGGTTAGTTGATCAGCAAGCTCAGCCTCCCTTTGCCTCTCTAAAGCTAGAGCTCTTTTCAGCTCTCTAGTTCTAGGTCTCTGTCTTGGTAATTTTTCCTCTTCATCACCAAGCAAGCCATACTTCTCAATTGTTTCATATAGGATGACTTTGGCATTTTCTGCCTCCCTTTGAGCAGTGACATACTTGACCTCATTAATCACATGTTTAGTCTTCAATTTCTCATTTTCTTTCTCAAGGAAGTGTATGACATATCTAGCCCTGTCAAGATTAGTTTGAAGCTCACTAATATTGGAATCATTTCCTTTGATAGCTTCATTATTGATTTTGTCATATTCATCCTCATCTAGGTCAACAACCTGAAATTCCTACTTTGTTTCATGAGTGTCCTCCTTATCATGAATGATTGGTTCAATGAACTTCTCTTTTCCTTTGTCCACCTGATGTGTTGTTTTAGAAGGCATGGCCCCTTCCACTCCATGTGGAGAAAACACATGCCTGAAGCCTCTCTGCAGGTTTTTGGCAATGGCTCAACCTCAACCATACTAGCCCATTTAGGCTCATTGACCTCAATCTTGTTGGGTGATCCCATGTCATGATGAGATGGAGATGAAGGAGGTGAAGGGGATTGATATGATGATGATGAGTGTGCTATGGGCTGAGATGGAGGGATGGAAGTGGATGGTTGGGATGATGAAGGGAAATTATGTGCATGCTGAGTAGGAGGGTCCCTGAATATATCATGGACTATGAAGGTGCTCCATGCAATGTTTAATTGATCGAGATGGTGAAGGACTATGATCTTAATGGGGGAATGATGGAATAGACTTTTCATTTGATGTTCATATTCCCTTTTCTGTACAATTAATGCCATCTTATCTATGCTTCAGAAAAGGTAATAGGGTATGTTCATCATCTTTACCCTACTGAAATTCATTAAAAGCCAGATGTGATAGGAATAGAGCCTTGAAAATCTGCTTTCACATGAAAAGTATTTCATGATTATCTTCATCATTGGGGAATAGCTGTCCTGGCCCGTGGGAAAAGGGAAAGAACCTCTTTCTCTCATTCTTATACCTTGGTTTGAGGAAGGGCTCAAAGTATTTTTCCTCCAAATCACTATTTTTGAACCACTTCTCCCCAACATTCAGGATCCCGATGGCAGCTGAAATGATGGCAGTTGAGACAGTAAAGTTGACCTCAGCCAAAGTGACTTAGTTATTGTGGATTTTGGATATGAAGAGCCTGGTCAACATGGGATGGTGCTGAAACCTCTGAATTTATTCACAAAATTCATAACAACCAACAAATTTGAAACACGTTACTGTCATTGGAGAAGCTAAAAGTTCCCTTCTTTTGGTAGGTTCAAGTCTGATTATCCTGCCTCTTTTATGTGACCTCCTAGCTTCTGTTTCCTCTTCCTCATTGTATGGTATGTTATGATCTTCTTTTACTGCCATTGTGTTTTTTTCAAAACCCTAGGGATTAGGAAAAGGAAATGGGAAAGGGAAAATGAGGGATATATTTGCTAGGGATGTGTGAAATGGGGAGGGGATAAGGAGTAGTAATATTATAGATTTAGGATATGGATTTAGGGATTGGGAGCCTAGGTATGTGTAACACCTAGGACTTAGGGTTTTGGGAGAAAGTTATAGAAAAGGGGAATTTTACAAATGAGTGGTTTGGGAACGATTTTTTAAGTGTGGGAAGGATGTTGTAATATTCCTAAATTAGCACATAGCTAATTGGAATATTAAATTTTGATTTTGCTCTTAGATAGAGGAATAAGAGGGTATGGAGCCACATAAGTCTCCTTAGTAGGGATAAAATACACTCCTAGTGTGAATGGAGGTCATCTAAAAAGCTGGATGGAAGACCCTTAGGTGTGAAAAGGGGCTGGAGCATGAAGACTGGGTCAACTTTGACCAAATCAACAGCGTTGTTATGGAGGAGTGGCATTCATGGTGGGACAACGCAGTTTTGGAGGGAGATTGAATGCATGGAATTAGTGACCTAATTGAGTGGGGCAAAGGGTGAGGAAGCTCATAACTTATATAAGGAAGAGGATGGCAGCCATATGGGGTTATGTTTTTAGATTATTATTTTGATATGGTATGTTTAGACTCGTTTCTCTCTTCAGCTGTTTAGCTAAGATTGCAGTGTTGTTTAGCACAGGGTGTTCCCAATCGGGAATCGCACCTCTTTCCTTGAGAGGCCTCTTGGAAGAGTATTTCACTACATTGTCCACTATACGGCATCAAGTCAAGCTACATATTTGTTTTACAGCGTAGTTTCTCCAAAGTATTGTGTTGTGTTGCAAGGTGCAGCAGTGGAGAGTTGATTTGGGTCACTTCCTTGTTTGATTTCAATTGGAGGAAAGTTTCCTTTCATTTGGAGACCAGAAAAGAGGACCCCTGAGCCTTATTTCATCATCCAGCATCAGGCTAAGGTACTACTACCAGTTACAGTGCAGTTTTCTGAAGAAACTGTGTTATTTCAATGTGCAGTTGCAATAGAGGATTTGGAGCCCTAGTTGGGGGAGGTAGATTTTCAGTGAGGGGATCAGCCTCTCATTTGGAGAATCTATAGGAGGATATTTCATACATTACCATATCAGATCAGAAACCTCCTATCATCTATTCAATTGCAGTGATTATTTAGCCCTGGGGCCATATTTTTATTTTCTGCATTTTGTGTATTTAGGGAAACCCTACCTGGGTTGTCTTGGAAATGTGTTTGGGAGCCTAGATCTTCACTTCTGGAATTGTTTGAGATATATAACAGAAAATCCATATTGTTATATCTTGATGTAGAATTTTATGCCCTAAAACTATGTTCTCATAGCTCATGGCACTTGTATAGCAGTGTTTTTCTCATGTATTGACATATTTGCTTAGAGAAGACTTGTTTTGTATTGCTTGAGTGACTTGATCCTCAAGATATTGTGCCTATTATTTGTTGATATGTTTAAAAATATGGTTGTACATTTGTCTCATATCATGGTGTATTGATTTTTTCACTGCTATTTCCATTATTGTGTTCAAATATTGTTGCTTCCCCATTTGGGAATATTACAGTGGTATCAGAGCATAATCTTGGCTCAGCTTGTGGATCTCATCCATTATGCTATAAAGAAAATAAGAAGAAGGAAAAAGAGATAAGAATGAGAGAAATAATGAGTTTTATCTCATATCTTTTCATATCTAAGAGGGACCTCACCAAGGAGGTCAAGCAAAGAAAGGTGGATAAAAACAACGAAACCACATTAGGGTTTCAAGATGAGGAAGGTCCATGTACTTCCAATCAGCAAGAAAAAGAACCAGTATTGCATATAGCTTCAAAGAAACATGCTATGCTCTTTAATTTTGAAGGAAAAGAAAAGAGACATGGAGATGGAGGGAACTTGGATCATGAGATTCTAAGTGAGTTTCTTGCAGAATATAAGTCTCAACCTAGATCTTTCAAGGAGAATCTAACTCTCCCACAGTTCATTTAGCTCAAATAAGAAATAATACCTTACAACAATAGATTTCTATTATCTACATTTGATGGGTCATCTACATGCACAGCAAGAGCTTGGGGAATGAAGTTGGATGCATTCTTCCTACTACATCCAGTGGTAGAAAGAGAAGTTATTGAGATCGCAGCGCTACACTTTGAGGGTGAAGAAAATATTTGGTGGTTCAGCCATTTGATTCATGCAAGAGTGACTTCATATGCAGATTTTACTCAAAGGTTGATCAAGAAGTTTGACAAGAAGAAATCAGAGGAGAAGGAACTTCCACCACCACTTGTTACAGGATCACTTACTTCAATAGAAAGAACATTTGCACCTTTGCAAAGTGATCTTTATCTCTTGAAATTTAGAGTCCCATGCACTATTCTGGAGATGCATGAGGAGGAGGAGACTTGTACCAGCGTTGATGCAACCATAGAGGAGCAGCCATCATCATCAGTAATTGGGAAAGTCATCACACCAGAGGAAGGAACCCTTGTAGCAGTACAAGATGTTCCCAAGCTTTACCAAGGTATGCACATATTTCCATTTCCTATTATTTCAGCACATCATATGGAGGGTTATGGAAACATGCTATCAGGGCAAATGCATGACCTATGGTCAAAGCATATTTCTAATTTGGAGCAGCAGACTATCACTGCACTGAGGATCCTTGATTTTTTCAAGGAGGAGATATACAGTCATCCTGGTTATTCATTGTTGAGTTGCACACAACTCCTGGGGTTGAAGTGTAGATTTTTGGAGGATAGGATGAGTATTGTCCTAAACAATGCAATGCAGAACTATGTGTTCATCATTGAGCATGATCTTAGGACAGCATATGCACCATCATGGAGATCAGAAGCGCTATCATTGAGCATCGGTGATGAGTTGGGGGGCCAACCATTATTGGAGTATTCCAATGACCATTCTACATGTGTAGCAGGGGTTAGGCAGATGGGTGATGAGAGACATCTTATCTTCCATTGTTATGTTGGATCTTTCTTGATGAGCACTTCACTGCTCCATGAGAAGATGTTTCCTTTAGTATACTTGGATCCTTACGGGGTCAACTTGGTCATTGATGAGTGGTCTTCATTTGGAGATCTCCAGGAGATTGCATTTCAACATCCCATGGAATGAAAAGATATAAATCTGATTTGGGAGGATGGTATTCTCCATTGGAGAAATACCAATTTTGAGCATGATGATAGACACTCACCATTGGTTGGATGGGTGATGTTGATGAGCAAGAGGCTGGAAAGCCACTTGCAGATCTATGACACAGGGTAGCAGGAGGCAAGGTTGCGTTGGCTACTCTTGAAAGAGTTTGGTCATCATGTACCATAGTCTATTTCAAAGAGTATGTTGATGGTTGGGACTTGGCATGGCACTTGCATCATATGGCAGCAGGGAGTTTGGGTGCATTATGTTGACATGGAATTCTTCATGTCAATCATCATGTTTTCACCTCATGATTTGTATGATGGAGGTGTGAGGAGGCAACAAGAGTTCTTGTTACTTTGCTACTCTTGGGAGAGTATGGTTTGAATCTCTCCCATAATTTGCAGGATGTTTCAAGAGAAATGGATGGCACAATCAAAGTGCAAGGAGGCTACCCTTCAGCATTGAAGGATCAAGAGGTACTTCCACACACAACAGCATGATGGTGGATGACTTTGGCATATGGTATGTCAAAGAATGGATTCATGGAGTGGCAAGAGCCTTATCACTAAGGCCAACAGCGATGTCACTTGGGAGTATGTTTCTATTGATGGAGTGTCCCAAGGGGAGTATGCATCCCTTCATTTTGCAGACCTTTATGAGGAGATTCTCATGGGAGGGCTCATATATGGACCTCACTTTCAGCCTACTCACAATGCATGGTAATAAATGTATTTCTGTAGTTATTGATCATTTCATAAATTATTTGCATCTTCTCACCATCTATGTATAGTGCATTGCTCCACAAGAGGGCAAGATTATCTTTGGGTTTCATGGTCATTCTAGGACCAACATTTTTTATGGAGATATCCCTTCTTTGCATGACCTTGGGAAAATGTGGTGTTACTTTTATTATGCTCATCTGATATATAATTCCATTTACTACCTCATAGTAGATGAGAAAACATACACAACTAGCAACTTATTGGGAGACAACTTGCCACATGATGTTCTACAACAACAGTTGGTAAATTGGTGTTGTATCCACTGGAGAAACCATTGGTATCATCCAAACTTGCACATAACCTTAAATATCTTTCTGATTTGGATACCTCATGGTGATGATGTACCATTCACTTTGTATGGGATGGTTTGGGCTCATGAAACTAAAGGAGGGGTCTTTGGAGATCCAGTTGTCCTTTTGTATCTTGAGGGCAACATTATTGCAGCCCAATATCAGGAGCAGATCTACACTTTCCATAAGTGGAGAGAGAGACAACGTGGGGTAGGCCATTTGGCCTATCATGTTCAGTTATGCATCCCACCTACATTGCAGGAGCCAAAGCTGGAAGAACATTTTCATGAGTTACCATTATGGAGGGTGACTCACTTTTTGTGGATGATAGCTTGGGGTTTGGAGCTTCACATGGGAAGGAAGGTTCCCAATCATTTGTTGATCCCATTCCTCAATAATGCCGCTATACCACATATATTTGTTCCATGGATATCCCACTTGTTCATGATGAGAGCCATTTGGATTTTTCACCAAAGGCATACTTATACACTTGGGAGGAGCAACTTGGAGACTTATTGATGAGACAGCATCCTGTTCATTGGAGGAACTTATCATATGAGGATGCTACAGGAGGAAGAGGAGAGGCTCTTCAGTTCTATCCTTGTATTTTCTTGAGGACAAGCAACATTTGGGAGGGGAGGATTGTAATATTCCTAAATTAGCACACAGCTAATTGGAATATTAAATTTTGATTTTGATCTTAGATAGAGGAATAAGAGGGTATGGAGACCCATAAATATCCTTAGTAGGAATAAAATACACTCCTAGTGTGAATGGAGGTCATCTAAAAATCTGGATGGAAGACCCTTAGGTGTGAAAAGGGGTTGGAGCATGAAGATTGGGTCAACTTTGACCAAATCAATAGCGTTGTTATGGAGGAGTGGCATTCATGGTGGGACAGCGCAGTTTTGGAGGGAGATTGAATGCATGGAAGTAGTGAACTAATTGAATGGGGCCAAGGGTGAGGAATCTCATAAATTATATAAGGAAGAGGATGGCAGCCATATGGGGTTATGTTTTTAGATTATTATTTTGATATGGTCTGTTTAGACTTGTTTCTCTCTTCAGCTGTTTAGCTAAGATTGCAGTGTTGTTTAGCACAGGGTGTTCCCGGTCGAGAATCCCACCTCTTTCCTTGAGAGGCCTCTTGGAAGAGTATTTCACTACATTTTCCACTATCTATCATCAGGATAAGCTACATATTTTTTGTACAGCACAGTTTCTGCAGAGTATTGGGTTGTGCTGCAGGGTGCAGCAGTGGAGAGTTGATTTGGGTCACTTCCTTGCTTGATTTCAGTTGGAGGAAAGCTTCCTTTTATTGGGAGACTAGCAAAGAGGACCCTTGAGCCTTATTTCATCATCCAGCATAAGGCTAAGGTACTTCTATCAGTTACAGCATAGTTTTCTGAAGAAACTGCGTTATTTCAGTGTGCAGTTGTAGTAGAGGGTTTGGAGCCCTAGTTGGGGGAGGTAGATTTTCAGTGAGGGGATTAGCCTCTCATTTGGAGAATCTATAGGAGGATATTTCATACATTAACAGATCATATCAGAAGCCTCCTATCATCTATTTAGTTGCAAATATTATTCGGCCCTAGGTCCATATTTGTATTTTCTGCATTTTGTGTATTTCAGGAAACCCTTCCTGGGTTGCCTTGGAAATGTGTTTGGGAGCCTAGATCTTCACCCCCAGCATTGTTTGAGCTATGTAAAATCAGATCCATATTTTTATATCTTGTTGTAGAATTTTATTCTGTAAAAATGCATTGGCATGGCTCATGGCACTTGTATAGCAGTGTTTTTCTCATGTATTGACATATTTACTTAGAGGAGGCTTGTTTTGTATTGCTTGAGTGACTTGATCCTCAAGATATTGTGCCTATTATTTGTTGTTATGTTTAATAAGATGGATGTACATTTTCCTCATATAATCGTGTATTGATTTTTTCACTGCTATTTCCATTATTGTGTTTAAATATTGTTGCTTCCCCATTTGGGAATATTACAGATGCAAAGGGTAAGGGAGTGAATTTTGGGAGTTGTGAGTGTTAGGGGGAAATATTAGGGTTTTGAATGGTTATGTAATATCCTGTTTCAGGGATATCTCTAAAACACGGCAAAATCCAACCAGAGATGGACTGGGAGGACGTTTACCAGATATGCCGCCTCTAAAAGAGGACAAAATTTCGAGGCTACCTAGCCCTTTCCAGACTCTGTCTAAGAGTATGAGACAAACACACCAAGTGGTATAGAACTAGAATTCCTGAATATATATATATATATATATATATATATATATATATAACAGTGCAGCAAACATACAATAGCATAGAAAGAATGTACGGCAACTCATCCAGAAATATAGAGAGAGAATGCAAAGCCATTTTATTAAGCTGAGAAATATAATGAAGTACAATAGGTGATCAGAGTGATGGCACCTAAACTTGCTCAAGGCAAGTGAAGAAATACTCTCAGAATACACTGGAAATGGCTGCTCTCTTAACTGCGTCCCAGCTGCTGGAAAACTGTCGTGTAGCTGTTACCACTGAAATGAACTAATGACTAGGGGTTTTTCCTCTTGCCAGAATGAGCTGAAAATCTAGATTCCTCCTCTACTCACCAATCCTGACAAAACCCGGAAACCATATCAGAAATGTTCGACCTCCGAAAACACCCCCTTGGGGAATTACGCTAGCCTCCAAGGCTCTGTGCAGAGGCTAAATAGGAATGACTGAAATACCGCCTCAAACTCCACCAAAATCCTCCCAAGGGAAAAGGTTGATCCTCTGCTTAGATTCTCGGCTCAAATCTCCTGCAAAAACCCCCATCTGGAACACCTCCTAGATGGACTGCGTCCTCCCTCTCAGTGACTGCACAGTCTCTATGAATGCTAAGCTCCGTAAAAAACCCAAATAAAAAAACCTCCCACAAAATGGTGAAGAAATAACCTTGCCCGAGTAGGCACTCGAAGTCCCCTGAGGCTAAGGGCGAGATCTCCGACCAGAGACACTCAATGCACTAAACAGTGTTGCAGACAGGCTAAACAGCCAGCGTGCTCAAGAAGTCAAAATGACTAACTCAATATCATACAAAAATAATGCTCAAATGAGGAGACTCCTCCCTCTTTTATAACGTTGGCCTTCCTCCAAAACCCTATGGCCTATCTCCTTAACGTAGCCTCTCTCTCTTGCCATGTGCTCATCCTCATCTGCGCAGTAGCTTCTAGAGCATACGTGGGCCCCCTCTCTACATGGTGCTTGGCCCCCCTTGGCTCCCTTTAAGTCACAACATTGTGCTACTAGGGGTGTGTTTTATTCCACTAAGTCAGTTAGACCCTCTCCACTCACTTTTTATTTATTAATAAACTATAGACGGCAAAATCGAATATTCCAATTAGCCACTACTAATTAGGAATATTACAGTCTCCCCCAGAAAAATGTTGCTTGTCCTCAAGCAACTGAAGTGATGGATGCTGCAAAATCTTCTCACTCTCCCAAGTGGCATTTTCATCCGGAAAATTCTTCCACCTCACCAAGAACTCCCGGACTGTCCTGCTCCGTAGCTACCTCTCCCTGGTATCAATAATAGCCTCTGGCTACAACACCAAATGCCCCTCATCATCCGTGGGTGGTAGCTCATCTGTCACTGTCACTTGCTGCCCCAGTGCCTTCTTCAGGCATGATACATGAAAAACGTTATGGATCTTGCTGCCTCGGGGCAACTCCAACTCATACACAACCTGTCCAATCTTGCGTATCACCCTGTATGGCCCGTAAAAGCAGGGCTTGAGCTTTTCAACTCCCTTCTACTTCAGTGACGACTGTCGGTATGGATGTAATCGTAGGTAGACCAAGACCCCTACCTCGAACTGTCTCTCCACTCGACCTCTGTCAGCATACAGCTTCTGTTGGTTTTTTGCTGTAGCCATATTATCCTTGAGAGCTTGGAGAATGTCCTGACTCTCTTGGACCCAAATCTTCGCTCTAGGATCCTTGCTAGCACCGAACATCACATCAGCAAAAGATAAAGAATGATACCCATACAAAGCATAAAATGGTGACATACCAATGGACATGTGATGTGTCGTGTTATAGCAGTACTCCCCCAGATGCAACCACTTCATCCATGCTCGCTGCTGTCCACTGACATAGTTACGCAAGTATCCCTCCAGCCACTTGTTAACTATCTCCATCTGTCCATCCGTGTGTGGGTGATAACTGGTACTCGATGTCAACTCTGTCCCCACAAACCGAAAAATCTCCTGCCAAAATCCGCCCATGAAGCGGCCGTTCCTGTCACTGATGATGGTCTTAGGAAGACCATGTAACCTAAATACCTCCCTGAAGAACAGCTCGGCCACCTGTGCTACTGTGTAGTCCGCGGATATGGCGAAAAAATGTGTGTACTTTGTCATTCGATCAATGACGACAAATATGCAATTCTTGCCCTACACCATGGGCAATCTTGTGATGAAGTCCATCGATATACTCTCCCATTTCCCCTCCGAGATGGGAAGAGGCTGCAATAATCCTGCGGGATGGCTCATCTCCCCCTTGTTCCTCTGGTAGACATCGCACTCCCTAATGTGCTGGAGTACGTCCTCCTTGAGGCCCTTCCATGAGAACCTCTCTCTAATGGCCCTGTAGGTTTTAGTAAACCCCTAATGGCTGGCCAATGGTGAATCATGGGATGCCTGAAGTATATTCTTCTTGAGATGAGATCCCTCAATCAAGAAGATCCTATCCCTGTAGTAGATGATCTCATCGACCACCCTGTACTTGTCATCAGCCACCTGTCCATCCAAAACCTCACATGAAAATTTTTCCTTGGCTTACTCCACTAAAATTCAAGCCCTCCAATATGTATCCAAGCTCATAAGAGATAACGTGGCCGGTCTACGTGAAAGTGCATATACTACCACGTTATTCTTACCCTTGACATACTCAATGTCAAATTCATATGATTGGATCTTACTGATCCACTTCTGCTGCCTCTCCTATAGCTGCTTCTGCTCCAAAAAGAACCTGAGGCTGTTGTGATGAGTCCTCACCCTGAACCTGTTCCCCACCAAATACTGCCAGAATTTTTCCAATGCATGCATAATGGCCAACATCTCCTTGTCGTATATAGAATACAACCTCTCATGTGGAAGGAGCTTCCGACTCTCAAAGGCTATGGGGTGTCCTCCCTGCATCAACACGGCACCGATCCCCTCTCCCGACGCATCACACTCCAAAACAAATGGTTGCGTAAAATCTGGTAATGCAAGAATTGGGCAGAGACTTATCACCTCCTTGAGCCTATCAAAGGCTTGTTGCACTGTATCTGACCAACTGAATGCCCCCTTCTTCGTCAAATCCATAAGGGGTGTAGCAAGCTATGAGAAACTCTTGACAAACTTCCTGTAATAAGTACATATGCCAATGAATCCTCGAAGTTCCGTCACGTTTCTCGGCTCCAGCCAATCTCTGATGGCCATAATATTCTCCTCATGGACTCTGACTCCATCCACTCCAATGATGTGACCCAAATACAACATCTCCGTCATCCCAAACTCACACTTGGAGAGCTTAGCATAGAACTGTTGCTCTTCCAAGATATGTAATACTGCCTCTATATGTTGGAGATGCTCCTCGCAAGTCCTGCTATATATGAGTTGTTGAAAATGGCAACAAGAAACAGTGAAAGAGGCCTCCTGAAACATCTTTCCTGATCCTAGTTGGAAAGTGATCACCTAAACTAGGTGGGGACCACACATGTGATTTTTGTCGAAAAATCTATTTTTAGACTATGTCTATTTTTAGACATACGGAGCATGATTCGGGGATTCCAGTTGGAGATTCTTGAAGTATGCAATATGTTGGTAAAAATAGATGACATCTACCCTTAATGTTAATAGTCGGTCTATTTTTAGACTGCCTATCCTAAAAATAGGGAAGTCAAATATTATTTACCCTTAATAATATTTGGACTCTAAACTTCAGTTTACTCTCTTGGAGCACTTTAGTTTGACCCCCAGAGGTGGGACATGCAGCTTCCAGAAGGAAATACGCTTTTCCTATGGGGTATTTGAGCTATTGCATGTTTGACTTCAGTTAGACTCATGTGGCAGAGTTTTGGTGGAGTTGATTGAGGAGTTAATGGAGGTGGTGTTCTGGTTAACTAGTTGAACTAGTTGTATTTAGTTTAACTGGCTAATACACTAGAGATGAGTTTTGTGAATTAAATATTATTTAATTCACTAATTATTAACTCATTATTCAACTAAAGAACACATCAGTTTAACTCAGTGCATGGACAGTTCAGTGGCGACAAGTGAAAGAGGTAGATGAAAGGGTTGAGTTAGCTATCAGTTGCGACATCAGTTGTGCATGAGATTTGCACCACACTTGGAGGTAATTACCAATGACAATTGCGCAGTTGGAGCCAGTGAGATTCGAACTTGGATCTCTATTTAGACCAGCCTTGACTGCGCAATAGAGGAAGAGAAGTAGTGGGTGTGTTTTGAACCTGTGACTTGTTCAAAACCAAGCTAGTTTTTGTGTAGCTTTGGGAGATAGTACTGAGTACTTGTGAGGAGTTTGTACTATGTATTTGCCGCATGTTCTCTCCATTTATAATATACTATAGCTGGGGGTTTTCAGCTATAAGCTTTCCCCATACATACTGTGTTAATGTGTGTGATGATTTGATGTGAGATTGCTTCTATTTTTTCCGCATGTGACAATTAATTGTAGAAGAGATTATGTGTTATGCATGCAATTCGAAATTGATGTGTGATCAGGTTAATCTCCATTGAATAAGTGATTTATTCAGAAAATTTCTACATGGTATCAGAGCAATATTAATTGTCGAGATCTATTACGGTGATTGCAAACTTATTTCCTTGGACAGAGCCTGCATACGGGCCAGATAGCCTCCGGATTCATCTTTCTTTGGAAAGTGAAAGGTCTGGTAAAAGCCCATGCAGTCAATCTCTGATTTGGAAATAATTAGCTCTCAAGTGTAGATCGGAAGCGATTGAGTTATCAGCTGGTGGTGAAATTCGAGTTTGCAGATTTGTGTTCTTGGTGCCGCGGTGAAAATGTCTTTCATCGGGTTGCGACTAGAATATGCCTTGGAAGGCAGTTCGAATTATGTTGCATGGAAGGACCGCATGGAGGCTGTATTAGATGATCATGGGCTGTTGGAATTCGTGGAGAAAGAGATTTCAAAGCCTACTTCTAATGATGCTGCTGTTGTGGAAGCATGGCAAAAGAAACAAGCAAAATGTCGAAGGATCCTGTTGGAGGGTGTAAAGGATCACATTGTATCCAGTTTACACGGGAAGGCCTCTCCATATTTGATGTGGAAAGCCTTGACGGATCTGTACCAAAGCATGAGCGATCAGAGGAAGCTGGCGCTCAAAGATAGACTCAGGAACATCAAGTGTGAGAAGGGGGAAAGTATGCCGAAGTACCTCACGAGGTTCACCCAATGTCGGGATGAGCTGGGAAGTGTTGGTGTGCCGGTGGTGGATGAGGATCTGGTGAGTTTGGCACTTCTTGGTTTGCCAAAGAGTTGGCATGCATATCAAGATAGTGTCAATGGTTGGGAAAAGTTTCCGGGATGGGAAAGACTGTGGTCTGATCTCGTGCAAGAGGAGATCGGGAGGACTACCAGAGATGGATCTTCATCAAAGGTATCTGATGAAGAAGACTGCGCTTTGGCTGCCAAAGCAAGGAAGGGGAAGGGCAAGGAGAAGGCTTCTCAATCTGGTGCGGATGGTAAAGAGCGTGACATGTCCAAAGTGAAGTGTTTTCACTGTCACGATCATGGACATTATGCCACGAATTGCCCAAAGAAGAAGAAGAGGAAGCAGGCTGCTGGATCTACAGCTGGTGAGGCTCTTGCCTCACAATTTGAGCTGGACTTCTCATTGATCGCATGCATGTTGTCTAGTGCATTGGGATCGGGGTGGTATATTGACAGTGGCGCTTCCTTTCACATGACGGGAGATGCAAATCTTTTCAGTGACTTGGTGGAGAAATGTCTCCAGATGCATGTTGAGTTGGGCGACGGTGGACGATACAATGCGACCAGAATTGGTACCATAACCTTTTAGAGGGAGTCAGGTAAACTCATTCTTTTACAAGATGTATTGCATGTACCAGGTCTAACAAAGAATCTGATCTCAGTCGCAATGTTAGAGGATAAAGGGTATGAAGTTGTCTTCAGAGAAGGAAAATTTTTCCTTTGGCACAAGGCAACGGGACAAGTCAAGAAGGTTGGGATTCGAGCAAAGAATCTCTACAGACTTGAAGTAGATGGGATGTCTACGGAGCTTCCTATTGTTGGGAAGCGGGAGGAAGACATGCAATTGAAGCTTGAGAGGGAGCGGGTTTTGCATGCAGGTGAAAGTGAACCTCGGGATGTGGAGCAGCCACAAGAGGATCATGGAGTGGAAGAAACCACTCATGCAGAGAAATTCCGTGCCAGACGGGTAGAGGGAGTGCATGCAGCTATACCACCAAGTGTGAGGTGGGGCGACATGCATGATTAATCCCATGAGGATATTTCTGGGCAGATTCATGAGATGGTGTGGATCTCATGGATTGAACCTGGCTACGAGGTGCTCCATTGGGCCAAGCAAAGAAGTAGGCAAGAGATCAGCAAGGGGATGCAGTGCATCAAAGATAAGCAGCGTGATACCGGAGCGCGGGATTAGAGTTGGACAAAGAAGTGCAAGAGTGCATGGGTGTAAAGAGTTCAACAGCGCAGTGGTTCCTGATGACATGTGCAGTAGCTATGCAGAGGTCGAAGACTTTGATGATAGAGGATAGATGCATTAGACTGATTGAGTTGTTTGGAGCCTATTCAGTTTCAGAGGAGTTGCAGAGCAGATGCATGGAGTTGCATGGTGCATGCATGAGTTTTCATGGCACATGCAAAGGGTGCATGGCGAATGCATGGAGTTGCATGTCGCATGCATGGAGTTGCATGGCGCTTGTGAAGGTTGCAGGGCGAATGCATGGAGTTGCATGTCGCATGCAAAGACAGTCCTTTCTTGTTGAGAGGGAGTGTTGAAAATGGCAACAAGAAACAGTGAAGGAGGCCTCCCGAAACATCTTTCCTGATCCTAGTTGGAAAGTGATCACCTAAACTAGGTGGGGACCACACATGTGATTTTTGTCGAAAAATCTATTTTTAGACTATGTCTATTTTTAGACATATGGAGCATGGTCCGGGGATTGCAGTATGTTATTCTTGGAGTATTGGTCATGTTGGTAAAAATAGATGGACATCCATTTTTGTGACCTATAGGTCGATAGGTCGAAGTCTATTTTTAGACTGCCTATCCTAAAAATAGGGAAGTCAAATATTATTTACCCTTAATAATATTTGGACTCTAAACTTCAGTTTACTCTCTTGGAGCACTTCAGTTTGACCCCCAGAGGTGGGGCATGCAGCTGCCAGAAGGAAATATGCTTTTCCTATGGGGTAGTTGAGCTATTGCATGTTTGACTTCAGTTAGACTCATGTGGCAGAGTTTTGGTGGAGTTGATTGAGGAGTTAATGGAGGTGGTGTTCTGGTTAACTAGTTGAACTAGTTGTATTTAGTTTAACTGGCTAATACACTAGAGATGAGTTGTGTGAATTAAATATTATTTAATTCACTAATTATTAACTCATTATTTAACTAAAGAACACATCAGTTTAACTCAGTGCATGGACAGTTCAGTGGCGACAAGTGAAAGAGGTAGATGAAAGGGTTGAGTTAGCTATCATTTGCGACATTAGTTGTGCATGAGATTTGCACCACACTTGGAGGAAATTACCAATGACAATTGCGCAGTTGGAGCCAGTGAGATTCGAACTTGGATCTCTATTTAGACCAGCCTTGATTGCGCAATAGAGGAAGAGAAGTAGTGGGTGTGTTTTGAACCTGTGACTTGTTCAAAACCAAGCTAGTTTTTGTGTAGCTTTTGGAGATAGTACTGAGTACTTGTGAGGAGTTTGTACTATGTATTTGCTGCATGTTCTCTCCATTTATAATATACTATAGCTGCGGGGTTTTCAGCTATAAGCTTTCCCCATACATACTGTGTTAATGTGTGTGATGATTTGATGTGAGATTGCTTCTATTCTTTCCGCATGTGACAATTAATTGTAGAAGAAGGTTATGTGTTAAGCATGCAATTCGAAATTGATGTATGATCGGGTTAATATTCATTGAATAAGTGATTTATTCAGCTAATTTCTACATGATTATGTCATCAAAAAATACCAATACAAACTTCCTTAGATGACTGCAGAAGATATGGTTCATGCAAGACTGAAAAATAGTTGGGGCATTGGTTAGCCCGAAGGGCATAACCAGAAACTCGAAATGCCCATAATGACACCTGAAGGCGGTCTTGGGAATGTCCTGTTCCCTCACGTGAATCTGATGGTACCCTGATCTCAAATCAATATTTGAGAAGAACTTGGCTCCTCTCAGCTCATCCATCAACTCATCGATCCTGGGTATAGGACACCTGTTCTTCAGGGTCTTCTTATTCAGGGCCCTGTAGTCAATACACATCCTCAAGGTGCCATCCTTCTTCTTCACCAACACCACGAAAGAAGCAAACGGACTTGTGTTCGGTCTGATGTGCCCAAGAGCCAGCAACTCCTAGATGGCCTGCACAATCTCATCCCGATAGGCTTTGGGATGCCTATAGGGGGTAGTAATCACTGCCTAAATGCCCTGCTCAAGCCCAATGGTGTGCTCGAATCCTCGATCCGGTGGCCGAACTGGTGGTATATCCCCAAACACTGCATCATACCTGTCAAGGATGGCCTGTATATCAAGATGAACTGCCTGACCGGTGGGCTATGCCTCTGATGCCCGCAACTCAACCACCCATTGTATGTCTCCCTTCCAGAAATTTTCCTCCATCCGATGTGCCGAAACAGTCTGAGGTGGGTAAGTGTGCATCCCGCGGATCTTCTTGTGCTTCCCAGACTTCTTATCATCCCACTCCATCTCCAAGGCCTCCCAATCTGTGGTGACCCTCCCCAGAGTAATCAACCACTGAACACCCAACACCACATTGGTATCTGATATGTTGACCATGAAAAAGTGGTCGGTCACGGTGTAGGTACCCATCATCACTGCTAACTTTGGAACATACTGGGCACACTGCATTGTCTGGGCTCCTGGGACCAAAATTGAAAATCCGTCAAAGCTCTCGGTCGGTATACCTCTCCTCTCGACCATCTGTGCATCAATGAAGTTGTGGGTTGCCCCACTGTCAACCAAAACTGACACTCGCTGGCCACGTACTATCCCTCGTACACGCAGCGTCAAATACTTGGGAACTCCTCACAATGCTGCAAGGGTCCCTCCTGTGGGTCCAAAAGTTGCACCTCCTATCCCTAGAGGTGGAGGTGGCAACTGATCCTGGGCCATCTGACTGTCTCCTGCCTCCTCGACATCCTCCTCATCCTCTTCCCCGCTATCATCGGAGAAGACTTCAATGAAGTGTGCTTTGCCAGCAGCACACCTATGTCCTAGTGCCCACGGCTCCTGACAAGTAAAGCACAGTCGCTTCTTCCTCAGCTCCCTCCTAGCATCATCATATGTTTGTGCCCATCCTGGATTCCCCTTTGGAGGCGGAATCCTCACATCCTTCCCCTTGGGCTGGAAACCCTGTCTCTGGGGGTAAGGCGTCCGAGTTCTGGGAAATGCATCCTGTAAGTCTCGGGTCCTGCTAATAGCATCCTGAAGTGTAGCTATTCTAGTAGATCTGAATAGACCCTGAAGTGGCTCTACTAACCCCTCCATAAACATATAGATCATCCATGTTGCGGATAGATCTGGCACCATCACTGAAACCCTCAAGAAATCTGCAATGTATGTCTCTAGGCTCCCCGTCTGCTTGAGCCTTGTCATCTCAACAAAGTGTTGTTCTGGATCTCTCTGGTCAAATCGCTCCATCAATCTCCTGGTAAACTCGACATACGTCGTCACTGTAGAGTGTCCGAGTGTGACCATCCCATGGAACCACCAGTCCTGGGCCTCACCATCCAAATGTAATGTCGGCACCTTGATTGCCTCCATCTCCAACATCTAATTAAGCTGGAAATAGATGTCCAGCTTCTCCACCCAAGACTTTGCCGAACTATTTTATGACCCATCAAACGTAGGAAAATGGAATCTGCTAGACGTGCGGTGGCTATCTCCATCATGATAATGTCGGTGCCCTCTATGATGGTCGTGAGGTCTACTATCCCGCTGGAGCTGAACAAAATCTCGAAATGAGAGAGCATCCCTGAACTCCTGCCCATATTCTTGATACTCTGCAAAATACTCGCCCATGTGTCCGAGCTCTGCCTCCTGCTGGGCTCCTGCTCCTGTGTCTTCTCCCAAGAAAGTGGGCATGGTAGAGCGTGTAGGTGCATGTGAAGCCATTGGTTGAATAGTATCACCCTGAGTAGAACCATGCTCCAACAAATGGTGGGATGTACATGATCCCTCTCCTACCTGGAATATCTGTGGGGTCTCACACTATCTAGCCTCTACAGCGGTGAATCTCTGACCCATCACCTCAATCTGTCTCGCTAAATCCTACACCGATTTGAGGATTTCCTCCCCAAACTATTTGGCCTCAGTGTCATCTGCCATCGGCTCTCTCTGCTCTGAATCTAACACAGGCTCCTCCTGTTCTACATCTGTCACAGGCTCCTCATGCTCTGTGTCCACCACCCGAACACAGTCTCCCTCTCCGTAGGTGTTCTCCAACCTACGCTCACGATCTTTGTACTTCCTACCTATGTAACAAATATATGGCCTCTTCCCCGGTGTCATAGACAACTAGCTCCATAGGCTGAGCCAGAACTATGCTATGATACACTATAATATCCTGTTTCGGGGATATCTCTAAAACATGACAAACTCCAACCAGAGATGGACTGGGAGGGAATTTACCAGATATGCTGCCTCTCAAAGAGGACGAAATATGGAGGCTACCTGGCCCTTTCCAGACTCTGTCTAAGAGTATGAGACAAACACAACAAGTGGTATAGAACTAGAATGCCCGAAAATATATATATATATATATATATATATATATATATAACAGTGCAACAAACATACAATAGCATAGAAAGAATGTACGGAAACTCATCCAGAAATATAGAGAGAGAATGCAAAGCCATTTTATTAAGCTGAGAAATATAATGAAGTAAAATAGGTGATCAGAGTGATGGCACCTAAACTTGCTCAAGGAAAGTGAAGAAATACTCTCAGAATACACCGGAAATGGCTGCTCTCTGAACTGCGTCCCAGCTGCTGGAAAACTGTCGTGTAGTTGTTACCACTGAAATGAACTGATGACTAGGGGTTGTTCCCCTTTCTGGAATGAGCTAAAAATATGGATTCCTCCTCTACTCACCAATCCCGACAAAACCCAGAAAGCATATTAGAAATGGCCGACCTCTGAAAACACCCCCTTGGGGAATTACGCTGGCCTCCAAGGCTCTGCGCAGAGGCTAAATAGGAATGACTAAAATACCACCTCAAACTCCACCAAAATCCTCCCAAGGGCAAGGTCTGATCCTCTGCTCAGATTATCGGCTCAAATCTCCTACAAAAACCCCGATCCGGAACACCTCCTAGATGGACTGCGTCCTCCCTCTCAGTGACTGCAAAGTCTCTATGAATGCTCAACTCCGCAACAAACCCAAACAGCAAAAGCTCCCACAAAATTCTGAAGAAATAACCTTTCCTGAGCAGGCACTCGAAGTCCCCCGAGGCTAAGGGCGAGATCTCCGACCGGAGACACTCAATGCACTAAACAGTGCTGCAGACAGGCTAAATAGCCAACGTGCTCAAGAAGTCAAAATTACCAACTCAATATCATCAACAACGAATGCTAAAATGAGGAGGCTCCTCCCTCTTTTATAACGTTGGCCTTCCTCCAAAACCCTAAGGCCTATCTCCTCAATGTAGCCTCTCTCTCTTGCCACGTGCTCATCCTCATCTGCGCAGTAGCTTCTAGAGCATACGTGGGCCCCCTCTCTACGTGGTGCTTGGCCCCCCTTGGCTCCCTTTAAGTCACAATGTTTTGCTACTAGGGAGTGTTTTTTATTCCACTAAGTGAGTTATACCCTCTCCACTCACTTTTTATTAATTAATAAACTATAGACGGCAAAATTGAGCAAAATCGAATATTCCAATTAGCCACTGCTAATTAGGAATATTACAAGTTAAAACACCAAATTATCAAGAAAATTAAACAACACCAAACAAATAAACTTGAAGGAGGTAAATGATGGTGGAAGATACGCTTACTCACTTGTTGGAGGCTCAAACAAGTGTTGCAAAAGTTTTGGAGGTGATTTGTGCAATTTGGATGATTTTTTGGCTTGCTGGACATATTCACAGCACCTTAAGGATATGCATAGTGCCTTAAGGCTGTGTGCAACGCCTTCAGGATATGTGTATCGCCTTCAGGATATGTGCAACGCCTTTAGCCTGTGCGCCCTCTGCTCATACTTTCTCCAATTTTTCCCAGAAAATCAAAAATTCGCTCTCCTCAAATGTTTTCTCGATAGAATAGAAGGAAAATTAATTTCAAATTGATGTCTAAGAGTCTTTAATACTTGAGTGAATTTGAGGCTCACGATGGAGGTTAGTGGCAAATGCTTGTTTTTTCTTCCATTACGACGTTTGGCAGTAAGGGTTGCAGAACAGGTGCGAACTTTCCACATCCATGGTGTTGGTTTAAGGAGACAGCCCAGCGACAGCAATGGGGTTTGACAGCGAGTACGTGGACGTTGAATATACGCCTAAATATTTGCTTACCTGCTGGGGGCATGAGGTTTCTACTAAAAATTTGGACCATTTATTCCCAAAAGTTGTAGAAAACTCTCAAGTTCTGAGTGAGATAGGCAGTCATCATGGGGTTTTAAACGGAGCCACTCTGTTGGAAGAGACCTTGCAAAGAACCTTAAGCAGGAGGTGGAGGGTTGGGGATTTCTCTACTCAAACCCTACCGCAAAACCCTAGGTTTGGAGACAGTGGAAGCTCTCACAGTGTTTTCTTCTCCCCACTCCATTCACGCTGGAACCAGGTTTTCCTTGTTTTCCTACTCTCACAGGCAGATTAGAAGACATTGTTGTTAGTCGAGTTGTGCAAGCTCTTGTGGGTCAAAAAACCCCTTCGGCTTTTCAATAGCATGGTATTGATCTCTCTAGAGGTTGTGCTAAGGTCAATACCCCCTAGTATCAAAACCCTCCTCTGAATCAAGACCTGAATCTTTCAAACCTCCCTTCCTTTCTAGCAAACCAAGTGGTCATTCTGACCCCTGTGTCTTAAGAAGGTCGGCCTTGTCTGGTGTAGGCAGAGATTCAAAACCTTAGTCTATCTAGGGTTTCGTCAAATGAAGCTGTAGAAGGTGAGCTACAAATATTGGTGGAAGAAGGTGAGGCTATTGGACAGAGTCAGGATTGTGGACCTGGTGCGGGGCAGGTTTCAGCCAAGGGTGTGGAAAAGGGGGTCTCCAGAGAAGCTGTAGAAGGGCGACCTGGGTTGCCTGTGGTAGAAGATACAGATGCACCCCATAGATAAGTGGAAGGAGGGGAAGAAAGGAGAAAGGAGTCTATGGGAGAAAAAAGAAAAAAGATCAAGGCGATCAGAAGAAAAGAGGAATGTCCCAGCTGTGTCCTTGGGGTGGATATACGAATAGACGAAGTTATGGAGGCTACTGAAACCATCTTGGTAGGCAGAGTCCGGGGTAGGAATTATTCGGCGGATTATATTACTGAGTGGACCTCGACGGAGTTGAGGGAAACCCTTGGGGGCCCTATTGAAATCAAGGTCCTAGACAGAGGATGGTTCAGTATCATATTTGGACAGAAAGAACATCTAGACTGGGTTCTAGAAAGGAACTGGTGCTTTGGGAAGCGATCGATCTTGTTTCGAAGATGGACTCCTCTTTTTTATGCACAAAAGGAAAAAATGGCAGAATCCCCTGTGTGGGTTAAATTACCTAGGCTCCCAATGCCTTTCTGGACTGACTCTTTTTTTCACTCAATTGGTAATACGCTTGGCAAATTTCTTGATGTTGACAGGTCATTTGAACAGTCTAGAGACGTTAGTGTGGCAAGAATCCTTGTTAGTCTCAACCCCAGGGAAGGGTTAGTTGATGCTATGACCTTGAAGTATAGAGATCTGGAGTTCCTGCAGACACTGGATTATGAGCACCTTCGTTTTCGCTGCCATAGATGCCATAAGTATGGTCACCTGGCCAAGGACTGCCCCCTTGGGCACCAGAGAAGAAGAAGGGTTAAAAAATTTGCTAAGGAAAATGTGGCCTCTTACAGAGCAGAGGAGAAGAATGGTCTGGAGGAGGTTCTAATAGAAGAAGTTGCAAGTCTGGAAGAGGATAAGAAGGCCTCTTTGTATACAGGACCCATTCTCTCCTCGCTCAATCTGTCTGAACCGGACCCTGCTCTGGAGACCCTCCAGGTTCCCCTCCCAGAATCAGGGGCAGTTGGTGCGACTCAGATGGGTACGCCTCTCCCTGCTCCTTCTTCTTTTCGTTCGTCTTATTGTGTTTTTGTTTCGGGTTTGTCTGAGCCTGGTCCCTCCAGGCTGGCCCCTCAAGTTTTTCAATCTCTGGTTGGTTCTTATCTATCTACAGATAGCATCATCATGTCTGTTTCTTCATCCCCTGGGCCCTCTCCCTCAATCCCTCCTGAAGGTTGCGACCTGGCCTCTCTCTCATCCAGTTTTCTTATGTCCCGCCATTATAATCTAAGACCTCTAGCCACTCGGACTTGTAAAGGTTTTGCGGTTGGGGGTTTATCATCTGATCCTATTCCATTTGGGCCGAGGAAGTCGAGGGGTAGGAAGTCATAACTTTCTGAAGCACAATTGAAAGTTAATATTGACATAGTAGATGGCAAGCAGAGGTCTTTGTTTGGGGTGCTTAGAATAGCGTTGCCACCCAACCCGGGGTTGAGATGATCATTCTTTCTTTTAACTATAGGGGTTTAGCTAGTGAACCTAAAAAACTAGCTCTCGGAGATCTGGTGAACTCACACCAACCAGATGTTTTGTTACTTCAAGAAACTTTGGGGGAGGGTGATGAAGTTAAAGGAATTCTTTCTAAGTTGTTCCTTGGCTGGGTGTTCCAAGTGCTCGATGCTAATGGTAGGTCAGGGGGCTTGGCAACGGGGTTTAAATCTAGGAAATTTAGAGAGATCTCCTCTTGGGGGTTTGAGAACTCTTTGGCGATGGAACTTTACTCAAGTGAACTATGTTTTCCAATCCTTATTCTTAATGTATATGGCCCCTGTATTGAAAGGAAAAAATTTTGGGGCCCCTTCTTTTTGAAAACAAGTATGAGTCATCCAAATCTCATAATTGGTGGGGACTTAAATTTCTCCCTTGGTGCATCGGAGTCCTGGGGTCTTTCAGCAAGAGCAGATCATCTTATGGACTATTTCTCCAACAAACTAGTAGCCTCTTGGCTGGTGGATGCCACCTTAATCAAACCTAGGCTAACCTGGAGGAACCGAAGAATCGGGGAAGCCCGGATTGCTAAAAATCTGGACCTCTTTCTCCTGGGTGAAGATCTGGCGGAAATAATTCATGTATTCAGGCATTGGGTTGGGGAAGGAGGCATGTCGGATCATCTTCCAATCCTTTTGGAATTTTTGGGAGACTTGAAAAAAACTGGGACCCCGTTTAAATTTAATTCCTCCTGGCTAAAAGATGAATCCTTTAACTCCTTGTTTCATGCTACGTGGAGGAAAGGGAATCTAAGGGGCTCAGTAAGCAGTAGTCAACATCTCATGGAAAATCTGAAGAATATGAAGAAAGCGACTAAGGAATGGGCAATGGAAAAATAAATAAAAGAAGAGGAGGAGCTAAGGCAAGTGAATGAAGAACTGGACTTTCTCGAATCTCCAAAAGGAGCAGTATATTCCTCTCAAGAGTCCAAGAACCGGGTTAGAGAATTGGAAACTGCCAGGTTGAACATTCTTCAACTCAGAGAGGAAAGTTGGCGTTTAAAAAGTAGAGCAATCTGGCTCCAAGCTGGGGATGAAAATACAAAGTTCTTCCAGAACTATGCTAAAGGAAGAATAAATGTTAACACCATTTGGGAAATTCTGAAGGACAATGGAGAGAAGGAAAAATATTTTGAAGATATTTCTCATTTAGGGGTAAATTTTTTCAAAGACCTTTTTAGAGCTCCGGAGGAAGTCTCCATAGCTAAAGTTATCAGGTGGCCCAATTCTTTCCTAGTTATATTGATGAGGAAGGCAATGACAATATCATGGAACTTGTTTCAAAAGAGGAGGTGGAGGCTATTCTAAAGGCAATGCAGAAAGATAAAAGTCCAGGCCCTAATGGTTGGACGGCTGAATTTTTCCAACACTTCTTCAAAAGCCTAGGGGACGACTTGGTGGAAGTGGTTGAGGAATCTCGTCTCTTTGGACCATCTATCGACCCTTCAACGCAACTTTCCTAGCCCTCATTCCCAAATCAAATCATCCCTCTTCTTTTGCTGAGTTCCGCCCTATCTCCTTGTGTACCTGTATCTACAAGCTCATAGCCAAAGTGATTGCTTCCAGATTGAAACCTTTCCTATCCAAGCATATTTCAACTAAGAAATTTGGGTTTTTGGATGGAAGACAAATCCATGAAGCAGTGGGGGTGGCATAGGAAACTCTTCATAGCCTCAAGAAAAAGAGAAAAAAGGGAGCTATTGTCAAAATTTACCTCTCCAAAGCATTTGACAGAATTAACTGGATGTATCTAAGACTCCTATTGACACATATGGGCTTCAGGTTTTATTTTTTCAGATGGATCATGAGTTGCATCAAATCCTCCTCAATTGCTATTTTGATTAATGGCGCAGCTTCGGATTTTTTCAATCCTCAAAGGGGCCTTCGTCAAGGATGTCCTCTCTCCTCTCTTCTCTTCTTGCTAGCAGAAGAAGGTCTGAGTCTAATGATACATGCAACAAAGAGGGAAGGTGATCTTAGAGGAATAGAAGTGGCAGTAAATCTATGGATTACTCACCTGTTGTTTGTGGATGACATACTCCTCTTTAGTAATGGTAGCCCAGAAGACTGTCGTTGTCTTAAGGAGACACTTGATCTTTTTCTAAAAGCAACGAGGCTACGCATAAACGAGCAAAAATATTCCCTAACAACAGCTGGGCTCTCGAGAGAGGAATTGGGAAGGATTGTTACAATTCTAAACTTTGAAATCAAATTTCTACAGGACCCTTTCAAGTATCTGGGGTTTATTTTAAAACTAGATTCCTATCTCATTAAATATTGGAAGTGGCTTATAGCAAAGATAGAAGGCCGAATGAATCACTGGAGCTTCAAGTGGCTGTCCAGAGTGGGTAGACTGGTCCTGATTAAATCAGTGGCAAAGGCCATTCCTTTTTATTGGGCCAGTCTATCTTTGGTCCCTAAAAACATTTTGACCTCGATTAACAAGATCTGTAGTAGATTCCTTTGGGCAGGATCAAAGGTTGAACATATGACTACCTGGGTGGCTTGGGAGAAAATTGTTAGACCAAAAGGCTGGGGAGGTTGGGGACTAAAATACCTTTTCACCTTCTCAAAATCCTTGGCAGCTAAGCTAGCTTGGAGATTAATCACAGTGGATAATATTTTGACCTCTGTTACCAAAAGAAAATATATAGACCCAATGCCAATATTGGAATGGCTGCGAATGCCCCAGAAGTCTTCAAAAAACTCTTCTTTTGTATGGAAGGCTACTATAGCTTCTGTTAAGGTCATAGAGCAGGGGTTGGCCTGGCATGTAGGAAATGGAACTTGGGTTATATTGGATCGAGATCCGTGGGTGGGTTGCACTGGGAGTTTTTCTTTATCAGGAGATCTAATAGCTTTTCTAAACAATAGAGGTCTCTTATGTCTTAATCACATTGTGGATCCTGTAAACTCCTATGTTTGGAAGCAATAATGGCGATCAGGGATTGCTCTCTAGTTGGAGGAAAGATGGATGGGGGAGTGGGAGAATTATATTTTGGACCTACATAACTCTAACGTAAGAATTCAAGACAAACCATATGAGCTTAGATGGGTCCACTCTCAGTTAGGGCTCTACACCCCAAAAGTGGGATATAACTTGATTATGACCCAAAACGGATGGGAGGAACCTCAGTGGTGGTCCAAACTGCTCTGGAAGTTGAAAGGGCCGGCTAAGTCAAGGCTATTCTTCTGGCGCATTCTCCAAAAAAAAGTTCCTACGTGGGACTTCTTGCAAAGAAGGGGGAAAATTGGCCCTGGATGGTGCTCGCTATGCAAATATAAGTTGGAAATGGTGCATCATGTCTTTCTCACATTCCCTTTCAACATAAGCCTGTGGAATGAAACATTACATTTTATCAAGATTCCACAAAAGTGGGAACGACAGGATGTGGAGGATGCATGGCAAAGGTGGTGGTAGGAAGCTCCAGATGATAAGGTACGCTCAGTCCCTCTTCTAGTCGCTTGGGGCACTTGGATTGCGAGGAACCAAGCGATTTTTAAAGACTCTCCTTTTCCTATATGTAAGTTGGCTGCTGAAGGCACATCCATTTTTTACCATATCCCAATCCCAGCTCAGTCCCAGCAAGCTCGAATTATTCAGCAGGAATATATCAGGGGAGACATTCCCTGGGCATATTTCGATGGAGCATCTGATCAGCAGAGTAGGTGCGGTGCAGGGCTGGTTATTCATTTTCCTTCATGAAATATTCTCAAAGCCTCTATTGGTTTGGGATAAGGGACCAATAATTTTTCATAACTCAAACCCCTCCACCACCTTTTATGTTGGCTTTCCCTTATGAACTTGAGAGTGGTTCAGGTTTTTAGGGACTCTATGAATGTTGTAAAGCGGTTCAATGGGTCTCAGCGTTGTAATAATTATATTTTACTACCTCTGCTTGATGAGATCAATCGCTTGAAAATTATTTTTACTGAGATTTTTGTTTGCCATATTTACAGGGAAAGGAACCACGATGCAGATCGCCTTTCTAAAGCAAGCATTGAGCAAGATCTGGGGTCTTGGATAGTGGTGGAACTGGTTGATGGGCTTGTTCAAGCCATTGATCGACCTATCATTGTATAAAAACTCTAGACTCTGCTCTTTTGTGTCTTTACAAGCTGTAAATATTTTGTTTTTGAAAAAAACTTTACAATACTATGATACAAAATACTTTCAAACGTCTCTCTTGATCTTGAGTTTTTTTCCTCATAGAGGAGGCTCCGGTCTTGAGTAAATACACTTTTTTTAATGGTTTTGGATGGAAACTGGAATAGTGTCAGCTCCTAGTTTCCTTGTTTCTGACAGTAGTCCCTGCTCTCCTCTGTTTCGGGTGTTTTTCCTGAAAGGAAGCCGGGGAGGAGGGAAGGGATGAGGAGGTCTCACTCTTTTGTGGATAAGGCTGGTTGATGAATATGCACATCCTATTTATCACAGCTGAAACTAATTTTCTTTCTGAAAAGGTAGAAAAGAAGTTCTCTGGAATGCTTTTGCATATGCTATGTAACTCTCTATACTCTAATAGAAGGTTCGATTTTTTTCTTGTGGAAAAAAAAAATACTTGAGTGAATTTTGATTTACATCAAAAACCCATTTTTCCTATGTTTCATTTCACTTTTTGAAAGCATGCTAAAAATCCTTTTTTCTTTGAATTTTCTTCTTTGCGGGATGAATTTGCTGGAGTTTGTCACTTTTCACTTTGATTTGGTGGACTTCAGTTTGGCATAAGAAGGTGGAGTTGGCAGCTTTTAGAGAGTAACTTATTACATATAGAAAGCATAAAATTACATAAAAATAAATAAAATAAATCAAAACTCTTTTTTTGAATAAAATTACATTTGAGTATGAAAATCATACTTGAAACCATAATTACAACTTTAAAAATATCATATTTACATTATCATAATCTTATGTAGATGATAATAAAATGTTTATTGAGTCACTCTCACACCTTTTGCTGACCTTATTGAGATGAATTGGCGCATTTTTGGACCTTGAACAATGAAACCTATTGACCTAATGGGACCTTGAATGACCTGACTCCATGGTTGACTTTGACTGACATAAGACATAATTAAATGAGCTTTCAAAAAGTTTTTTAATGCTCAGCAAGACATGAAGGTGGTCTACAATGAGAATTTGTTAGGGAGAGTGAGAGTTTATGACTAGGGCTACCATTAGTGAATCAATTTTTTGCATGACCTAATGGAAAAATAAAAAATTTCTGAGTGGGACCCCTAAAATGAATATGAAATGATTAATTTTGATCACAGATGGCAGAATGCATATTCTGACACTAGCAAGTGCCACACGAAGTTCTGTTTTTGCTACAAGAAGTCATGTTTTTGAGATAAATCACAGAATGAATAAGTAAATTGAATTAAAATGGGATGGGAAAAAAAATTTATTGAGTAGGATTTATTAGGTCTCCATTACAATTGGAATCACTCTAAACTACCCTTGTTCACACATGTTCAAAAATAACAGAAAATTGCTACTATAAAAACTTGAAATTCAAGAACTAGTGAGCTAGTTAACCTATCAAATGCATAACCTAATCAAGTGAAAATTAAATGGGGTAAATTTTTTTAATAACTTGAATTTTTTTATGACCTAATGCAAGTGGAATCAACTCAGATTATTCTCATTAACTCATTCTAAAAAATAGCAGAAAATTACTACTATTTTGCTACAAGGCATTTCCAAAAATCTTATATTCGTGAACTAGTAACCAAATCAAAGTATTTCAATGATGAATATGACATTGCAAAGTTATTCTAAGGATGAATAATGTTTTTGAATATGTAAATAACCTAAAAAATAACTCACATCAATCATTTAAATCAATCCTACAGCAGGAGAAAACATCAATATTGAATACATAAATATGAAAAAGGAAAAAAGAATAAGAGATGCATGTGAATAAGAAGTGAAAAAAAAAACATAAATAAATTGTGCAAGAGGGATCTAAGACTCTTGGGATGGCTAAGCCCAAGTAGAATCGAAGTCCTATGGAATAAACCATGATTTAGAAGCTAAAAATGGCACCAAACTTCATTATTGAATTAGTCCAGGTACATCCCTGCAATAAATGAAAGTGGAGCTGCTAAACAACAAGTTTTCTCCACAATAAGACTACAAAATACATGTCTCTAGAGGGAAATTCTAATTTTTACTTATAAAAATTGATGGGGAATACTTCTCCTTAAAAGGAGGAACCTTTCCCCTCCAAAATCCCTCAAATAGTGGATCCGGCCTTCCCAACACTAGGAGTTTGCATTAAATGATAGGGAACACATTCCTAGATTTTCTCAATCAATTGGAGTTCCAGAATATCTCAATAATTTCATGATATTTTATTCATGTATTCTCCAATGTTGACCCTCTTGTAGTAGGTATAAATTCCCTAAATTATCTCCTCCTCCAAATCTTCATAATCTTCCCAATATTTTCACAATATTCTTCAAAAATAAACAATATTAGGCACAAATATACACATATCTCTAAACCTTCCTAAGAACATATTAAAGCTAAAAAAATTATTAAGTGTAGAAGGAGAGGTTTAATATAGCCTTTATGTGAAAAATAAAGGTTATATGAGCCTTAATTTGCATCTAATTTAGAGGCCCATCAGGAATGTTGAACTTGGAAATGATGTTATCATAAAATTGATGACTTCCTAATCATTCACTTGTTTGAGCGGACCTACTTTTGTCCACCATGTAGCAGTGATTCTTTTATGAATGTGGAAACATTTCACCAACAATGTCCAAGCCCCACTATTGAAATGGTTCTTCCACTACGATAGGATGCAGTGGGGCGACTAACTTCGTATTTTTCTCGGCACATCTTTGACAGATCTGAAATTTGTGGACATATGCATGAGCATATTTAAATAGTGTGGTCCAAGAAAGCTGGCCCGCATAACTTTGTGTGTCATTGTGTTTCCCGTAAAGTGTCCTCCAGTTGTTATGTCGTGGAGTTAATGTAATAACTTCTCTAAGTCGTATGTGTCCAAACACCTGAGCAACACTTCGTTATGGTGTTTCCTAAAAATCACCCCATGCACCAACTCATAGGATAAATATTTTATCCTAAGTTCCCTCTTCCTCTGTGCGAAAAAATGGGAGAGCACGGTGCCATGCTCAAGATATTGGCACACATCCGCATACAAAGAGTTCGTGATGATAATGGGAAAGGAAGTTTTTATTCTATCAGGTTCTATGACCACAACCTGGTTGTATCCTGAATACCCAACAAGAAAATAAAACATCTCAAACCCCGATATTGTTTGTAAAATTTGTTCCATGGATGGCACGGGGTAGTTGTTCTTGTCCGAGGTACGATTAAGATTTCGAAAATCAATGTAGAAGCAGATTTTCCCAAACTTATTTCTAAATGGAACCAAATTTGATACCCAAGTTGAATGTCGTGCCTTGTAGATGATTCAAGTATCCAAAAACTTCCTTAATTCTTTATGGATAAGAGGTTAGATTGCGAGATGTATTTTTTTCAGCTTTTGCTGAAATGACTTGGCCCCTTACTTTGTTGGTATAACATTTTGGATGATTCCCGTGTCATAATATTTAATCTCATCACATGTCCACGCAAATACATCTCGATACTACTTGAATAGGAAGATGAAGGCTTTCCACTCTTGTGGTGTACACCAAGTACCAAGATTGACATATTTTGAATACTTTTCCATTCCCAAGTTAATTTGTTCATGTAACAACGTAGAACTATAAGTTTTGGAATTGACAAGTCCTCGGAAGAGATTATGTAGTTAATAGAGCTCTTCCAAAGATACCACACCCTTGGGTATGAGGTTTCCTTTGCTTTTGTTGGCTACATCCTGCAGTGCTTCTTCATGCTTGTCCTTGTTGATCGTTGCATCTTTGAATACATGAGTGCTCGCCATGAAATGCAATATTTATTGGTCATTATCACAATTGTGTGAATTAATGACATTATCAGGGACTGATGGTTTATAAATAATTTCAAAAGAAAAAATTCCCCTCAATGGTGACAACCTAACAACATAATTGGCCAATGCATCCGCAACTCTGTTACAGATTCCTGGAACATAAAAAATATTAAAATCTTGGAAATGTGGAATTAAACGCCATACCTTTTGTTGATAAATCTTTAGATGAGGTGAGACACAATGAATGGTATTATGTACCTGTCATACCACTATTTATAAATCACCTACTACTTTTAATGACGTGAAATTGAGGTTAATGGCTCTTTGTAATCCTAAAATGAGTGCCTCATACTCAGCAGTGTTGCCTGTGCACTAGAATTCCAAGCGACCTAAGATCCATAATTTCTCTGCAACGAGTCTACTAAAACGTAATCAGCTCTTGTGCCTTCTTTTGTTTTTGAACCATCAAAGTAAAGGGTCCACAAATCACATGTACAAGGGTTGTGAGCTACAATATTACTACTCATACTACTACTAACTATACATAATTCATTTTCACCAGTTCGACTAGGAAGGAGCTCCAACTGTGTTTCTGATGGGACTGGGGATGGTTATGCAAGGTAGCACCCCATTTGTGTTTCCAAGAAGAAATTTTTGCACAAAATGTATACTAAGTCCACCGGTTCATTATGTACATTCAACGGAGTCACATTGTGTTTCATGTATCTTTCTGAGTCTACTCCAATCTGGTTATTTCTGCCTGTATACGGAAGCCATAGGTGTAACTAGTCTATGGAAAACTATCATTGTAGCTTACTCGACCAGTATCTACATAGAAATAGTTCTTATGCTTCCATTATGTGCACAACCACTATGTTTATGAATTAGTGAACTCGTCCATCAGATGATAAGTGGATTATCACATATATGAGTTCACCAATTTCACGAACAAGAGTTATGTCCAGTTGAATCATCTATGCATCATTTTTTCTCCATGTTGCGTTGATTTTATTTGTGATGGATAATGGCATCACATTTACTGATGCACCAGAATCAACCAAGAAATTGTGTACATTGAAGTTGAAAATTTTGAAATTTAAGAGGAAGGGTGGGAAGAGTGTGTTTACTTCTAAAGTTAAAGCATGAAGTATAGACTTAAGAGAATCAGAATATGTACTTGATCCCTTGTCTAAAGGGGGAATATTACTTGCGAAGGACTTACCAATTGATCATAAAAGAATGTCATGTTGGCTCGTGATATTTGTTAACTCAAAAAATGAAATGTTCGCATGAGCCTTCTTTATTTCTTTGACTATATTATAGTCCACAACGGGAAGGACAACCGGGGTGTTTAGGGGAGGAGATTTACTCATGAATTCCAGAGTGGTGATCTTATCTTTGTTTTTATGGAAGTGTTTTTTTTTACACCTCTTTCCCAGACTTTCTCTGAGCGTTATGTGTTGAGTTGACTAGTAGACTGATTTAATTAACAAGGCTTCTTTGAGTTTCTGCTTTGTCAACTCGGTTGTATTCATCAACCCCTGGCTTCTTGGTTTTTAATAGTGAGTTTTTCCTGGGCCAGAGGGTCACTTGGAGGTTGTTTCTCGATTGTGTTCTTTCAGGCTACAAATACATAGTTTAACATGTTTACTTCATTCCCAACACTTTGAGCCTCATTTTTTGCAAGAGCTTATTCCTTTTCTTCTTCAAGCTTGATCTGCTCATCAGAGAGCACCACGTCACAAAGATGCGTAGCAATAGAGTTCATGGCATGATTCCATTGTGGGAATGTTTTTTGAGAATGGTGTTGTTGATGGAATGAAAAATATACATCCATCCCCAGGCCACCCAATTTTTCAAGTTTCAACGTAACATTTGAACTATGCACGGACTTGGAAGGTTGGTTACTATTGCTACCTAAGTTTATAATCCTCCTAATCAATTTGTATCGCAGTGGCTTGTTGCTTACGATAGTCTCGCTTGACCTTTGTTTGAGTTCTGCCACCTCATTTCCCAGATTCTTAAGTATGCAGGTCAAGTTATCAATATTGTATGGTTCTTTATCTTTGGCCTTATTTACTGAGGCCTGAGACCTTTTACTTGTATATTTGGAGTCCTTTGTGGGTTCATTGTCTAGGATGACTCCAATCGTGCGCAAATATTTCTCAACCATGTTAGCCTCTTCAAATTTTTCCCTAAGTGATGTTTAGCCTCTTTGTTATGAAACTGGCTCCCAAAATAGAAGAAAAGTGAGATAAACACTTTAGAAATCATCCACTTCGAAGGGGAAACCTCCTTTACATTACTTAAATGAACAATTATTGGATGACAGAAATGAAAAAACCTCCTTTCTATATATAGGATTCCATGGGGTCACAATATAATCCTAGCCGACCTAATAATATAATGTAAGGGCAAAAAAATAACAATAGTGGGCTATTATGGGGAACAATAATAACAAAATGGGGACTACATCGGTACAACAATAATAATAAGGGGGCTACACTAAAAACAATAAGGGACTACACTAGTAATATAGGGCCCTAACATGCCCCTCTCCTTCAAAAAAGTGTTGTCTTCAATGGTTGAGTAGTTATGGATGCTTCTGTATAAAATTCTCATCCTCCCATGTGGAATCTTCAGTGGGTAAGTTCTTCCACTTTATGAGATACCCTGAAATTGATCGATTTCGTAGTTGTCGAGTTCTTATTTCCGTGATTTATTCAAGTTCCAATATGATTTTTTCCTTCCTCATCAAGTTCTGGAAATATTGTTTGAACCAGAATTTTTCACCTATAACCTTCTTTAAGCATGAAACATGGAAAACTGGGTGCACTCGGAAAGATGCAGGAAGCTCCAATTTGTATGCCATAGTAACAATATTTTGCAACACCTTGTAAGTACCATAGTACTTTTACGATAATTTATTATCCTTATTAGCTTTCTTGAGGGAAATTTTTTTGTATGGTTGTAGCCGTAAAAATACCCAGTCGCCTACATCAAAACTTCTCTCACTTCGATGTTGATTTGCATGTTGTTTCATTTGATTCTATGCCAAATTTAGGTTATCCTTTAAGAGTTGGATAACTTGTTGTTGATGCTCGATGTGATATTCCGCTACTTGAACCTTAGAATTTTATCTTAAAGATGATGTGATGGATGGTGGATGATATCCATAAAGTGCCATAAATGGGGTCATTTTTTTTGTAGTGTGGAAGGAAGTGTTATACCACCATTCAGCCAGAGGTAACCAATTGACCAATTGTGTTTGTTTATTAGATACAAAGCAACAAATATATCCTTCCAAACATTTGTTCATTATCTCATTTTTCCCATTAGATTGAGGATGATAAGATGAGTTATGAGTTAGTTGAGTACCCAAACAAGAAAATAATTTCATCCAAAAATTGCAGTGAAAATGGGATCTCTATGGCTTACAGTAATATTTGGGTTTCCATGTAGTTTTTTAATTTTGTCCATAAATGCAGTAGCCTGTACTCACTTTAAATGGATGAGACAATGCACAAAAGTGTACATACTTGGTAAGTCTATCAACTACCACCAAGATGACACTCTTTCCTTCAGGATCGACTTAGGTAAATCTGTGATAAAATCCATTGAAACCTCCTCCCAATGTTTATTTGGAATGGATAAAGGTTGTAGCAGACCCGGGGTCTTAATTTTCTTAACTTTATTTTGCTGGAAAATCAAACATTCTACCGCAAACTTTTGAGTATCAGATTTAAGGCCATCCCAAAAAAAATCTTTCTTCACCCTGTGGTAAGTTTTTAAAAATCCTAAGTGTCCGCCTAAGGGAGAGGTGTGAAATTCCAAAAGAATCTTTTGTTTTAGTTGGGAATTATTACAAATATATAAGTGATCATTTTTCCAACTAAACATATTATATGTATTGGGATCTTGCTGCAAATTTTGAATGAGTTTTCATACCTCTTCTCCATTCTTCCATTTCTCCCTTGCTTTGTTTATTCAATCAGGTTGTATAATAGAAATGGCACAAAGCAATGCTTTGACATCCTCATCCTTTCTTGAGAGTGCATATGAAACAACATTTAGCTTCCCTTTTTTGTAGATGATTTCAAAGTCATAACGCAACATATTTGTGACTAATTTTTTTTTCTCTTCTAAAGATATTCTTTGTTCCAAAAATTATTTAAGACTATCATGATCAGTTTTTACCTTGAAGTGTATTCCCATTAGGCAAGGTAGTCATGTATTTATTGCATGTAGTATTGCCAACATTTCCTTCTCATAATAGATTTCTATAAATACTTTCCTTTGATTGGACGTATTTCAAAAGAAATGGGTCTTCCTTCTTGCATTAAAACAACACCAATTCCATTTCCTGAGGCATCACATTCCACAATAAAGGTTTTTATGAAGTCTGTCGTAGCTAAGATCGGTGCTTGGCACATTCGCTCTTTAAGATGTTCAGAGGCCTTAGTTGCTTCAGGAGTCCATGAAAATGCATCTTTCTTCCATAATGTTGTTGGAGGTGTTGATATTATCCCATAATTCTTAACAAACTTGCGATAATACCTTGTTAACACGAGAAATCCTTGCAACTACTTTATGGTTGTGGGGACTTTCCATTCCTTATGGGATTTTGTAATATCCCTTTTCCAGAAATATCAAGATTCTATTCCAAATATTGACTACAGGGGAATTTACTAGATATTTCACCTTTAAAAATAAAGTATGAGATCCAGATGCTACCTGGCCATCTGCAGACTCTATCTATAGAACTTGGAATAATCCCTCTTTCAGTAATTTCAACAAGGTGTTCAAGGAAAACGTTGTATAAGTAATACTGTGCAAAAATAACGTAGATCAGGGCTTGGCTCCCCTCATTTATGTTGTATGTGACTTATATATGGAATTTCATCAGAAAAAAATCAGTTTATTCTATTTTAACAGATCTCCCAAAAACTTGACTAGCTAAAAAGCACCCAAGGAGGAAGGCTGCAACAAAATGCAAGCACTGCTTCAGGAATTGCGCAGTTTTAGCATATGTTCAAAGGTGACCAGAAAGGAGACTTATATTTCAGTATTACAGTATCAAATCAACATTATGATAAATCCCTTCCATTATACAGTATAATGGATGAGCCAATACATCAATAAATCTTCAGAAAAGAGAGTAGGAACACAAATACATTTGCAGAAATGCTTCAACAGCGTTATTTTTCAGGAGGTTCAGTAGTTGGAATCTACAACTCAAATCTAGGACAAATATATGGACAAAATATCAGATCTATACCAGATCTGGAGACTATGTAGTTTTCTCTACAAGATCCACTTGGAATTTTTACAAAATCATGCATGAATAAGAGTAGATCTGAGAAACAAGTTGCAGATCTGGAAACTGCTACAATAAATTTCTGAATATGAAATTTCATTACAATGGATTAGATCTGAATAGTACATAGATCAGCAAGCTAATCCATGGATCACCTAGTGGAAGGAAAACCCCAGCACTAAGGATCTCTGATCTAAACTATGAGCAAAACACCATAAAGAGATCTACAACAAAATAACGTAGTCTTCCAACATAGACAGAGTTGTGGCTCAAATGTCATAGATAAACATTGTAGAAGTACAGATCTAAAGCATAAAGAAATGATACACTCTTCCAGGAGGTCAAAGGACCCACTCCATGGAGAGAGGCTCTCAAAATACACTAGATCTCTACAGATCTAGATCACCACTTGTTGCAGCTTGCAGAGACAGCAAAACCCTCAATGGATCAGTGCTGCCAATGTAAGTAGGAGCTTGGACTCAAGCCTAATAGTGGTTCAATTCAGCAAACTTTCCTCCTTGAATCATCAAATGAAGAGGTGAAACTCCTGCATAGGAATTCCAGGATAATGGTATTTGTCTAAGCAGACAAATACTCATAAATATGATCTATCAAAAACCTTCTCTTGCTGCCCTCATTTTACTTTTATAAGATGAGAAAGCTCTTGAAAACCCTAAACCATCTTGATGAGTTAGCCCTTTTCACATTAGAGGCTCTCTTCTAGAACCGCACTGTCCCTTTTGGAGATGCAATGAACCTAGACAGCGCTGTTGATTTGGTCAAGGTTGACCCAGTCTTTAGATCAAACCTCTTTCACACCTGCAAGTGATTATTTACATAGCCCTGATTTTTCTTTGTTCACATGGGCATTGATTTATTCATACTTTTTAGGAGTTTTACATGCCCTCCTTTATTCATTTATTCATGAAACAGAAATTAAAACAAAATTGAATGTTCCTCTTAGCTAAGGCTAAGTGGGAACATTACAAATTTAATTTTTTTAGGGTCTACCTTAACACCCTCCTGACTTAGATATTCCACCTCTTTTACTCCAAACAAACTTTTGGAGGTTTTTTCATATAATTGTTTCTCCTCCAATAGTTTTAGAACTTTTTCAACATGTTGAACATGATCCTTCCAAGACCTGTTGTAGATTAGTATATCATCAAAAAATACTAACACAAATTTTCTAAGGAAGGGTTTGAAAATGGAATTCATAAAGCCTTGAAATGTAGAAGGTGCATTGGTAAGGCCAAAAGGCATGACCAAAAATTCATAATGACCCTCATGAGTTAGAAATGTTGTTTTCAGATTGTCTTCAGTCTTCATTCTAATTTGATGATATCCTGAACAGAGATCCAACTTGGTGAAATAAATTGCTCCGTGTAATTCATCCAATAATTCATCAATCACAGGAATGGGAAATTTATCTTTAATAGTGAGCTTATTGAGCTCCCTATAATTTGGACACATGCACCATGACCCATCCTTCTTGTGCACCAATACTACTGGAGCATATAAAGAACTTTGACTAGGTTGAATTATACCAGCCTCTAGCATTTCTACAATCATATGTTTAATTTCACCCTTTTGGACATAAGGATATCTATAAGGCCTGATGTTTGGAGGAACACTTCCTAGAATCAAATGAATAACATGATCATGATCACGAATAGGTGGGAGTCCTTTGGGAGTTTCAAACACCTTGAAATTATTTTCCAAGACTTTTTGGAGTGTTATCACTATGTTGGTACAGATGGGCTACCCCACCAGACAACCTAGAGTAACTCTTTCAAACCAAATTCTGACTGAAAATTAGCCTTTTCAGCTTGAGAGGGCTCTCTCAAAGGTAAATATTATTTTTCAAATGAAATGCAATCAGATGGCTAACTCTATAATAGTTTCTTGATTGTATTTGTATGCAAGTGAAAAATGTATAGGATTTACGACCATCGGGCTTATGGAGTCATTGTTAAGAAAATCAATGACAGTGGTTCTTCTTATGGAAGTTGAGGCATATATATGTATTAATGAAAGGACAGCACACATAGATATACAATAGTCGAATGCTTGAAGGAAGTTAGAGCATGATGTACATGAATTCTGAGTAATCAAACATTAAAATACTGAAATAAAAATAGCAAGATACATAGGAAAAATAGTCATGAAAACATATGATGAATATCAGGTGAAGAAAAATCCAACAACCGTTGTTTATTACTGCTCAGTCAAAGTTTACAATAATAGTAGTGTAAAATAACATTATTCAACCTTCTTTTCTTCGAAATACTACCTATTAATAGGCTTCATTCACTTTACATTGGATCTACCTACATGGATAGATCATCGAACTTTTTTGTTGACACCTATCTTAACCAATATCAAAATACATGGAAGTAAAATTGACATCTATTAACTTTAAGACTTAGAGACCTACTGGGACTCTTCCATATATTTATTAAATCAACTAACTAAAAATACTACCCATTTACGTCGAATATGGTCATGTTCTTGAGTATCAGTGACCATGACCAAGACATTAATGTCCTTACTGACTTAGGAAACTAATCCTCCTACTTTTAAGGAAGTGGTGTCATCATAATTGTTGATTGTCTTCATGATGAGCTTGTGAGCTGGACAGCCTTGTCGAAGACCAAGCCTCCAATAGAATATTCTACTGATGCTCTTTAAACTCTCCACATGGTTTTCTAACCTCCAATGAACCCTCAAAACACAAAATTGCTCGCTGCAGAAACAGGGTAGTCAAGGAAATTTCGTAGCGAAATTTTGTAGCAAATTGATTTCACCCACCTATGCCACCTATTAGCCCTGTTTTCTAATTTGGAGATGTTTGTTGAACCAAATGAGCTAAATACAAATTTTTTCCCACCTTACTTTTGACTTTATCCATGATTTTACGCAAAAATTCACCTATAGAGATTTCGTAGCGAAATCTAGGCTTCAAACCTGGGATTCACTACGAAATTTCATAATTGGAAAAAAACCGAAAAACCATCCTTCTTCTTCAAAATTTTGACTATGAACCTACAAAAGCTGATTTTGAAGGATGAAAAAATATCAAAAAGGTAATGGTCTACTCTTCAAGCTTTGGAAGCTTCTCCTTTGGCAGTAGGAACTTGAATATCTTTAGGTTCATTTATGACTATGATTTTGAGGCCCTTTTTCTTTAACTCTGCATGTATCATCTCTAGTTTCTCTTCTAACTCTTTGACCTGACCTTTAAGTTTTTTCCTTTCAGCTTGTAACCACATATTTCTCTTTCTTTTGTGCTTCATTACCCTTCTCAAAGAAAGTGTCCTTTTCAGCAACTTCTTGGCATTGGTTAATTACTCATCATATTTATTTAGTTGGTCATTTACCTTTTCTTTGAAATATCCCATCAGCTTCTTGGCTACCTTGACTTCCTACAACTCTAATTTGGTCTCAATAACCTCTTTTTCAGCCTCTCTCAACTGATCTTTTAACACCTGTACTTCAGTTTTCTCAACCATTTTCTCCTTACCCTTCCTTTTCACAATTATCTCTTCTGCAACTGGAGACAAATCAATGATACCTTTTGTAATAGGTTATTTCCCTTTGTTAGTAGCCTTTGTATTCTTACTTTGAAAGTTGCAGACTAGTGAATGGTTTTCCTAGATTAAACATAAACCTTGCATCTTCTCCTACAAAATTAAGCTTTTTAGCATTCATGCCTTTATTTTTCTTCTTTTCACCTTTAATATATTCAGCTCTAACCACTGTGTTATCACACTCCCCAACTTCCTAGGTTGAAAATAGGAGTGAAGCAAGGTAACCACAAACCAACTTTTATTTAGGTAGCTAGCCCTACCTAACCAGAGAGGGCTCTCTCTGTGTCACTTTTTAAAATATTCAATTTAAGGCTGAGTATCAGATTTTAGGCTAGATATAAGTTAATATGTTTGAATTTTGTTTTAATAATTTTTTTGTTGGATAACAATAATATGCAGTGAAACTAAAGCTGATTCCAAAGATTGAATTGTAGAGAACAGAGTGAGGTAAGGTAGATAAACTTATTGAGCACAATTAAATTGTATTTTCTGTATAGTGGTAGAAAAAGGAATGGGTCTGAATGAGCATATAACATGAATTCATTCTTCAGAAGAAAAGACGCATTTGTAGAAATCTTAATAAACAGAACATATAACTGATCTCTATTTATAAACTGATAAGATTTTTACAAGAACTGGAGTGGAAAAGAAATACCACATGAATCTCAGAATATTTGTTGCAAATTATTTAATTTCATTAATAATAGCCCCACAGTAATACACAGAGTCTCAAAAACTCGATCATCCAACAACAATACTTCATACAATGAAGTATTTATAGAAAAATAAATTACAACAAATTACATTAAATGATATTGTTAGTCATCCATAATTTTGATGATATCCAAAGATGACTAAATTACCAATCCTAGATTTCTAGAAACAATATTTTAAAGAAGCATTATGATTTCTAGAAATCTCACTGCCTTCATCATCCTAAGTCTATTAGTTCACCAAAATTTTCATCTATGCCTTCTAAAAATATCACCCTGTTGTTTGAAAAGGAAGCTTGTTTCAAGCTATTTTCACCATTTTACCTCCATTCCATTCCCCCATCTCATTCTTCTACCCCTATTATTCCATCAGTCCTTCCCCCTCTATAAAACTAATTTTTCCTTCATTAAACCTCCATTTCCTCTAAAAACCCTTTTAAACCATTAAAACCCCTTCTTATTGGTTTAAAATGCCCTTTTCCATCTTATCAGAAACCTCCAAAGAGGCTTAAAAACTCTCTTTTAGCCTATTATCCGCCCTTTTAAAAATCAGGCCTTAAGCCCTTTGGGCTTAAGCCCTCTACTCCTTTCCTCCATATAACCTAAGAGCCTGATCATCTGCTAAGCCCTTGGCCCCTTTTCCCTTAAAAACCTTGGTCCTATCTACCACCCACAGGACCGACTCCCCTTTCCTTAAGCCCATTTCTCCATTTTTCTTACACCGCCACTGCTTTTCCTCCAAGAAATCACAGCCATTGATTGAGCTTGATCTTATGGCTATGGCACTCTCGCGACCTTCCTCCCCCTCAACCATCCTTCCATTCGACTACCCCGTGGGGCAATCTCCACCGTGGATCTTCATGATCTGACAGCCATCATCCAAACCCGCCTTTCCACCCCACTCCCAGCCTTTCCGCTACCCGAAAAAACTGCACACGTCACAGCCGGCCCCACCTGCCACCCATGAAATCATCGCCCAATCCCTCTCCGCCACCTGTCCTCCACTATTCCCCGTCGTCAATCATCTTCCCCCATCGCGCTCCTCCTCCACCATTGATCTGGCCTCCCCAGATCCAACGGTTCACATCGCAAATCGCACAAAATCTCCCACCGAGGTTTAACAACCCACTTCCGCGTGAAATGAGTGGTTTTTCCCAGGACATGTGTCCAAAGCTGAATGGAATCGCGTTCGTTTTGGAAAAAACTACTTACCGCTCATTGACTACGCAAAAACCACCGGATTTCGCACAAAACTTCCTATCCCCATTTCGCGCAAAAATTCAAATCTTTCCCTCCTCCCGCCTGGTTCTGCCTATGGAACCCTTCCCTATGATTCTCCCCTTCCTCTAAAAAGGTCCTTCGAATGCCCAAAACCCTCAAAACCTCTGAAATGCAGTAAATCCATGACGTGCAGGTTTTAAATTAATAGTTTGTTTGTCTGTTGCAGGTTAAATGGCGGATTAGGGATGAAAGCCCTCCCACAATCAAATAAATGGCAATATACCTCTGGATGACGATCTGAGAGGAAAAATATATGAATAAAGGAGACAAAGGGTTGTGCATAAGGATTAATCGATGACTCATGATCATCAATTAATCAAAGAACCCTCCGGCGCATAGGAAAAAAACCCTGCACACTAACAAGAACACACAGTCAAGCAAAATGATTAGAAGAAAAATAGTAAAGAAATGATGGAGACCAAAAGGATTAATGGCTTAAAACAAATATTAAGGATAAAATCCAAGGATACGGATAAATAATAAGGAGATAAAGCAGTTGTTTAAAGCAGAAATAGAGAAAATAAAGTAAGGCAAGATTAATTAAAAGATCAAAGTTAAAGGCATAGTTTAATGATCAAACCAAAGAAACTTAGGCCAAAGGCAGCCTCGAGCACATCAACAGAGAGCAGTTATTCCCTTGAAATATCTAACTACCACCTGTAGCCTACTTTCTACCTACAAAGACTAATCAAACAGTTATTGCATAAAAGATATTTTAAGCTGTCAGGCAGTTAGATTAAAGATATTTTAAGCTGTCAAACAGTTATTGTAAAAGATAGAAATAGGTTGCAAAGTCAAACTTTTCACCTATCTTTCCTTAGAAGTTAAGACAGAGTTATTGGCACAGAGAAGTAGTTGAACATCTTCCTACCTTATGCCTTGCATGGTTTTCAAGGTTAGGAATGCATTTACTCTATATTTAATGACTCTCAAACCCTAAAAAGAGTTCCACCTCCTCATTCTTATATAAATACTCTATGAGGAGCTCCTTGTTAATGTTGGGTTGCTGGCATTCAAACTCTTTGAAGTTGTACATGGTCTGGCTGAAGATTAGGAAGAAATTGAAGCATTGGAAGATTGATGATGTTTTGACATGTTTTGTTAATGAGAAGGCTCTATCATTGGATCCCTGAGCATGGTTGTTGGTGATGTATTCTAATCTATTAATGTTATTTCTTGTTTTTCGCTTTGTTCCATTATGCTCTGCTTGCAGTAGAGTAAAAAGCTTAGGCTAAGAAATGTCTCCTAGAAGAACCTTAGGCATGTTTACTCTTCACTGCCTTTATGTTTTCATCTACTGAAGGTTTTATTGAGTAGTTTGACTGCCTTTCAACCCTTAAGCTTGTTTATTTCAGAAATAGTTCAAACAGTTGGTCTCAAGAGTGATTTATGGTTTTCCCTGCTTACTTCCTGCCACTTGAAAATTGTTTCTGAAGTCTTCCTTTAAAGTACCATTGTTTACAGTCTGCCAAAGAGGTCTGTTCTGATCATACCCTTTGTTCTTGCTGAGATAATTGTTTTGAAGGTATTTATAATTGCAGTCTTAGATGTTTATGTGTTCCCTCTTTTATGAATGCAGTTATTTGTGAAGCTTATATGTTTTCTAAATCCTAGCTAGTGAAATCTTTGGATGAAATAGAGCGTTCCTCGACTCCTAGATTTCATTTGAAAATTTTGTCTTGAAATTGTTATTTTTTGAAGTGTGATTTGTAGAATTTATGGTTAGCCCTGCCTATTAAATTCCTCTTCATTTTCAGATAATGTTTTAAGTCTCTTTGTTGAGAAGTACATATAATTAAGGATTCTTAATTGCCCTTAGTTCTACCTCTCCGTTTAAATCCTTAATCTCCATTTCATTTCATCCACCAAACCCAAGATCCACTAGCCAAGTTATATTTTCCATTTGATATCCCATATCCATTTATTGAGCTTGTTATAACTTCTTTTTGACTCCTTTGCCCAATGGCTCTGATATTTCCCCTTTCTATCTATGTTTCCTAGATCATTCATGTCCAACCAACCAAACCCAAACAAACAAACTTGTACTTAATAACTAGCCTAAAATCAACCTCTTAAAAGCATCAAGCTATATCCTTACAAACATATTGAGAGATCCCTCTCTGAGACTAGGAGGGCTAGATCCTAGAGGCTAAAGCTTGGTTTAAATTTTGCCTTGTCATTTGGTTTTCCAATCAGCCAAATCATAGGACTACAACATAATGGCAATCACGATGGGACTTCTGAGTACATAACCACATAAATACCTCTTAAAAACTCATTATACCCTCAGTAAATCAAATAATATCCAGTGAATCTGCCACCTCATCGCCACTACAACATTATGGCGATCACGGTGGGACCTTCCGAGTAAAATGCATCTTAGACATCCTTAAAGATCTCAAAAAACCTACAAACATCCTTAGATTGGTATTCAGTTTCTGATGGTGGACAGAAATCCGCCTTGAAATATTTGAAATCATCCACTTGGTGACTCCACAACTCTCAATAGACCTAAAGACTCCACTGGAGAAAGAACCTGAAACATGACCAGTCATCCTAGAAAGAAAGAGCATTCAGGCCTAAGTTGGATTCAAGAAATTATTGTTTTCATCTATAACTATGTTCTATCCTACTTTAAGCCTAATCAAGAATACACTGATGAGATCTACATTTATCATTGGAAGGATCTCAAGCCTCGAACAGCTAAGCCTCAAATTTTAGACCATGATCAGTCTTACACACCTGTGCTTACCCTAGATTCACCTGTGGAAGATCTAGTGAAACATGAGCCTCATGCTACCTTTCCTCCTCTTGCTGAAACCTCAAAAAGCCATAAATCTCTTTTTACACTACCTATACCCACAAAGGTCCCAGAAAGATACAAGCCTCTGATTTTGCCTCCTGTCTTCCAAGCCCTCCCTGCAAATCTTGCAAATAAACTACCCAGATTTGATGGAGAAAGCTCAAAAGTTACCGCTAAAGAACACATTCAAAACCTTGAGAATTTACTTGACCTCTATGAAATAGAAGAAGATGATGTGCATATTAGAATGTTTGCCTTATCATTACAAGGGAAAATTAGGAGTTGGTTTAAGGACCTTCCAGCTGCAAGCATTATCAATTTTCATCAATTTACTCAAGTCTTCTTAGATAGGTGGGCGATCATAGGAAATGAAGTTCTCATCATAGAGGAATACAAGAATTTAAAAAGACAACCAGGGGAGACAGTAAAAAACTTTTCAACCAGGTTCAATAAGGTATACAATGCAATACTTGCTAAGATAAAGCCACCTTTGGGGTGGGCTCTCTTGCACTACCCAAGTACTTTTGACCCAGAGATGGAATTCCAGATAAGAGAAAAAGACCCTTCAAACCTGGAAGAAATGAATAATATGGAAATTACTGTGGAATTCAACATACTGGAAAGAGAGAAAAGGTTAGAAGAAATAAGGGAGGAACCAAATCAATCATTTCAATACAAAGGTAGCTATCAAAACATACTGGCTGACCAAGGTTGCAAAGAAGAAGATGTTAAAAGTTGTCAAGTAAGTACTATATGTCTTCCTACATCTTGTGCTTCACTATTTAGAGAGTATTACAAGAAAATTTAAAATAGAAACAAGGTAGAATGCTCTAAAGAATTAGTAAAGGAGGAAATGGATAATACAAACCCTTTTTCAAATCCATAATTTCTCCCCTCAAATCATCTTGTTATGGTTGTTTGGATTACAAAACCAGAAATGAAAGATGAGCCAACACCTCTTGAGTCCCTACCCTTGTGATTTGAGTCATTTCAGTTTGCTAAAGGAGAGGATATTGGCCATGAAAACTCTCCTTTTCATATGATGGAACAATCTGTTGATCAAATGTGCATAATGGATGACATTCCTCCTATGAATAAGCTGCCCAAATATGATCAATATGATAATGATTATGTTCTCCAAACTCAAGCCAACACTACCGAAAAATCAGTGATTAGTTTGTGGGACAAAGACAGCCATTCTCCACAACTCAAGTATAGTGATCAAAAAATACCAATCAGCCATGACAGTGAAGAAGAAAGTGCAGAATTTTGGGAGAAAGGGAAGGATCTTTACCTCTTTGTTGCGCTTCCTTTCAGTTCATCAAAGACAACCTTAATACAATCAGAAGTCAACAATATTTGGGTATTTATTTTAACAACAAAGAACACATTCATCCCTATGTCCAGCCTTCATAAGAGAAAGAGAAGAGTTATAGCTCTTTTCAATCAGGTTTGCTAGAGGACAACATGGCAATATATGATGAGTTTGACAGTGCAGATGATCATGAGGAAGAGAATGGGTTTCTTTCCCAAAGGAGTCCCAAGCTTAGCCAAGTAGAGGAAGAAGCATTCCTGGATCAAGCTAATTTTCCAAATCCTCATGTTCAGGTATTGTTTCAAGATCCCTTTGTTGATTTATTAGAGACATCTAAAAAAGAGTATGTTATGGCAAGAGCAGTTTGTTGCAAAGTGTAAGAAAAATGTTAAGCACTACTGTTCAAAAACAAGTGAGGTGGGAGTGGCCTTTTGATTTCTTCCACATACTCAAAGAGTTGAAACAATATCACTCATGGAATCATCTGCTTGACTGGTTATATTGGAAAAAAGAGTTCACTTGATAAAGGTACATCATGTGTAAAGTTAGATTAGGATAGACAGGCACAAATAAGCTCAGCCTTTGAGCATCTTTTAGTCTTATAATGTTTTGAAAAAATGAAAATACAAAAACAATAGAAAAATATAAAAGAGGGAAAATATAAAAGAAGAAAGGTACAGCCCCATACCAAAAAGGAGAAGAATATGAAAGTGTGCAAGCTTAAATGCCACTACTAAAAGAAAACACTGCTATTTAGTCATACATCCTAATCAAGACTAGATAGATGTCAATTTACTATTGATAGGTTACTGAAGGATATTTTCCAAATTGTTTAATCTTGGCTTATCAGTACAATAGATTAGGATAGAAGAAAGAATGGTTCAAACATGCTCAAAATCTAAACCAAAGAAAAGAAAGAAAAATATGGCTCTAAATAGATCAAAACTTGAGCCAAGAAGAAAGAAGGATGTCTTTTATTTTCAGATCTTAAGCCTTTACAATTTTGTTTTAATTTTCTGCAAATAAAGTTTATGTGCAGCTTGTACATACATCCATAGACACCATAGCAAATCAGACAGTCTAATCCTGATTTGACTGTGTTTTAATTTCCTGTCTTACAAGTAGAAAATGCAGATCTGTCAAAAAGCTTAATCTTGACAGATAGATAGTATAAGTAGAAATAAAAGAGTTCAACAGCTTAATCTAGACCCTTGAAAGCAATAAGGATAGGATAAATAGTTTATTTCTATTTTCAAAATAAAATGTCAAAGATATTGCTAGTTCAAATGCACTCAAAGAAGAGAAAATGCTAGGACAAGTAAGATTGGGTAGGTAGGGATGCTGTTTGAAAAAATTACATGTTGCAGATGATTGAAATTGTTAAAATCTAGCAAGGATATCAGCAAGAAAGAAAAGAGATTCTGCCCAATGGATAAGGCACTGATTTGCTGAAACTCAAAGATTATTTTCTGAGGTTCTGGACACCTTAAAAATAAATTTTTCCTCCCCAAGTGGAGCCACTGTTAGTCATCCATAATTTTGATAATATCCAAAGATGACTAAATTAAAAATCCTATATTTCTAGAAATAATATTTTAAAGAAGCATTATGAGTTCTAGAAATCTCACTACCTTCATCATCCTAAGTCTATCAATTCACCAAAATCTTCATCTATGCCTTCTAAAAGGATCACCTTGTTGTTTCAAAAGGAAGCTTGTTTCAAGCTATTTTCACCATTTTACCTCCATTCCATTCCCCCATTTCACCTTTCTACCCATATTATTCCATCAGTCCTTCCCCCTCTATAAAACTCATTTTTCCTTCATTAAACCTCCATTTCCTCTAAAACCCTTTTAAACCATTAAAACCCCTTCTTATTGGTTTAAATGTCCTTTTCCATCTTATCGGAAACCTCCAAAGAGGCGTAAAAACTCTCTTTTAGCCTATTATATACCCTTTTGAAAATCAGGCATTAAGCCCTTTGGGCTTAAGCCCTCTGCTTCTTTCCTCCATACAACCTGAGAGCCTGACCATCTGCTAAGCCCTTGGCCCCTTTTCCCTTAAAAACCCCGGTCCTATCTACCACCCACAGGACCGACTCCCCTTTCTTTAAGCCCCTTTCTCCATTTTTCTTACACCACCACTGCTTTTCCTCCAAGCAATCCCAGCCGTTGATCGAGCTTGATCTAACGGATATGGCACTCCCACGACCTTCCTCCCCCTCAACTATCCTCCCATTCGACTATCCCGTGGGGCAATCTCCATCGTGGATCTTCATGATCCGATGGCCATCATCCAAACCCACCTTTCCGCCCCACTCCCAGCCTTTCCGCTACCCGACAGAACTACACACGTCACAGCTGACCCCACCTTCCACCCACGAAATCATCGCCCAATCCCTCTCTGCCACCTGTCCTCCACTATTCCCTGCTGTCGATCATCTTCCCCCATCGCGCTCCTCCTCCACTGTTGATCTGGCCTCCCCAGATCCAACGGTTCACATCACAAATCACGTGAAATCTCCCGCCGAGGTTTAACAACCCACTTCCACGCGAAATGGGCAGTTTTTCCCAAGACACGCGTCCAAATCTGAATGGAATCGTGTTCATTTGGGAAAAAACCACTTACCTCTCATTGACTGCCCGAAAAACACCCGGTTTTGCACAAAATCGCCTATCCCAATTTCGCGCCAAAATTCAAATCTTTCCCTCCTCCCGCCTGGTTCCACCTATGGAACCCTTCCCTATGCTTCTCCCCTTCCTCTACAAAGCTCCTCCGAATGACCAAAACCCTCAGAACCTCTGAAATGCAGTAAATCCACGACGCGTAGGTTTTAAATTAATAGTTTGTTTGTCTGTTGCAGGTTAAATGGCGGATCAGGGATGAAAGCCCTCCCACAATCAAATAAATGGAAATAGACCTATGGATGACAATCTGAGAGGAAAAATATCCGAAGAAAGGAGACAAAGGGCTGTGCATAAAGGATTAATCGATGACTCATGATCATCAATTAATCAAAGAACCCTCCGACGCATAGGAAAAAAACCCTGCACACAAACAAGAACACACAGTCAAGCAAAATGATTAGAAGAAAAACAATAAATAAATGATGGAGACTGAAAGGATTAAAGGCTTAAAACAAAGATTAAGGATAATATCCAAGGATACGGATAAATAATAAGGAGATAAAGCAGTTGTTTAAAGCAGAAACAGAGAAAAGAAAGTAAGGCAAGATTAATTAAAAGATCAAAGTTAAAGGCACAGTTTAATGATCAAACCAAAGAAACTTAGGCCAAAGGCAACCTCGAGCACATCAACAGAGAGCAGTTAGTCCCTTGAAATATCTAACTGCCACCTGTAGCCTACTTTCTACCTACAAAGAATAATCAAATATTTATTGCATAAAAGATGTTTTAAGTTGTCAGGTAGTTAGATTAAAGATATTTTAAGTTGTTAGACAGTTATTGTAAAAGATAGAAATAGGCTGCAAAGTCAAACTTTTCACCTATCTTTCCTTAGAAGTTAAGACAAATTTATTGGCACAGAGAAGTAGTTGAACATCTTCCTACCTTATGCCTTGCATGGTTTTCAAGGTTAGGAATGCATTTAATTTATAGTTAATGACTCTCAAACCCTAAAAAGAGTTCCACCTCCTATGCCAAGTTAGATTTTCCCTTTGATATCCCATATCCATTGATTGATCTTGTTATAACTTCTTTTTGACTCCTTTTCCCAATGGCTCTGATATTTCCCCTTTCTATATATGTTTCCTAGATCATTCATGTCCAACCAACCAAACCCAAACAAACAAACTTGTACTTAATAACTAGCCTAAAATCAACCTCTTAAAAGCATCAAGCTATATCCTTACAAACATATTAAGAGATACCTCTCTAAGACTAGGAGGGCTAGATCCTAGAGCTCTAAAGCTTGGTTTGAATGTTGCCTTGTCATTTGGTTTTCCAATCAACCAAATCACAGGGCCCCAACAGATATCATAACTAATAATGCATTATTGTCAAAACTAGACTCTAACTGTAACATGGAAATGAATTTTATTTGTTTTTTTGGCGCTACTCTAACTGAAACAGTTGCTGAAAGGAGAGAATTATGGATTGCGTTGGTTGTCAGCTGATTGATGATCTGGCAGAGTTTGACTTTTCTTCTTTTACCATTTACTCTTGAAATTCGCACAATTTTTCTCACCATTCTTCATCAGGGATGACCAATTTTATTACCTTACGATAAATTTCATCTGCTTTAGTGTATTTGGAAAAAGTGGGCTTCACCACAAAAACATGTTTTATCTCATACTGAATAAAAATATCATTACTCAATGCTTGCAACAGTGCCCTTCCTGTCGTTGAGCCTTTCATGTTTGAGAATTCGACAGTACCTCTGGCAACTTCTTGAAGCCTTCTCCCATAATCTTCTTTGGTCATTAGCTTGTCATTAATTACAAACAGAGAGAGAAATCCTTTCTGTGTCAGAGGCTCTATTCTATTGAAAAATCTTTGAACTGCAATTTCTAGACTGCGACACTTTTCCTCAAGTTGAAGAATCAAATTCTTCTTTGTGAGAACCCTCTTTACCTCCAGGATTGTTTATGTTCTATCATCTATGCCAATTTAATTTAACTCATACATGTTATTTGAATGCAAAAACTTGATAATGTTGTTTGTTGTAGCTTTAATTGTTGTAATGGCCTCATTTTCTTTCTGTATCAACTACTTTTGTTAAAATATAATTTGTACACTTGGCCAAATTTCACAAATGGATTCTGTAATATCCACCCAGATTATTTCTTTTACTTGGACTATAGTGTTTCATATGGTTGATTCCTTTTGATCTTTTTTCAATCTCTCAATCAGCATTTTAGCTCTCTGTGCTTCAGTTGTATGTGAACTTTCATCTTTGGCTCTTTGAAATTGTACCAATTTTAATTTATATTGAAATTTCTTTATCTCATATTCTTGAATTGACATATTCTGAACTACTTGAGTGAGATCCTCGACTCCATATGTATAACTTTCTATGGAAGGTTTGGCTTTAGAAATAACTGCAAGAGGCACTGCTTCTAGAGGAACTTTAGATGTATTTTTTTAGTTCTTTCTTTTTTGTCATTTTTTCTAGATCTGACTCCATCTAGTTTATTTGAGCATTTTGTTCCATAATCAACTTCATCATTTCTATTTTCTGATTCTCAATCTCTTCTATGACTTTTTCCAGAGGATCTTCTGTAGCTGGAATCTTTAGTTGCTTCCTCAATGCTGCAATGTGAGCATTTTTCTTCTTTATGATTTCCTCTACTGCATTTACATTGGAAGGATCATATCTAATTTTAATCACCAGGTCTTTTGATTTTTTATTCATCTCACCATTTTGTTTATATAACTCCATTTGATCTATTTAATTTATATCCTTAGTATCAAACTCAAACACAATCCTTTTGTAATCTACTTCTGACTTTGGTTGTGGAATTTATTCTTGAAGAAAAGAAAATTGCAGTTTTCCGTTATTTGAATCTGAGAGCAACCTGCTCTGAGAGCTGGGATTTTTCTTCCAAAACTGATTGTATGTGTTGGTATTCAACATTTCATTCTTCAACTTTATCTCCCTAAAGGTATCAAAAATAGTTTTCTCCTTTTCCCCTGTAACAATTGTACTAGTTTGAATGGATTTCTATTGATCTTGAGAAACAGCTGAAGTAGAAGGGGTAGAAGTATTCTGATCACCTATATGTGTGGAAGGAGGTGTCTCTTTAGTAATAATAATCACATTTTCCTCTGAATCCTTGCTAGGATTGAATTTTCAATTGAGCTTTGTCTTCTTTCTGTAATGGATTTTGAATTCTTTGCTAGATGAATCAGTCATTGGAGATGACTGATCTTCTCTTATTCTTTTCCCTGCTCTTTCTTGTGCAACAAGAGTCTGTAATGCTAATGTAGACAATGTTTTTTCTTCATGTAATGTTCCAAAATCTTATGGAACATTAAAAACTTTTGTTTTTTCTTTAGAAGGAGAATAAATGGGTAGGAAAACCCATTGATAATAAAAATCTGAATAAGGAACCCTTATAATGTGAAAATGGGTCAATAAAGGACTGGATTTCACACCCCATGTGTGAAAAGAGACAATTTTCAGGTGGATAATTCTAGAATAAACCAAGTGACTGCGTAGATAGAGAAGATAATATTCCCTTTGTGGGTCAGCGCAGTTTGAATGAGGAGATCATTCTAGAGAGGAAACCCTAAGGTGTGGGGCCCATGGAAAAGCACCTTTCACTTGTTTAAAAGAATAATGAAGCAGCCATTCTCATTCATTCTTGTGATTATCATTTTGCTTGTCTTCTCAGACAAGAGAATTCTCCAGCTGTTTAGCTGAGATGCAGTGGTCCTAGCACTGGGTGTTCCCGGGCGGTAATCCCATCTCTTCCATTGAGTAGCTCTTGGAAGAGATTTTTATTCATATTCCCATATTTTGGCTTCAGGCCAAAGCATTTCATTCAGCTCCAGCGCAGTTTCCATTGGTGGTTGAGTTGTGTTGTTGGGTGTTGCAGGGGAGGGTTTCTCAACACCACTTCCGACATTGTATTTCAAAGGAGGGAGTCTCCATTCCTATGGGAGATCAATGAGGGAGTTTCAGATCTTCATTCCATCATCTTTTGCATCAGGCCAATCATTTTCCATCAGCAGAAGAGCATCCCTCTTCCTTGACTGCGCAGTTCATAGAGAGCATTTGCAGTGAGGGTTGCAGTATTTGAGTGGGTGATGAGATCTTCAATGAAAGGATCAGCCTTTCATTTGGAAGATTGAATAAAGGAGTTATTTCAGCAAAGGCATCATATTCAGCAAGCTCCTTTCATTTCCATTTTCTATTGAGTTGTAGCAGTTGCCCAGCAACTCTGGCATTTTGGTAAAAATGTCATTTTGTCTAGTCTTCATCCAATCCCCTTAAGGGATTTTTGTATTGTATTTTCAGGGTTGAAGCCTTGCTCCCCACTTATTATTTGAGCTTACATTGTTGTATCATTCAAGTATATTTATTTTCTGCATTAGTACCTCCCATCAACTGCGCAGTTTTAGTCACTAGCATTCTTGTGTAGCAGTATTATGAGATATTTCCTTATGCATGTCATTGAGGGTTTCTTTGCTCAGCTTGAGTGAGTGATTCCTCAAGCATTTGTATATTTTCTTTGCTGCTATATACATTTTGTGACTATTCATGCTTTCATATACATTGGTTTTCATAAATAACACTTATATGCTAGCATATGTTCATGTGTTGATGCAGCCCTCTTCATTGGGCCCTTTTTGAGGATAACATGTGAAGGAGGCTTGTCTCAAGCTCCGAGAAAGATTTTTTTTGAGTCCACTTCAAGATTTCAGCTCCAGACATATATATTTGAAGGATTCCATACCAGGGATCAAATCCTACTGCCTCCACTTCTGGAAAATGCATTTTCCAGGCTTGGGTTGCTAGCCATTCCAACTAGGGAATTTCACATATCCATATACAGAGTCTGCAAAGGGCCAGAAATCCTCCGGATCTCACCCTTCTTTAGAAGGTGACATATCCGGTAAATGTCCCCGCATTCCATCTCTGGCACAAACTTGTGATATTTCTGAAAAAGGAACATCACACTTCAGCTTCTTGTAAAGTACCTTCAGTCCATTCAAGTTGATTCATGTATTTTTCAATTTCTGGTTTGTTAGTCATCAGTATTTTTCACTTGTTAGTGATGACTAGTTCTCACATCCAATTTTTCTAGCAGCTGATCCAAAAATTTGTCATATTTGCCAGCTGGGAAAACACCCATAAAAATTTTTTCTCTCCTACCTTTCAGTCCACCCATGACGAGATGAAACCCCATCATCAAATCCTACCTAGCCTCAGCCATACTAGTCTGCCCATCAGCTCTAAAAAGACAATCCAAATCTGTTCAAAAAGCCTCCCATAAGTTAGGAAGTGGCGCTTTAAGGCATTTCACCCTTGGAAACCATCAAAGAGCCAAAAACCTCCATCTGCTTTAGACCAGTCACAACAGACCTCCCACCCTGCTAATAAAGTTAGTCACAGCCCTAAGTCGCGCCACTTATACACCCTTAAGTCTCAGCAATGCATAGACCATGATCTCAAGCTGATTTTAGGTGTTTTACATTGTTTATGGATTTTACAAGCACAAGAAACATGTCAGCATCTCAGAAGACAATTCTTGGCTCTACATGAGAAGACAGTTGCTTCTCAATGTGATCATGAGCCTAAGAGGCATCTGTAGGGCAAATAATCTCTCATCAAGCTCCTGCAACTTCATTCAGCCTGAAAAGACAGTAGAAGAAAAACAACACTGTCAAACAGACTTGTAATCTGTCTTGGCTAACCTCCTTCATCTATAAGCAGAGGGTTTTAAGGTGCCTCCTTCATCTACAAGTAGAGGGCGATGGCCAATGTTTGACTTGAAGAATTGCAACTGACTGTGAGACAGATTTGTTTTTACCAAACAGTGAGACAGTGACTAGGGTAAAGTGATGTTTGAAAGCATAGGTGAAAGTACTGTTGTTTGAAATTTTGTTTGCCTATCAACATCTGTAAGAAAACCTTTGTCAAAAAATATTCATCAAACTCTCTACATTGATTGAGACAAACGTTAAAGAGCATCAGACACCTTGCCAAGTGAAAGGCCTCCTTCATTCATAAGTAGATGGCCAGGGCATTGACCGTTTTCAAAGTTTGATTGATTAAAAATGTAGTGGTAAGAGACCAAGAGGGAAATCAGGGGTACCACTGCAATCCAAGGAGGTCAAGCTTATCTCTTAAACAAATTTTCCCTCAAAAAGACAGGTTGCAGTCAAAACAAAACCAAATTGAAGAATGTTGATAAGATAAGTCATTGCACAGGTGAAAGGACATAATAGTGATTATAGTTAAAATGACACTGAACCCCTTACTCCTAAGAAGATGTCTTTCAGTTTACTTTCATAAGGTTGACAAAGAAAATCTGAGCCCAGTTCCCCAAGAGGTACTGCAGCTACTATACAGGTTCATAAAGTACAAAAGGACTTTGACATACTCTCATATTCTGGAGAAGATTTCAAAACAGATATAAACATGCTCATTATTAAAAGGCCAGAGGGACCTTATCAGTACATTATGAGTAAAGAGAAGAATGGTAAAATTTTCCCTTTTCAAATAGACAAAAGTGGAGGGGCCTAAGCAGATGCAGCTACACTTTGTACCCACAGTCAGAACATGAAGTTAAAAGACACCTATAAGTAAAGATTATTTTCACAATAGGACATTTTTCCTCCAAAGCAGCTAGAGCAGACACTTTAAATTCAAAGTCAAAATGGGTAAATCTATCTCCTTGCAGAATGTCAAAAGATGGTTCATCAAACAGTGGTGGTTGATGAGTGGATTCTCCATGTTGGAAATGTCACCAAAGGTGTCTGCAGGGGCGGAAGTCACTTTTCAAATATGTCAAATACAATAAATATAGTGGCCCTTGGAAAATGTTACAACCCTCACCATTGTGCAAATAAAACACAGACCTTTTCACAAATAGTTTTCCAAATATGGGCCCTTCTTAAACATATTCAGAATCAGTTGTTTCGTTTCAAATGCACAAAGGTCATGGTTTAAAAACAAAAGTTTTCTAAAACTCTCTCAAGACAAACTCGAGGGTTTTCGACTTGTCACATTTCAAAGACATAAAGGACCATTGCAAATTCGATATGCAAACACCAAAGCCTGAGCCAACATTCATTTGAAGTTCACGAGGTCGAAGAGACATTTTTCAAACCAGTTTTTAGAGTTTTGAAAGATTTTAAACCGCGCGGCGCTCCTGTAGCCGCGGGTCACAAGGGCCCGACAGTGACCCGACAACAAAGGTTTGCCCGACGTTCATCACTGCAAAAGTGCCGCGCACAATTGTGATGCTTCTAACGCCTCCAAATCACTTGTAAAGGTTGCTCAAGCTCTTCAAAAGGTTTTTCCTCGATTTGTGGAGGTATTTTTATGCACCCCCTTGGTTTTTCAAAAAGCTGTCAAATGATGTAAAGGGTTAGAAGGCCACAGTTTCAAGCTTTGGTGTGAAAATGAAATTTTGTGTTTCCATTGACTGGTGAAACATCAAATGCTTGTAAACTTTATTTTTATTAAAAGACCATCGACTCGCCCTCACTACCGTGGTGAGACAAGGTTAAATTTGTCAGCCATGTGCATTGTTTGAAACTGTGAGAAAGTTGCCATGTACAGTTGGAAGGTGTGTGGATCAAATTAGTGCAAGGAGCAGTAGAGTATAGAGAAGATAGTTTTGTGTGAGAGGAGTCTTTTATGATTTGAAGGCTAAAAGATTGTTTTTGACAGCATAAAAACATCTCAAAACTCTGTCACCTTGTCCCTTAAACAAAGTGACTGACTGACTGTGTAAATGCACTATGGTGACTGTATTTATGGTGTTAAATTGGTCAAGTTGCATGACAAGAAGAAAGTAGTATTTTGTTGAAAAAGAGTTAATCATTGATTAAATGCTACAAAACTCCATCCTCTTATCCTTTTACACAGTAACTATTAACTGTGTAGATACCTCCTTTGACCAGTTGTCTTCATATTGTTGAAAATATTTGTTGAAAGGCACACTTGAAAGGGCAGTGTTTTGAAAGGGAGCACAGTGAGGTAGAGCAGCAAGGTGAAGGAGAACACATTGATGATATGCAGCACAGTGATGAAGAGCAGTGCCATGAAGAAACTCAAAACAGTGATGAAAAAGGAGGCTAAAGGGAAGCGCCCGACGCGGAAAGGGAAGAAAGACACATTAGGACTTGAAATTTTGGCTTCAGTTTCAGAGCATGTTGATAGGGACCCTTGAGGGTCATACTCACCGATTTTGGGCGCATTTTGACATATTTTGGTTTTTTGGCATTTTTGAGTTTTTGGTCAAAACTCGTGAAATTCGCCATTTCATTTTGGGGATTCGTCAAATGAGGAGAATGGTATCATTGGATGCCATAAATTCTAAATCACACCCTCAGCAATTTTCAGAACATTTGGAGATCATTTTCCCCCTCAAAATGGCGAAAAATGCTCGCTTTTTGCACACTTTGCCTGGTCTATCAGCAGACTGTAATTTTCTGGTTTTTTACACACAGGTGCAGTTTTGGAGGACGTCCAGGCATTAGATTGGAAAAATTTCAGTTTTTATGGAAATTATACACTCAGAGCTTTCCAACGAGCTATCATGAGCCTCGTTTTGACATCGAGAAGGCTGCCAAATGTTGTCGGCAAGTCAGGGGACCTTTTGCTGATATAAATTTTGAGTATTTTTGTAATTTTTGAACCTTCAAAAATTGTCTTTTCCAAATGTGCGTTTAGCTATTTTTGCACATGGAAAATAATGAAAAGTCAATTATTTTTCCTTTTTTAGCATTTTCTAGATATTTTATGAGATATTTTGTGCCTTGGGCTTTGCAAAGTCTCAAGGACAAGTTTAGATATTTTGATTAGGCCAATAGAAGAGCAAGTTGAACCATGAGGTTTTCCTCACTTTGGCCTATATATTCCAAATGCTTTCATTGTAAAACAAGGCTGAACTTGAGAAGAGAAGCAATATATGGTCATATGAGCTTTGGAAGAAAATACTTGTGTTATGGATTGCCTCTTGGATGTTCTTGGATGAATGATGAAGGATTGTTGATGGATTCCATGACTTGGTAGAATGGTATAGTGTCTCTTGCTTTGTTGTTGTCTTCTAGTTTTCATTCATGAATACATGTTTCTTGCTTGCTATAGATCAGTAGAGAACAAATTTGAGATATTCCCATGGAGGCACCTCAAATTTTCTGAATCTTCATAGCTTTCATGTTTTCTTCTTCCTTAGTTGCATTAAAGAATTCTTAACTGCTCTTTAACAACTTGAGGATATTGTTGCTTGTTTCATTCATAGTTCTATACATGCTAAGTATGAATTACGGTACGCCCTGCTTACCTATGGCTAGCTATAGTTCCATCCATGAAATTTCTCTTTGACCGATTAGATTATCATCTTGTTGAACCAAGGAGGCCTAGTTTTGATCTAGCCCTTTGCCTAAAACTATGCAAATCTTGTTGTTCAAAGTGCCCAATAACTTGAAGTACTGTGTTTAGGTGTTCCGGCATAGTAATTTTAAGTTGTTTGTCTTCCTTAAGTGTTTTCCCCAAAGTCTGATAGCCATTTCCCAAAGTTAGAGGGTCTTATACTTCTATGCATGGCTTGAATGTTTATTTATATGTATTGATTAGCTTGTAGTTACATTTTGCATGATTAATGGTTTACCCTACCATGTTTATGTTATCTATTGAACTAGTTATGCTTGAAATTCTTTGTTGTTCACAAACTTGATGTCCATTTACTCCATTTTGCCCAAAGATCCTTTCTACCTTGAATCAAATCGGCCCTTCAACAGCCTTGTATCGTCATCTAATAGCTTTCTTGACCTTTTGACCCCATAGCCCAGTTAATCTAACATCTTTTTACCTATCTTATATATTTGATCAGTTTCATCCCTCACAACTTAAAAACCAAAAACAAAAACATACTTCATAACTAGCCTAACATTAGAACACAATAAGCAAACACACAGATATCCCTTACACATATAGAGAGAGCCCTCTCTGATTCCAGGAAGGCTAGGTCCTTGGACTCCAAAGCTTGGTTTGATGTTACACTGTCATTTGGCTTGCCAATCAGCCAAATCACGGGAACCTAACATAATGGCGATCACGGTGGGACTCTGAGTGGTAAACAAACTTAGATTCCCTAAACATTCCAGCAGCCTTAAGAATAATATCTGATTGACTTATCCCACTGCTCACTAACATAGTAACGATCACGGTGGGACCTTCTGAGTTAGTGACAATCTAATTACACCTTAGAATTCTCGAAGTCTCAATCAAACTTAGAAAACTTAAGTGTTGTTTGAAGAGTAGAAGCTAGCTCTTTCACCATCTTAGCAAAATGATGTTTCGGTTATAGGAAAACTCTTCCAAACCTCAGGACTACATAAAACTTAGAAAACCCCAAAAAAATCCCTTAGATTGGTTTTTGTCAGTATTGGTGGTGGACCATACACATATACCTCAAAACAACTAAAAATCCACCTGGCGACTCCACTAGCCTCCAGTAGGCCTTACTATTTTACCGAACTCTAGGTTACTATCCGATCGACCTATCCCATCGCTCACTAATATAGCGGTAGATGGTGGGACACTGAGTACATGACAGTCTAGCAAACTCTTATAGACTTTTTACTCCTTTAGATACTTAAACAAGCAAGCAGTCCATAAGATCATTTAGAGTAAACTCTTTTTGTTATCACCACCCTAGTAACGTGATGAAACAAGTTTAAAATACTTTAGCAAACCTTATAGGCTACACAAAAGCTCAGAAAACCCCAAAACATTCCCAGATTGGCTTTTCCCTAGTTATTGGTGGTGGCCCATAGCTACATCTTTACAAAAACAACCAAGTTCCACCTAGTGACTCCACAACTCCCAATAGACTTAAAGACCCCACTGGAGGAAGAACATAAAACATGACCAGTCATCCTAGAAATAAAAAGCACTCAGGCCTTAGTTGGATTCAAGAAATTATTGTCTTTATCTATAAGTATGTTCTATCCTACTTTGAGCCTGATCGGGAATACACCGATGAGATCTACATTGATCATTGGAAATATCTCAAACCTCAAAAAGCTAAGCCTCAAATTTCAAACCATGAACAGGCTTGTACACCTGTGCTTACCCCAGATTCACCTATGGAAAACCTAGCAAAACATGAGCCTCATGCTACCTTTCCCACTCTGGCTGAAACCTCAAACATTCACGAACCTCTTTTTACACTACCTATATCCACAAAGGTCCCAGAAAGATACAAGCCTCTGGTTTTACCTCCCATCTTTCAAGCCCTTCCTGCAAATCTTCAAAATAAATTACCCAGATTTGATGGAGAAAGCTCCAAAGTCACCGCTGAAGAGCACGCCCGAAATCTTGAGGATTTACTTCACCTTTATGACATAGAATAAGATGATGTGCGTATTAGAATGTTTGCCTTATCATTACAAGGAAAAATTAAGAATTGGTTTAAAGACCTTCCCGCTACAAGCATTACCACTTTTCAGGAGTTCACTCAAATCTTCCTAGATAGGTGGGTGGTCATGGGTAATAAATTTCTCATCATAAAGGAGTACAATCAGTTAAAAAGACAACTAGGGGAAACAATACAAAACTTTTCAGCCAGGTTCAATAAAGTATACCATGCAATTCCTGCTAATCTAAAGCCACCCCTCGGATGTGTTCTCTTGCACTACCCAGATTATTTTGACCCAGAGATGGTTTTCCAGATAATAAACAAAGATCCTTTGACCCTAGAAGAAATGCAAAGGATAGAAGTTGATGTAGAATTCAACATACTAAATAGGGAGGCACAGCAAAGAATAATAGAGAAAGACAAAGAAAATCAAGAGAGACTAGTATCTTTGGAAGAAAAGTTGAAAAAATTGGTATGTATGTTAGGAAAACTAGAGCATCTACTTGATAGGAAAAGAGAAAAACACAAGGTTAACACTGCTTATTCAAACCAACCTACACTTCTTCCTCAGGTTGAACACACTCAACTATCACAAGACAAGAGTTATAAAAAAAATGTGCCAAATGGGAAAGTTGCAAATAAAAACATAGAGGAATGCTCTGAAGAAACTATCAGCCATTTTGAAATCACAGATTCTAAAATGGAAGAAGAATCAAAACCTTTAGATTCTCTACCCTTATGCTTTAAATCACTTTGAAATAAAATTGCACCCCAAGATCTCTCAGCTGTCCAGAAACTCCTGCTTTGCTGGCTCACCTAAATCAAGGAAAGTTGATTGAAGAAGAATTCAAATCTAAGATAGAAGATAAATCAAAACCTGTAGGATCTTTACCTTTATGCTAGGAGTCATTTGAGTTCATAAAAGAAAATTGGCCTCTTAAGAATCCATCAGAGGAAACTCATGAATCCCATGTTTACTATCCCAAACATCAAGAAGATTTGAGTGAGGATGAATTCAAATCTGAAATAGAAGATAAAGCAAAACGTGTAGGATCTCTACCTTTATGTTGGGAGTCATTTGAGTTCATAAAAGCAAATTGGTCTCCTAAAAATCTATCAGAAAAAACTCATGAATTACATGCTAACTATCCTCAACATCACAAAGAATTGGTTGAAGATGAAAAAAAGAAAGAAATGAAAGAGAACCCACAGATCTTCTATGACATGATTGATGATTCATCATCCCTCAGGTGTGAAGTTCAAAAGACATTCATTTTTCTAAATCAGATTTAAGAGAAAAGAAGATTGTAGAAATGAAAATGCCTCCCTTTTTAACTGAAGAGAAAATAGATCAACTTATAAACATACAAACAACCTCTGAAACTTCATATAATCAAAACTTTTCTGATATTTCTCCTGTTAATCTTGCATACCATGAGTCAAGAAATAGATTTGTAAATCAATTTGAAGAAAAGAAATCTGATAGTCTAATCTGCATGGCTGGTGACATTACTTATATTATTGATTCTCCAAGGTTTGATCAATATGTTGATGATTATGATATCCAAACAGAAATTAACCTTGCAAAGCTATCAACAATTGATTTGTGGGACGCAGTTCATTATCATCAGGTTGAAAAAAGTAAGCAGCCAATATAGGTCACCTATGACACTGATGAGGAGAGCCTTGAGAGTTTAGAAGTAAGTGAAGAGTCTCTAACTCTTTTCTCTACTTCACTTCAGTCCATCAGAAATAACATTCACATAATTGGAAATCAACAGTCTTTCATCTTTGATGCTGAGGTTGAAGAGGATGATGAAATTCTTGAGCATGTTGTAAATGAAAAGCCTTTTCCTGAAATTGTTGAGGAAATAATTTTGGACATGGAATCTTCCATAACTCCAAATTTGCATCCACCAAGCTCCATTGAGTTACAAATTGCAGATGAAGAAATAGAGGTTGATAAACACGTGAGAGTTGTCACACTATCCTTTCAAGATGATTTAATGTCAAAGTGTATCCCTGCTCATCAACATGATGACCTCCACACAGTTTTCAGTCCACTTAATAAGAACACATCAGCTTTGAAATAAAACTACACTGCAATATATGATGAGTCTGACAGTTCAAGTGATCATGAGCAAGGGGAAGAGTTTCTCTACCAGGAGAGTCCCAAATAGAGCCAAGTGGAAGAAAGAGTAGTCCTGAATGAAGCCTATATATCAAATCCTCTAGATCAGGTATTATTCCAAGATCCATTTGTTTTTTTCCTTGATAAATATGAAGGAGTAGTGGGTTCTATCATGAACAAGTTTCTACCAAGAATGAGAAAAAACTTAATCACTACTGTCCGAAAACAAGCCAAATGGAAGTGGCCTTTTCATTACTTCAGCATCATGAAAGAACTAAACCAGAGTCACCCATGTAATCATCTACTTGACTGGTTACATTGGAAAAGAGAGTTCACCAGTCAAGAACATTTGTATAGATTAGAGTAGGAGATGAGCAGACAAACATTGGAAAATAAGCTCTCACCTTGTGAGCATCTTTCACTTCACATAATGAAGAAAAAGAAAAAAGAAAATACAAACAGAAAGAAGTAAAGAGGTAAGGCCAAAAGCAATGGTACAGCCCCATACCCAAAAAATAGTCATTCAGAAAGCGCGCAAGTCTAAATGCCGCTACTAGTACTCAAATGTCTTGTTCAGCTATCTAGCCTAATCATAGCTGAACATGTTTAAATTTAATTGCTGATAAGTTAGTGAGTGAAAAACATGGTCAACATTGTGTAAGATTGACTTATCAAAATAAAATAGATTAGGAAAAGATACTGGTTCCACACGCCCAAAACAAAACTAAAGAGGGAAGTGGGGATGAAAAACAAATTATGCATCTTAGCCTGTTTTTTCTAGTTTCCATTTCATGCAGAATAATATTTGTGTGCAACTTGTCTTTTATGCGACAAATACATGACAAATCAGACTGTCTAATCCTGATTTGATCATCTTTTAAATTTCATGTTTTAGAATTAGAGAACAAAATCCTGTCAAACAGCTTAATCTTGACAATTGATCTAGCATAGGTAGAGTAATGAAGGAGTTCATCAGTTTAATCTTAACTCCCGGTAGATATAAGTATAAAATTAGATAGGTTCATTTTTGCAAAAAGAAAAAATATGTATTTTCAAAGGGTTGCTAGTTCAAATGCGCCAAAAAGAAGAAAAAATGTTAGGAAAAATAGTGGGGTAGGTAGAAATATCATGGATGCTAATCATGCTGTCACCTTTCAGAAGTAGCATCAAAGAAGGGTGAAATTTTGTTGCAGGTAACCGTCTTCATGTAACAAAGATTCAATTGACACCTCCCTTGGGGCGAGTCGCCTCAAATGGAGCCACTGTTATTCATCAGTATTTTTCACTTGTTAGTGATGACTAGTTCTCACAGCCAAGTTTTCTAGCAGCTGATCCAAAATTTGTCATATTTTCCAGCTGGGAAAACATCCATAAAACTTTTTCGCCCTCCTACTTTTCAGTCCTCTCATGATGAGATGAAACCTCATTATCAATCCTACCTAACCTCAGCCATACTACTCTTCCCATCAGCTCTAAAAAGACAATCCAAATCTGTTCAAAAAGCCTCCCCTAAGTTAGGAAGTAGCACTTTAAGGCATTTCACCCTTGGCAACCATCAAAGAGCCAAAAACCTCCATCTTCTTTAGACCAGTCACAAAAGACCTCCCACCTTGCTAATAAAGTTAGTCACGGTCCTAAGTCGTGCCACTTATACACCCTTAAGTCTCAGCAATGCATAGACCATGATCTCAAGCTGATTTTAGGTGTTTTACACTGTTTATGGATTTTACAAGCATAGGAAACATGTCAGCATCTCAGAAGACAATTCTTAGCTCTACATGAGAAGACAGCTGCTTCTCAATGTGATCATGAGCCTGAGAGGCATCTGCAGGGTAAAGAATCTCTCATCAAGCTCCTGCAACTTCATTCATCCTGAAAAGACAGTAGAAGAAAAACAACACTGTCAAACAGACTTGTAATCTGTCTTGGCTAAGAACCTCCTTCATCTATAAGCAGAGGGTTTTAAGGCGCCTCCTTCATCTACAAGCAGAGGGTGGTGGCCAATGTTTGACTTGAAGAATTGCAACTGACTGTTAGACAGGTTTGTTTTTAGCAAACAGTGAGACAGTGACTAGGGTAAGGTGATGTTTGAAGGCATAGGTGAAAGTACTGTTGTTTGAAAGTTTGTTTGCCTATCATCATCTGTAAGAAAACCTTTGTCAAACATATTCATCAAACTCTCTACATTGATTGAGACAAAGGTTAAAGAGCATCAGACACCTTGCCAAGTGAAAGGCCTCCTTCATTCATAAGTAGATGGCCAGGGCATTGACTATTTTCAAAGTTTGATTGATTAAAAATGCAGTGGTAAGAGACCAAGAGGGAAAGCAGGGGTACCACTGCAATCCAAGGAGGTCAAGTTTATCTCTTAAACAAATTTTCCCTCAAAAAGACAGGCTGCAGTCAAAACAAAACCAAATTGAAGAATGGTGATAAGATGATTCATTGCACAGGTGAAAGGACATAATAGTGATTATAGTTCAAAGGACACTGGCCCCCTTACTCCTAAGAAGATGTCTTTCAGTTTACTTTCATAAGGTTGACAAAGAAAATCTGAGCCCAGTTCCCCAAGAGGTACTGCAGCTAGTATACAGGTTCATAAAGTACAAAAGGACTTTGACATACTCTCATATTCTGGAGAAGATTTCAAAAAAGATATAAACATGCTCATTATTAAAAGGCTAGAGGGACCTTATCAATACATTATGAGTAAAGAGAAGAGTGGTAAAAAGTTTCCTTTTCAAATAGACAAAAGTGGAAGGGCCTAAGCGGATGCAGCTAAATTTTGTACCCACAGTTAGAACATGAAGTTAAAAGACACCTATAAGTCAAGATTATTTTCACAATAGGACATTTTTCCTCCAAAGCAGCTAGAGCAGACACTTTAAATTCAAAGTCAAAAGGGGTAAATCTATCTCCTTGCAGAATTTCAAAAGATGGTTCATCAAACAGTGGTGGTTGCTGAGTGGATTCTCCATGTTGGAAATGTCACCAAAGGTGTCTGCAGGGGCAGAAGTCACTTTTCAAATATGTCAAATACAATAAATATAGTGGCCCTTGGAAAAGGTTACAACCCTCACCACTATGCAAATAAAAACACAGACCTTTTCACAAACAGTTTTCCAAATATGGGCCCTTCTTAAACACATTCAGAATCAGTTTGTTTCGTTTCAAATGAACAAAGGTCGTGGTTTAAAAACAAAAGTTTTCTAAAACTCTCTCAAGACAAACTCGAGGGTTTTCGACTTGTCACATTTCAAAGACATAAAGGACCATTGCAAATTCAATATGCAAACACCAAAGCCCGAGCCAACATTCATTTGAAATTCACGAGGTTGGAGAGACAGTTTTCAAACCAGTTTTCAGAGTTTTGAAATATTTTAAACCGCGCGGCCCTCCTGTGCAAACGCGCGGCGCTCCTGTAGCCGCGGGTCACAAGGGCCCGACAGTGACCCGACAACAAAGGTTTGTGCAACGTTCTTCACTGCAAAAGTGCCGCGCACAATTGTGATGCTTCTAATGCCTCCAAATCACTTGTAAAGGTTGCTCAAGATCTTCAAAAGGTTTTTCCTCGATTTGTGGAGGTATTTTTATGCACCCCCTTGGTTTTTCAAAAAGATGTCAAGTGATGTAAAGGGTTACAAGGCCACAGTTTCAAGCTTTGGTGTGAAAATGAAATGTTGTGTTTCCATTGACTGGTGAAACATCAAATTCTTGTAAGCTTTATTTTTATTAAAATACCATCGATTTTCCCTCACTACCGTGGTGAGACAAGGTTAAATTTGTTAGCCATGTGCATTGTTTGAAACTGTGAGAAAGTTGCCATGTACAGTTGGAAGGTGTGTGGATCAAATTAGTGCAAGGAGCAGTAGAGTATAGAGAAGACAGTTTTGTGTGAGAGGAATCTTTTATGATTTGAAGGCTAGAAGATTGTTTGTGACAGCATAAAAACATCTCAAAACTCTGTCACCTTGTCCCTTAAACACAGTGACTGACTGACTGTGTAAATGCACTATGGTGACTATATTTATGGTGTTAAATTGGTCAAGTTGCATGACAAGAAGAAAGCAGTATTTTTTTGAAAAAAAGTTAATCATTGATTAAATGCTACAAAACTCTATCTTCTTATCCTTTTACAGAGTAACTATTAACTGTGTAGATACCTCCTTTGACCAGCTGTCTTCATATTGTTGAAAATATTTGTTGAAAGGCACACCTGAAAGGGCAGTGTTTTGAAAGGGAGCATAGTGAGGCAGGGCAGCAAGGTGAAGGAGAACACATTGATGATATGCAGCTCAGTGATGAAGAGCAGCGCCATGAAGAAACTCAAAACAGTGATGAAAAAGGAGGCTAAAGGGAAGCACCCGATGCGGAAAGGGAAGAAAGACACATCGGGACTTGAAATTTTGGCTTTAGTTTCAGAGCATGTTGATAGGGACCCTTGAGGGTCATACTCACCGATTTTGGGCGCATTTTGACATATTTTGGTTTTTTGGCATTTTTTGAGTTTTTGGTCAAAACTCGTGAAATTTTCCATTTCATTTTGGGGATTCGTCAAAGGAGGATAATGGTATCATTGGATGCCATAAATTCTGAAGCACACCCTCTGCGATTTTCAGAACATTTGGAGATCATTTGCCCCCTCAAAATGGCGAAAAATGCTCGCTTTTTGCACACTCTGCCCGGTCTATTAGCAGACTGTAATTTTCTGGTTTTTTACACACATGTGCAGTTTTGGAGGCCTTCCATGCATCAGATTAGAAACATTTCAGTTGTTCTGGAAAGTAGACACTCAGAGCTTTCCAACGAGCTATCATGAGCCTTTTTTTGACATCGGGAAGGCTGCCAAATGTTGCCGGCAAGTCTGGGGACCTTTTGCTGATATAAATTTTGAGTATTTTTGTAATTTTTGAACCTTCAAAAATTGTTTTTTCCAAATGTGCGTTTAGCTATTTTTGCACATGGAAAATAATGCAAAGTCAATTATTTTTCCCTTTTTAGCATTTTCTAGATATTTTATGAGATATTTTGTGCCTTGGGCTTTGCAAAGCCTCAAGGACAAGTTTAGATATTTTGATTAGGCCAATGGGAGAGCAAGTTGAACCATGAGCTTTTCCTCACTTTGGCCTATATATTCCAAATTCTTTCATTGTAAAACAAGGCTGAACTTGAGAAGAGAAGCAATATATGGTCATATAAGCTTTGGAAGAAATACTTGTCTTGTGCTTTTGGATTGCCTCTTGGCTGTTCTTGGATGATGAATGAAGGATTGTTGTTGGATTCCATGACTTGGTAGAATGGTATAGTGTCTCTTGCTTTGTTGTTGTCTTCTAGTTTTCATTCATGAATACATGTTTCTTTCTTGCTATAGATCAGTAGAGAATAAATTTGAGATATGCCCATGGAGGCACCTCAAATTTCCTGTTTCTTCATAGATTCTTTGTTTTCTTCGTCCCAAGTAACCTTAAAGAATTTTTTACTTCTCTTTAAATATTTAGGATATTGTTAATTGTTTCATTCATGTTTTTATACATGCTAAGTATGACTTACGGTATGCCTTGCTTACCTATGGCTAGCTATAGTTCCATCCATGAAATTTCTCTTTGACTGATTAGATTATCATCTTGTTGAACCAAGGAGGCCTAGTTTCGATCTAGCCCTTTGCCTAAAACTATGCAAGTCTTGTTGTTCAAAGTGCCCAATAACTTGAAGTACTGTGTTTAGGCGTTCCGGCATAGTAAGTTAAGTTGTTTGTCTTCCTTAAGTGTTTTCCCCAAAGTCTGATAGCCATTTCCCAAAGTTAGAGGGTCATATACTTCTATGCATGGCTTGAATATTTATTTCTATGTATTGATTAGCTTATAGTTACATCTTGCATGATTAATGGTTTGCCCTACCATGTTTATGTCTGCTATTAAACTAGTTATGCTTGAAACTCTTTGTTGTTCACAAACTTGATGTCCATTTACTCCATTTTGCTCGAAGATCCTTTCTACCTTGAATCAAATCGACCCTTTCAACAACCTTGTATCACCGTCTGATAGCTTTCTTGACCTTTTCGACCCATAGCCCAGTTGATCTGACATCTTCTTACCTATCTTATATCTTTGATCAGTTTCATCCCTCACAACTTAAAAACCAAAACCAAAAAACTTACTTCATAACTAGCCTAAAATTAGAACACAATAAGCAAACACACAGATACCCCTTACACATATAGAGAGAGCCCTCTCTGAGTCGAGGAAGGCTAGGTCCTTGGGCTCCAAAGCTTGGTTTGATGTTACACTGTCATTTGGCTTTCCAATCATCCAAATCACGGGACCCTAACATAATGGCGATCACGGTGGGACATACTGAGTGCATGACAGTCTAGCAAACTCTTATAGACTCTTTAGTCCTTCAACACTAAACTCAGACCATCAGCCTATAGAATCCTTTAGAGTAAACTCCTTGTTTCACCATCTTAGCGAAGTGATGAATCAGGTTTATAACACTCTTACATCCTAGGCTGTACATAAAACTCAGAAAAAACCACAAAAAACTCCCTTAGATTGGTTTTTGACAGTATTGGTGGTGGACCATACACATATACCGCAAAACAACTAAAAATCCACCTGGCGACTCCACTAGCCTCCAGTAGGCCTTACTATTTTACCGAACTCTAGGTTACTATCCGATCGACCTATCCCATTGCTCACTAATATAGCGGGAGATGGTGGGACACTGAGTACATGACAATCTAGCAAACTCTTATAGACTTTTTAGTCCTTTAGATACTTAAACAAGCAAGCAGTCCATAAGATCATTTAGATTAAACTCTTTTTTTTATCACCACCCTAGCAACGTGATGAAACAAGTTTAGAATACTTTAGCAAGGCTACACAAAAGCTCAGAAAACCCCAAAAAATTCCCAGATTGGCTTTTCCCTAGTTATTGGTGGTGTACCATAGCTACATCTTTACAAAAACAACCAAGTTCCACCTAGTGACTCCACAACTCCCAATAGACTTAAATACCCCACTGGAGGAAGAACCTAAAACATGACCAGTCATCCTAGAAATAAAAAGCACTCAGGCCTTAGTTGGATTCAAGAAATTATTGTCTTTATCTATAAGTATGTTCTATCCTACTTTGAGCCTGATCCAGAATACACCGATGAGATCTACATTGATCATTGGAAAGCTCTCAAACCTCAAAAAGCTAAGCCTCAAATTTCACACCATGAACAGGCTTGTACACCTGTGCTTACCCCAGATTCACCTATGGAAAACCTAGAAAAACATGAGCCTCATGCTACCTTTCCCACTCTGGCTGAAACCTCAAACAGTCACGAACCTCTTTTTACACTACCTATATCCACAAAGGTCCCAGAAAGATACAAGCCTCTAGTTTTACCTCCCATCTTTCAAGCCCTTCCTGCAAATCTTCAAAATAAATTACCCAGATTTGATGGAGAAAGCTCCAAAGTCACCGCTAAAGAGCACGCCCGAAATATTGAGGATTTACTTGACCTTTATGACATAGAAGAAGATGATGTGCGTATTAGAATGTTTGCCTTATCATTACAAGGAAAAATTAAGAATTGGTTTAAAGACCTTCCCGGTGCAAGCATTACCAATTTTCATCAGTTCACTCAAATCTTCCTAGATAGGTGGGTGGTCATGGGTAATAAAGTTCTCATCATAAAGGAGTACAATCAGTTAAAAAGACAACCAGGGGAAACAATAAAAAACTTTTCAGCCAAGTTCAATAAAGTATACCATGCAATGCCTGATAATCTAAAGCCACCCCTCGGATGTGTTCTCTTGTACTACCAGATTCTTTTGACCCAGAGATGGTTTTCCAGATAAGAAAAAAAGATCCTTTGACCCTAGAAGAAATGCAAAGGATAACAGTTGATGTAGAATTCAACATACTAAATAGGGAGGCACAGCTAAGAATAATAGAGAAAGACAAAGAAAATCAAGAGAGACTAGTATCTTCGGAAGAAAAGTTGAAAAAATTGGTATGTATGTTAGGAAAACTAGAGCATCTACTTGATAGGAAAAGAGAAAAACACAAGGTTAACACTGCTTATTCAAACCAACCTACACTTCTTCCTCAGGTTGAACACACTCGACTATCACAAGACAAGAGTTATAAAAAAAATGTGCCAAATGGGAAAGTTGCAAATAAAAACATAGAGGAATGCTCTGAAGAAACTATCAGCCATTTTGAAATCACAGATTCTAAAATGGAAGAAGAATCAAAACCTTTAGATTCTATACCCTTATGCTTTAAATCATTCCAGACTTTGAAATAAAATTTGCACCCTAAAGATCTCTCAGCAGTTATTCAGGAAAACCCTGCTCAAGTTAGCTCTCACCTAAATCAAGAAGAGCTGATTGAAGAGGAATTCAAATCTGAGATAGAAGATAAATCAAAACTTGTAGGGTCTCTACCTTTATGTTGGGAGTCATTTGAGTTCATAATAGCCAACTGACCCCCTAAGAATCTATCATAGGAAACTCATGAGTCCCATGTTTATTATCCCAAGCATCAAGAAGAGTTGAGTAAGGTTGAATTCAAATCTGAGATAGAAGATAAAGCAAAACCTGTAGGATCTCTACCTTTATGCTGGGATTCATTTGAGTTCATAAAAGAAAATTGGCCTCCTGAAAATCTATCAGAAAAAACTCATGAATTACATGCTAACTATCCTCAACATCACAAATAATTGGTTGAAGATGAAAACAAGCAAGAAATAAAAGAGAACCCACAGGATCTCTCTAAGGACATGATTGATGATTCATCACCCCTCATAGGTGAAGCCCAAAAAGACATTCATTTTTCAAATCAAATTTCGCAAGAGAAAAAAGATTATTGTAGATAAATGAAAATGCCTCCCTTTTTAATTGAAGAGGAAATAGATCAACTTATAAACATGCAGACAACCTCTGAAACTTCACATAACCACAAATTTTCTAATCTTTCTCCTGTTAATCTTGCATATCATAAGTCAAAAAATAGATTTGTAAATCAATTTGAAGAAAAGAAATCTGATAGTCCAATATGCATGGTTGATAACATTAATTATAATGATGATTTTCCAAGGTTTGATCAATATTGTGATAATGATGATGATTTCCAAACAGAATCTAACTTTGCAGAAAACTCAGTTTTTGATTTTTGGGAGGAAGCTCAGTTTCATAAACTTGAGAAAAGTGAGCAGCCATTACAGGTCATCTATGACACTGATGAGGAGAGCCTTGAAAGTTTAGAAGTAAGTGAAGAGTCTTGGACTCTTTGCTCTACTTCACTTCAGTCCATCAGAGATAACATTCACATAATTGGAAATCAACAGTTTTTCAGCTTTGATGATGAGGTTGAGGAGGATGATGAAATTCCCGAGCATGTTGTAAATGAGAGGCCTTTTCCTGAAATGGTTGAAGAAATCATTTTGAACATGGAATCTTCCTTAACTCCAGATTTGCAGCCACCAAGATCCATTGAGTTACAAATTGCAGATGAAGAAATAAAGGTTGATAAACACATGGGAGTTGTCACACTATCCTTTCAAGATAATTTACTGTCAAAGTGTATCCCTGCCCATCAACCTGATAACCTTCACACAATTTTCAGCCCTCCCTATAAAAACACATCAGCTTGGAAAGAAAACTACGCTGCAATATATGATGAGTCTGACATTTCAAGTGATCATGAAGAAGGGGAAGAGTTTCTTTACCAGGAGAGTCCTAGATATAGCCAAGTGGAAGAAAGAGTAGTCCTGAATGAAGCCTATATCTCAAATCCTCTAGATCAAGTATTATTCCAAGATCCATTTGTTGTTTTCCTTGAGAAATCTGAAGGATTAGTGGATTCTATCATGAACAAGTTGCTACCAAGAATGAGAAAAAACTTAAGCACCACTGTCCAAAAACAAGCCAAATGGGAGTGGCATTTTCATTACTTCAGCATCATGAAAGAACTAAACCAAGATCAACCATGCAATCATCTACTTGATCGGTTGCATTGGAAATAAACAAGAGCTCACCAAACATTTTTCTATTTTGTATAGATTAGAGTAGATAATGATAGACAAGATTGAAAAATAAGTCAGCTCGTGAGCATCTTTTCGCCCTGCATGCTATTTGAAGAAAAAGTAAAAAGAAAATAATAAACAAAGAAAAGTAGGAAAAGAGGAAGTGCTTTCTAAAAGCAATGAGAAGTCTCCGTACCCAAAATAGTCATGTTGAAAGCGATCAAGTCTAAATTCACAATAGGCCGCAAATGCTCCTTGTTCAATTAGAGAGCCTAGCCAGGGCTGACATGTTTAAATTTAATGCTGAGTGAAAGCAGGAGTGGAAAAAGATAAGCCACATTGCAAGTTTGATTTATGTGCAGAGTAGATTAGGAGAAGATAACGTTCCACACGCCCAAAACAACCAAAGAGAGAAGCGAGGGATGAAAAACACATTGTACATCTTAGCCCCGCTTTTCTAGTTTTCCTTTTTTCAAAATAATATTTGTGTGCAGCTTGTATTTTATGCCGCAAATGCATGAAAAATCAGACTGTCTAACCCTGATTTGATCATCTTTTAAATTTCGTGTTTTAGATTAGAGAACAAAATCCTGTGAAACAACTTAATCTTGACATTTGATCTAGCATAGGTAGAGTAAGGAAGGAGTTCATCAGTTTAATCTGAACTCCCGACAGATATAAGTGTAGAGTTAGATAAGTTCATTTTGCAAAAACAAAAAATATGCATTGTCAAAAAGGCTGCTAGTTCAAATACGCCAAAAAAGAAGAAAAAATCTTAGGAAAGATAGTGGGGTAGGTAGAAATATCATTGATGCTAATCATGCTGTCACTTTTCAGAAATAACATCAAAGAAGAATGAAATATTGCGCCAATGGGTAAGGCACTGGTCTTCATAAGCCAGAGATCTGAAATTCTGAACACCTCTTGAAAAGGAGTTGCCGTCCCCAAATGGAGCCACTGTTAGTCATCAGTATTTTTCACCTGTTAGTGATGACTAGTTCTCACAGCCAAGTTTTCTAGCTGCTGATCCAAAAATTTGTCATATTTTCCAGCTGGGAAAACACCCATAAAACTTTTTTCTCTCCTACCTTTCAGTCCGCCCATGACGAGATGAAACCCCATCATCAAATCCTACCTAGCCTCAGCCATACTAGTCTGCCCATCAGGTCTAAAAAGATAATCCAAATCTGTTCAAAAAGCCTCCCCTAAGTTAGGAAGTGGCGCTTTAAGGCATTTCACCCTTGGCAACCATCAAAGAGCCAAAAAACCCCCATCTGCTTTAGACCAGTCACAACAGACCTCCCACCCTGCTAATAAAGTTAGTCACAGCCCTAAGTCGCGCCACTTATACACCCTTAAGTCCCAGCAATGCATAGACCATGATCTCAAGCTGATTTTAGGTGTTTTACACTGTTTATGGATTTTACAAGCACAGGAAACATGTCAGCATCTTAGAAGACAATTCTTGGCTCTACACGAGAAGACAGTTGCTTCTCAATGTGATCATGAGCCTGAGAGGCATCTGCAGGGCAAAGAATCTCTCATCAAGCTCCTGTAACTTCATTCAGCCTGAAAAGACAGTAGAAGAAAAACAAAACTGTCAAACAGACTTGTAATCTGTCTTGGCTAAGAACCTCCTTCATCTATAAGAAGAGGGTTTTAAGGCGCCTCCTTCATCTACAAGTAGAGGGCGATGGCCAATGTTTGACTTAAAGAATTATAACTGACTGTGAGATAGATTTGTTTTTAGCAAGCAGTGAGACAGTGACTAGGGTAAGGTGATGTTTGAAGGCATAGGAAAGTAATCGTTGTTTGAAAGTTTGTTTGCCTAATATCATCCTAAGAAACCTTTTCAAACATATTCATCAAACTCTCTACATTGGATTGAGACAAAGGTTAAAGAGCATCGATGCCTTCCCAAGGAAAGGCCTCCTCCATTCATAAGTAGATGGCCAGGGCATTGACTGTTTTCAAAGTTTGATTGATTAAAAATGCAGTGGTAAGAGACCAAGAGGGAAAGCAGGGGTACCACTGCAATCCAAGGAGTTCAATCTTATCTCTTAAACAGCTTTTCCCTCAAAAAGACAGGTTGCAGTCAAAACAAAACCAAATTGAAGAATGGTGATAAGATGAGTCATTGCACAGGTGAAAGGAAATTATAGTGATTATAGTTCAAAGGACACTGACCCCCTTACTCCTAAGAAGATGTCTTTCAGTTTACTTTCATAAGGTTGACAAAGAAAATCTGAGCCCAGTTCCCCAAGAGGTACTGCAGCTAGTATACAGGTTCATAAAGTACAAAAGAACTTTGACATACTCTCATATTCTGGAGAAGATTTCAAAACAGATATAAACATGCTCATTATTAAAAGGCCAGAGGGACCTTATCAATACATTATGAGTAAAGAGAAGAATGGTAAAAATTTCCCTTTTCAAATAGACAAAAGTGGAAGGGCCTAAGCGGATGCAGCTGCACTTTGTACCCACAGTCAGAACATGAAGTTAAAAGACACCTATAAGTCAAGATTATTTTCACAGTAGGAAATTTTTCCTCCAAAGCAGCTAGAGTAGACACTTTAAATTCAAAGTTAAAAGGGGTAAATCTATCTCCTTGCAGAATGTCAAAAGATGGTTCATCAAACAGTGGTGGTTGCTGAGTGGATTCTCCATGTTGGAAATGTCACAAAAGGTGTCTGCAGGGGCAGAAGTCACTTTTCAAATATGTCAAATACAATAAATATAGTGGCCCTTGGAAAATGTTACAACCCTCACCACTGTGAAAATAAAAACACAGACCTTTTCACAAACAGTTTTCCAAATATGGGCCCTTATTAAACATATTCAGAATCAGTTGTTTCGTTTCAAATGCACAAAGGTCATGGTTTAAAAACAAAAGCTTTCTAAAACTCTCTCAAGACAAACTCGAGGGTTTTCAACTTGTCACATTTCAAAGACATAAAGGACCATTGAAAATTCGATATGCAAACACCAAATCCCGAGCAAACATTCATTTGAAGTTCACAAGGTTGGAGAGACAGTTTTCAAACCAGTTTTCAGAGTTTTGAAAGATTTAAATCACACAGACTCTCAGGTAACAAAATACAAAGAACAACAAAGGCGCGCGGCGCTCCTGTGAAAACGCGCAACGCTCCTGTAGCCGCGGGTCACAAGGGCCCAACAGTGACCCGACAACAAAGGTTTGTGCGACGTTCTTCACTGCAAAAGTGCCGCGCACAATTGTGATGCTTCTAACGCCTCCAAATCACTTGTAAAGGTTGCTCAAGCTCTTCAAAAGGTTTTTCCTCGATTTGTGGAGGTATTTTTATGCACCCCCTTGGTTTTTCAAAAAGCTGTCAAATGATGTAAAGGGTTAGAAGGCCACAGTTTCAAGCTTTGGTGTGAAAATGAAATTTTGTGTTTCCATTGACTGGTGAAACATCAAATGCTTGTAAACTTTATTTTTATTAAAAGACCATCGACTCGCCCTCACTACCGTGGTGAGACAAGGTTAAATTTGTCAGCCATGTGCATTGTTTGAAACTGTGAGAAAGTTGCCATGTACAGTTGGAAGGTGTGTGGATCAAATTAGTGCAAGGAGCAGTAGAGTATAGAGAAGATAGTTTTGTGTGAGAGGAGTCTTTTATGATTTGAAGGCTAAAAGATTGTTTTTGACAGCATAAAAACATCTCAAAACTCACTCATTCCTAAATGAGGATTCAATCAATGTGTAAATGCACTATGGTGTAATCAGATGTTGTGTTAAATTGATCAAGTTGTATGACAAGAAGAAAGCAAGATTTTGCTGTGTACATAATCATCGATTAAATGTTACAAACTCCATCCTCGTATCCTTTTACACAAGAATTGTTTAACCGTGGGGGGTAGATAATTTTCGACTAACCGTCTTCATATCATATACCATTGCTGAAAGGCACACTCAGTGGCAATGTTTATGTATACGTGAGGCAGTAAGGTGAAGGAAAGAAGTGGAACATTACATCGATGATATGTGCCTCAAACATGAAGAGCAAATACATGAAGAAACTCAAAACAGTGGAGGAAAAGGAGGCTAAGGAAGAATCTGTTTAAAAGGGAAGAAAGACACATCAGTATCTGAAATTTTGGTCAGCTTTCAGAGCATGTTATAGGGACCCTTGAGGGTCATACTCACCGATTTTGGGCGCATTTTGACATATTTTGGTTTTTTTGGCATTTTTGAGTTTTTGGTCAAAACTCGTGAAATTCGCCATTTCATTTTGGGGATTCGTCAAAGGAGGAGAATGGTATCATTGGATGCCAAAATTTTGGGAGCATACCCTCAACGATTTTCATGACATTTGGAGATCATTTCCCCCCTCAAAATGGTGAAAAATGCTCGCTTTCTGCACACTCTGCCCGGTCCATTAGCAGACTGTAAATTTTTTATTTTTTACACACAGGTGCAGTTTTGGAGGACTTCCAAGCATCGGATTGGGAAAATTTCAGTTGTTCCGGAAAGTAGACACTCAGAGCTTTCCAACGAGCTATCATGAGCCTCGTTTCAACATCAGGAAGGCTGCCTAATGTTGCTGGCAAGTTAGGGGACCTTTTGCTGATATAAATTTTGAGTATTTTTGTAATTTTTGAACCTTCAAAAATTGCTTTTTCCAAATGTGCGTTTAGCTATTTTTGCACATGGAAAATAATGCAAAGTCAATTATTTTTCCTTTTTTAGCATTTTCTAGATATTTTATGAGATATTTTGTGCCTTGGGCTTTGCAAAGCCTGAAGGACAAGTTTAGATATTTTGATTAGGCCAATGGGAGAGCAAGTTGAACCATGAGGTTTTCATCACTTGAGCCTATATATTACAAAGGATTTCATTGTAAAACAAGGCTGAACTTGACGATAGAAGCAATATATGGTCATATAAGCTTTTGAAGAAATACTTGTCTCATGCTTTTGGATTGCCTTTTCAATGTTCTTGGATGATGAATAGAGGATTGTTGTTAGATTCCATGACTTGGTAGAATGGTATAGTGTCTCTTTCCTTTTTTTGTCTTCTAGTTTTCATTCATGAATACATGTTTCTTGCTTTCTATAGATCAGTAGAGAACAAATTTTAGACATGCCCATGGAGACACCTAAAATTTCCTGTTTCTTCATAGCTTCTTTGTTTTCCTCGTCCTAAGTAACATTAAAGAATTCTTGACTACTCTTCAATAATTTAAAATATTGTTTCTTGTTTCATTCATGGTTTTATACATGCTAAGTATGACTTACGGTACGCTCTGCTTACCTATGGCTAGCTATAGTTTCATCCATGAAATTTCTCTTTGACTGATTAGATTATCATTTTATTGAACCAAGGAGGCCTAGTTCCGATCTAGCCCTTTGTCTAAGACTATGAAAATCTTGTTTTCAAAGTGCCCAATTTTCCTCAAGTACTGTTTAGGCTTGCCGCATAGTGTTGCTGTTCACTTTCCCAAGTGTTTTCCCCAAAGTCTGATAGTCATTTCCCAAAGTTAGAGGGTCATATACTTCTATGCATGGCTTGAATGTTTATTTCTATGTATTGATTAGCTTATAGTTACATCTTGCATGATTAATGGTTTTCCCTACCATGTTTATGTCTGATATTAAACTAGTTATGCTTGAAACTCTTTGTTGTTCACAAACTTGATGTCCATTTACTCCATTTTGCCCGAAGATCCTTTCTACCTTGAATCAAATCGGCCCTTTCAACAGCCTTGTATCACCGTCTGATAGCTTTCTTGACTTTTTCGACCCCATAGCCCAATTGATCTGACATCTTCTTACCTATCTTATATCTTTGATCAGTTTCATCCCTCACAACTTAAAAAACCAAAACCAAAAAACTTACTTCATGACTAGCCTAAAATCAGAACACAATAAGCAAACACACAGATACCCCTTACACATATAGAGAGAGCCCTCTCTTAGTCTAGGAAGGCTAGGTCCTTGGGCTCCAAAGCTTGGTTTGATGTTAAACTGTCATTTGGCTTGCCAATCAGCCAAATTCCACAGACCCAACAATATGTAAGTCTTCTAATGCCTCTATTCGAAAGTTTCCCGATGTTACCGCCGATGTTTGCCTAAGGTTTAAGTGATTTGCTTGATGGCAGAAGAAGTCGAGCTTGCCTTATCTCTCGTTTCAAAAGGAAATCGTACTTACTTTCCTCAAGACATAGTCGTTCATGATCATGGTAGTTTTGAGTGTCTATTCATCATAGAGAACTAGGGGCAACCGATGAGGTGGGTCTAACTTTGTTTCAAATTTTCCACTGTTTTAAGTCCCCATCATGAATAAAAGAGTTTAGGTCGGAATGCAAGGAATACATTGGGGTGTTATCCGGCCTCTCGTCATCGACGGTATTTCAGCACTGGAGAGTATTCTTGTTTGGTCAAACACGGTGAACAATGGCGTAGGACATAAAGTTGAATATTTCCTTGGAGTCGGGTTCTGCATCCTGATAGGAAGCATTCCGTACTTGGAAGGGATGTTTGCTACCACTATGTCTATAATCGTATTGCTTGGTGTACTCACAAACCAAAACAGATCTTATCAACTCATATTTGACTTTGTATCAATCAAATTAACAGGTGTTCTAGGGTGATTCAGGATTTTATGGCCCATCTTTTCATTACAACCTTTGGCATGAGATTATGCGATATTCGTGAGCTAGGCATGGCATTGTGAAGGATTTGGTCATGGATATTCCGTACCGATGTAAAAAGGAAGAGTGGTTATTTTTAATAATTTCCTTCTATTTTTAGATCAAACAACACTAAGAGGCCATCAAAATAGATTACAAAGTCTTATCATTTTACATTTGAGACCTTTAAACTGGGATTTATAAGAGCCTTGGGCGATAAGTTCGGAGAGGCATATGATCTTGTATTGGTGCACCCTCTCAAAACCTGGGGCTATGGCTGCCGTAAGCGGAGATGTTCGCTTCACTTTTTCAGCCATGACTTTCTCTATGTTCCTTAGGTTTGTTGGCTTACTTTCTGGGATCTTGTTTGTTGTCCACTCCCGTGTATCTTTGTAAGCATTAGGAGTATCCTAAGCCAATACTTGTTTCGTAATCAGCATTTTTATTTCGTCATTTTTCGCACCATGATTTGTTGATGTCCACCGGCTTGGCGATGGTATAAGGGTTTTAGCAAAGAACCGAGTCATATTTCTTGGAGTTGTCTTTATTTTTTCTACTTCTAAGGTCATACTTCCCGTGAGCTTCTACTATGGCATTCTAAAATCTATGGCAGATCCCTGGGATCCTCGTAGTTGGTTTCATCTTCTTTGATCGCAGAGAAGAATGCTTTTGTTTTCCGTGAGGTACACCTCGACTTTCATTATCGGACCTCGAAGAGGTTCAAATGATTTTCATCAATGGGTTCGTATCCTCATCATCTTCTCATACTTAAGAATGGTACTAATTTGTTGGTCATTTTCCCTTGGTTTGTTTTGAGGCTTTTCCCTCCCAAAATTTTGGTTCCGGTTTCTCGTTTGGAGGCTTATTGCTGTCCCTAAGAGGGGTATTTTCACTTAATTTTTTCCTACATTTTGGGCCATGGACCTAACCAAGTCATCTATTCTAGGATCTAGGAAGGGATGGGCGGGAGACCTCATCCGGTATGACTTTCCTTTCGATCTAGTCCAGCTCTTTTTCATATCTGGCTACTCTGCCCTTATGGCTGTTTTTGTATTTCCATGGTGTGGGTCCTGTCTCTTAGCCGATAAGTCATGTCTAGGTCAAAACCCCCGTGGAATTTCACCAAGGTCAGCCAAGTGGGGGTTTGAAGTGAGGTGAGGGCGTTATACACACCGTTGAACTTAGTGCGCATCCCCGGACACTTTCCCTCCATTTTTCCACCAGATTGTTGTATTCTCATGATTGAATGGGGTTCTTTCGGATTTCCCACTTGTTTATGTAGTATTAAGAGTTATGGGAGATTGTGGACACATGGTTTTAAACCTATTTTTAGTTCTCCGCCTGTGCTTTGGGAAAAACATCTTCATTCGATGGTTCTATTTTTTATTTCCATGTATTCAAAGGCATCGCTAATCCTATCTAGATGTCGTTGAGCCGTGGTAGCCCCAACCCCCGTAAAGTGTGGATTGGACGATAGTCATTTTGTAAGGGAGCCAAAGGTTGGGCACACCAGAAAGCATTGCACACAGACGGAGCTAATGGATGATGTACAAACAGCCGGGATGAGTCGAGGGTGGCTGGAAATCGCAGTGGTTTGGATAGGTGTGTGTATTTACCAGTGATCCGATTTTGAGTGATTCGTACGGCAGGAGCCAAAGCATGGAGTAGTCAAAGTCGAGGTGAAAAGCAGGCTTCTTATTAGGACTCGTGATATCTAGGGGCTCAGATCACGAAAGTCTGCGCATCTTACTTTGTGACTTGCTTCTAAAAAGGAAGCCTACCATTCGGAAGTCAAAGGGGTAATCCCGCAAGGCCGTGAGATGTTCCGCATCGATCATTCTTTACTTACGGACCTAACGCGTAGCTACCTGGGGCCGAAGCTTGCCAGACCTCTTCGGGTCATCTACTATGATAGGGGATTTCCATTCGATGATCCGGTGTTGATTCTTCGTGGAAGCCGCATTTCGAATCTAGAGTTTAGAGATGGTATTGTGGAATGTTGGATATACTTGTGGTTTTACTAATGAAGAATAAAACAAAAAGGATGACTAGTGGAGTTTCCGTGGATTTCTATGAGAACTATGGTCCACCACCAACACTATCAAAGATGCTTATGGGAAAGTTTTATAGCAAACTTTTGAGATAAACTTGCAAAGAAGAGTGATTCACTTGGTTTGGGTCAGCTTTCAGGTTGTATGGAATACAAGTTTAATATTCTTTAAGGAAGACTTCGCTTATCTCCTATGTTTAAAAGAGGTTTTCAATTGCTGCTTATACTTAGTTTATTACTAATTACGTGGTTTCCAACCTAAGCTTAAGTTTTTTGGAAGGATGAGTTAGCGTAAAGATGTATTAGTAATTTTTTTTGTCTTTTATGGAGTTTTTAGGCCTACCGGAGGCTGGGGCGGAGTCGCCGTGGAAACTTGGTCGTTTTTGTAAAGATGTAGCTATGGTCCACCACCAAGACTAGGGAAAGCCAATCAAATGTTTTGGGGTTTTTTGAGCTTTTACATGAAATTTATTTATTAAAATATTCTGTAAATCGTCATCACTGGTAATATGTCGTTATTACTTTAAATGATTCTCTCGGACTACTTGCCTATTTAAGTTTTAAAGACTAATGAATCCACAAGAGTTTGCTAGACTGCTATGTACTCGCTTGGTCCCATCGTGATCGGTGCCATAGTATTATGTTAGTGTGCGGTGGGATAAGATAATCGATAGTATTCTTAAGGTTGTCGGAATGTTTAGGGAATCTAAATTTGTTTATCACTCGCAGTCCCACCGTATCGCCATTATGTTAGTGTGGTGATGAGGTGGCTCAACCTGGAGCAGGCCGAGCAGGCGTAGTAAAGTAGTAAGGCCTACCGGAGGCTAGTGGAGTCGCCAGTGGATTGTAATTGTTTTGAGGTATATGTGTATGGTCCACCACCCACCGACAAAAACCAATCTAAGGGAGTTTTTGGGGGTTTTTCCAGTTCTTTATGTAGTCCTAAGTTTTGTAAGAGTGTCCTAAAACAGGTCACTACTTTGTTACAGGATGGTGAGACAACCAAGACTCACTCTTCTGTTTTCTGACCGAGATTTGAGAGTTCTAAGGGATACCTAGGATGTTTTGAATCAAAGTCCCACCGTGATCGCCATTATGTTGGGTCTCGTGATTTGCACACCGTGCCGTACGTGTAGCATCAAACCAATCTTTGGAGCCCAAGGACCAGTTTAGTCTTGACTTTTGGTAGAGCATTTTCTATTTGCAAGGGATATCGTGTTTATGCTTATTGTGTTATGATTTAGCTAGTTAATAAAGTAGGTTTTTGGTTTTTGGTTTTTAGGTTGTGAGGGATGAAACTGATCAAAGACATACATAGGTAAAAAGATGGCTTTATCAATCAAGCAGGTCAAAAGGTGAACAAAGTTTTCAGATGGTGATGTTATGGTGAAGGGCCTACTTCATCTTAGAGGTGAAATGGATCTTTGGGAAAAATGGAGTAAGATGGACATCAAATTTGGCAATAACAAAGAATTCTACAACAAATAGTTGAAGAGCTACATAAACATGGTAGGCAAACCATTAATCATGAGAAATGTTACTTTAAGCTAATTCAATGGACAGAATAAATATCTGGCCATGTATTAGATATAACTCTATAACTTTAGGAAATGGTTATCGACTTTGGGGAAATACATTTACATTTACAAACAACTCAAATCACTATGCTCTAACGCCTAAACATAGTATCAGTCATTGGGCACTTTGAAAACAAGATTGCATATTTAGGCAGCAGAAAGATCGAACAAGACCTCCTTGGTTGAACAAATGAAATTTAACTACCAAAGAGAAGTTTCTATGAGCTAATAAATGTGTGAGAAGTTGTGCAGATACCAGAAATCATACTTAGCATGCATAAAACCATGAATGCAACAAGCAAACAATATTATTAAGCTATTTTCCAGAGCACCAAGAATTTTAATGTGACTAAGAATGAAGAAAACATGGAAGCTATGAGAAAATGTGAAATTTGAGGTGCCTTATAAGTATGTCTCACTTTTTTCTCTGCATCGTCCTATAGCAAATAAGAACATGGATTTATGAATAAAAACTAGAAACAAAACAGAGAGAGACACTACACATTTAATAATGGAATCAAACAACAATCCTTTCATCATCCAATAACATCCAAGAGACTATCCAAAAGCATGACAAGTATTTATTCCAAAGCTTATACATCATATATTGCTTTCATTCATCAAGTTCAGCCTTGTTTATAATGGTGCAAAGCCCTTTGGAATATATAAACAAAGGAGGAAAACTCTAATGAATCTGTAATCATTGCCTCCATTCAATATCTCATTTTGTCCCGAGGCTTTTCAAAGTCCAAGGCACAAAATATCTAATAAAATATTCTGTATTTATAAAAGGGAAATAAATTGACTATAACTTATCATGCAAATAATAAAAATAGCTAAACGCAATATGAGGAAAACACTTGAAAGTTATTCAATTTTTATAAAATACTGTAAAAACATAAAACAAAAGGTCCTCACGCCGCAACCTTTGGAGGCCTTTCCCGGTGTCGAAACGAGGCTCATGATAGCTCGTTGGAAAGCTCGAGTGTCTAATTTCTGAAAATGTTTAGTTTGCTCCCAAATGACCACCCGGAACTCCAAAGATGTGGCTTCGTGTAAAACCAAAAAATAAGCTACTGATAAACGGTGACAGGAGTGTTGATGGCTATTTTGAGGGGAGGAAAGATCTGTCTGTTCTTAAAATCGCCGAGTATGTGCCCTCGAAATTATGGCATCCAATGATACCATTCTACTTCCTTTTATGAGTGATGTCCCAAATTGAAATGGCGATGCCCATGATTTTTGGCCAAAACCCAAAAAATGACAAAAAACCATAATATGTAAAAATTCGCCCCCAAAATTGGTGAGCAGATCTCATGGTTTATAATATGTTAGGAAGTGAGCTGCACCGGGTTTGAGTTTTCTCAACTTTTTGTGCTGGCGTCTCCCTAGCCTCCCAGAGCTGAGTACCAACCTCCGCTTCTGACAAACCGGGGATGGCTTTTTACATGCCCACATCTCCGTTTGTCCAAGTCCCTCGTGTTCCCTCTCCAATTTCTTCTCCAAGTGATCATTAACTCTCTCAAGCCATGCTTCCATTTTTCTCTATCTCGTTCGAACACACTTCTATGGAGAGGGCAGACGGAGAAGGCATCTTCTTCTTCTTTTGTTTTTTAAGGGCCTTTTTTAGCCCCATGGTTCTTGGCCTCTTTCGCCAGTCGATCTTCACCTTCACTTTCCTCGAACTCACCCATGAGTTCTTCCAATCTTGACTTGCTGAGGCCTTTTGCATCTTAGATGTATTCAGGTCTCAGTGTCATCATATGGACGTTGTTCATTGTTTGTTTGAATTTGAAAGTGATTGTTCAATTAGCATAAAGGACTCACCCCCAAGGCATCAATTTGACTTTCTCTATGGATCAAGAGATTTTCTAGGATCAGTTTTCATTATCACTATCATCACTTTGGATTTGGATGATGTCGACTCCTTTTTCCTTTTCATGACCTTTCCTTGCCCTTCCCTTTGCTTTGGGTGGCTCTTCTAATACTCTTCCTCTTAGCAATCGGACCATGGGTTTCTTGGGAAATTTTCCCTTGCTTCGAGGGCCCCGGGTCACATTTGGAGTTACAACCTAGGCACCCTTTCTTCGCTGTCCGGCTTGGCAACCGTGAGAAGAGACATACCTTACTAGGGAGAGGCACAGACAGGCGTTCCGTGCTCATCTGTCACTTTGCCCCTCACTTTTGCCACCGTCTTGGAGTTCTTAGGATGAAGCCTCAGTCGGCTCTTTTGCACTTCCTTTCGTACGTCCTCCTCACCGTGCCGCAACTTTTTATCCTCGCTGCCCCTCTGTCTCTTGAGGTTGATGTTCCTCTTGAGGCCGCCGTTCTTCACCCCCGAGGTCAGCTTTTCTCACCGCTGAGGCCGTATCATTCAGCTGCCCCTGCTTACATTCTTCGCCGCCCTCGCTCACATCTGTCGCTCGTTCATCACTTTCATACCCTTGTTAAACACCTTCATGCCGCTTCTCGTTCATCACTTTCATGCTCTCGCCGTTCTATCTCACCGTGATGCCGTCGTTCAACACTTTCCTTCGCCTATGTCCTTCTTCCTCCTCATGGTCGGGCCTCTTCCTCCTCATGGTCACTCTCTTTCTCCTTCTTCGTGCCCTTTTCGTTTGTTCTCGTGGTGAACTGGAGCTTTTGGGAATATAGGGTTCCAGAAGAAGGCCAAGGATGGTGAGGAGAGGTAGGAAGGAACTGGAGGAAGGAAATCCGGATAAGGACAAAGGACCAAGAGACCTCCCTCTTTCAAGCCGGTGAAGGATGATGACTTTGATGAGAGATGATGTGAAATGGCTAAGTCGTTTGCTATGAAGGAGGCTTCTTCTGACAGAGAGCCATTTTCTCAATGCTCCCCGTGTAAGAAGAAATGAAGATTTATGCAACTTGGCTCCTATGAAATGTGCTGAGCAGTACTAATGGAGGTATAGACTTGGAAATCTTCCCTCACAAGTGAAGTATTTCATGGTGATCTTCATGAGGGCGTAATGGGTCAAAAACATATGAGAAGGGGAAAATAGAAGGACATGAATCTCCGTGCTGTGTTTTTGTAGTGGCTGTAATCTTCTCGAATCCAAATGGCTTTGTTTAAACCACTTCTCCCCAATATAAGGGATTTTTAGTGGCCTTGGAGATGGACCTTGGAGAGAATTTGAAGTCAAGGCCTCGCCAAACTTGAAAACGCTGTCTTGAAACCTCAAAGCGCAAAGATGTGTCAAAGGAGAAAAACTTTTTCACTCTCTTGGGACTACAAAGAACACCAACCTCATGGAAAATTGAACAAGATCTATGGTGGCATTCACTTTCATGGCATCTTGTTTTTGAAATGCTCTAAACACCAAGCTACCTCAAAATGGTTTTTAAAATTCTTTTTCAAACATAACTTCGAGTTCTTTTGTTAGCCACTATTTCATCAAGGCAGTATCTCTTCAAATGCTATGTGAAATGATTCTTTGAAGACAAACTTCTTCGTCTCTTCCAAACATCGCTTGTCTCCCTTTGTATGCCAATCAACCAAAGTTATCAAAATAACAAGCACAGAAAAAAGTTACCGTGGCCGGGTATGTTTACAAAGATCCTTTAAGCTAGATAAAAATGACAACCTTTGTAGATGATGAGGTATGATACCTGCCCAATAAAAAACACCCTCCTTGTATTCACTATTTCTCACAGAGCGCTAAAGAAAACACCTTTAGACCGAGTTAAAGATTTTTCACCACAATTTGTTTTATGGGACCAAAAAAGAAGGCAAAAATAATCTCACCGTTTCATTTATTCAAAAGGAGGCACTCTTCCGAAGGTGACAAGGAAATCAAACTGAGATTACTCGCTTTCAACATAGGCTTATTTATGTCACCTCACCATCACTGCTTTCATTTAAACCACCGTTTACCTCCTAACAATGCTTTCACCATACACTTGGCCGACAGAGGTTAGCTTTGCCCTATCGATGCTTAGGGCACCTCCAACAATTGACAAACTCTTACTATTGTCTATATTTTGACTTGGCAGGTTTATGCTTTTAGCACCGTATTGAGGCGCTTTTTAGGTCCTTTGACATCATCAAACATACCATAACTACTATTTCAACCTCGAAATCATAGCTAGCAGTTTCGGATCTTTAAACAAAAACTTCAAACCTCCTTACCACTTCTTTTCACTCAATACATATAGTCGATTGCAGTTTATGGTTTATGCGAAATGTCAGATACCTTGACATTTGACAAATCCATTAAAACTACAAGCTTACTTACCAGTGATGTGATGTTTTAGCAATCGTTTTTAGCGCAGAAATAGCCTTTGAAATGTGGCATGAACCTCCACCAAGCCTCCCACCAATAAATTTTCAAATATTCACTCAACACACCTTCGCTTTTACACCAAACCTTCATTGTTTCAAACACCATCTAGTAGCTCGAACATAGCAAGTAGGTAAATGAAAATACCTTGAAAATGGATGGCAGCCCTTGTTTGAAAATTTTGAGCAACAGGGTTTAACAGCTTTTCGACTATTGAAGTATGCGCGGCACGTTGAAAAGAGAAGGCGCCGCGCAATAGAACAATGTGTCGATGACGGTACGGACTGGCAATTCTGGCCAGGCGCTGCGAGCAACACAACTCTGCAATTTAATCCCGAACGCCGTGTGCTTTTCTAGCGCGCCGGCTAGCCTCCAAGCCCTCGAAAACCTCCGTGAAATTGCTTGAAAACTCTTTATCCAGCTGGATGTTTTACCAGTCTTTTGGAAATTTCAAATGAGTTTGTAACGATCCCTTTAATTCTTTTGTTAAAAAAGTCCAAGTTCCTTTCACGTTTTCTTGGTGAAGGCTTTGAAAACCTTGGAAAGGTCGTTTGAAATAGAATACAGTTTGTCTTTGTAATTTTCATCACTTAAAACCTATAAAGACTCTTTGCACCAATCTTTTTGACAAATGTGGAGTTTGATTTTCTTTAGAAAATATAGTGATGATTTTTGTTTAGGTGAAGAGGCCTTGTTCAGAACCCAACTTCCTTATTGTATTTTTAACGTTTATTAAAAAGAAAACTTTGCCATTTGGCTTGACTAATGAAATTTTCAAAGGAAAATCTGCTCAAAAAACATTCCAATGAGTTTTAGCATCTTTTGCCATTTTGCAAGGAGATGACTTATCTCTTTAAAACTTGATTGAGCGCTCGCTCCCCGCTCGCTTTAAAGGTGATAATTCTCACCGTGAAGCCGATCGAAATGTTAGGTGTCTGAGCCTTCACCGTGGGTGAAGCTTAGTTGCATTCAACGATTACCATCACCTGCTCATCAGTATGAAACTTTTATTTTTATTTTTTAAAAACCTCTCCTTTACTCAAAATGCAAACAAATTTCTTAGACCTATTTTCATAAGGAAAATGCCTTCATTTGTAACAATGGCATGCATTATATTATTTTCAATGTTGTTCCAGAACCCAAAACACATGCCATAGTCCTTCTTGCACATTTATGAACCTATGTATGAGGTTGCAATGCTTCTTGGGGAAAACTAAGCTCAAATTGCCTTTATCCACTGTGGTGAGTTATTGAAAGATATTTCTTTATGAACAGGAAGAAAAGAACCTTTTGAAAAGAAATCATCACTTTTTGGCTTGTGCTTAGCCTAGCCGATTTCAACTACTTTCAACTCGCTTTGTTAAAGGAACAAAGACTAAATGTCAAGCCTGGTTATCAAGGATGGTCTGTAACTTTTAAGGAAATTACATCCCTCAAGAAGGTTTGTTCATTTTTGGCTCCAGACCGCCTTTGAAAGAAATCTCTGATAGGAGATGTTTACCTTTATATTATAGGACCATGTTTTCCTTGTTTTTACATCATTGTCTCCGTTCGAATCCTTCAATCGGCTCATCAAGCCTACAATTTGTCTCTACCAAGAAAACCCCAAAATTAATCAATGCCCGGCCCTCCTCGCTTTACGATGAAGGAGGCCTACTTTACAAAATGCTCTGTTTCCTCTCAACCTCTCGGGTTCAACCAAATGAAGAATGTTTGATGAACATACCGATAAGGGTTTTACACTGGCGGCGTGCTTAGTTTGAGACCAAGACTCGTTTGAATCTTTGGCCATTCCGTTTAATAATATTTCTTCATCGATGATTGTCCAGTTAGTCACCTACCCAAATAATAGTGAAACTCATGCAAACCAATTTTAAAATCCCAATACTTTGCCTCCTCGTCTTTAACATCATTTTATTCAAACTCACCACTGACTGTGGGACTACCATACGTTGCAATTCTTAAAATAAAACTTCTTATCCTTGGCCCTCGCTATAGATGAAGAGGCCCCGCCTCCTCAACCTCTACTTAAAAAATGAAAAGATGCCTATTCTCAAACCCCGCTTTATAAGGAGGTTTTTCTCGTTGATGCCATTTACCGCCTTTAATGTTGTTATTTTTCCTTTCACCGCCTTTTTCATGCTTACAGAACACAAATTGATAATAGCGATGAGCACTTCTTCCGAGACATGTAATTCTCGCTTTTCAAATGTTCGTTCTTTAGACATCGTCGCGCTTGGCTAGTTTTTGCAAAGCATTTATCATTAATAATTACGAACCTTTAATCAGATTGTGCAGCCAGACGACAGACACCTTCAGTTCCGTAGCTACATCTGTTTTAAAATCACATGACAGCGCCCATTCTCGTTGGAGTCAAATACTACCCTCTCGGGATGCCGGTACACTTCGCTCTTGAAATATCCATTGAAACACCGTAAAACCAATATCGCCTGACCTAGGCATGTGGAATTGCCTAGACTTTAGGCTTGTAAGTGGCACGACCGAGGGGTGTAACCAACTTTGCTCGTGCACGGGTCTGTTATGATTGGTTTATACAAAGAGGTTCTTTGGCTTTTTAGATATTTTTCCATAAGGATCACTTAAAGCTATACCAATATAAATTGTGGAGACTTTGGGAGCGTATTTGGATTGTTTTCTTTGGAGCCGATAGACACGCTTTAAGAAAGTGGTCTACGTATGTATTTTGATAATGAGGTTTCATCTCTTCATGGGCTTTACTGGAAAGGTAGGATGGCAAACACAGGAAGTTTTCCACTGGAAAATTTGACAATTAGATCAAATTAGAAAACTTTATTCATAACTATCATCACCAACAAGTGAAAAAATACCGATGACTACCAACAATCACCTGAAATCGTATTCTAGAACAAAATATTTTCACTGGCGTATCTTCCCCCCAACACAAGCTTGTTCAACAAATATTTCAAAAGAAGAATGATATGTGAACATCTTGAAATGACCTCCAAGCAAATAATAACGAATATTTTGCAGCACATACACCATGGCTAGCTCCTCTATTTCCGTGGTTGAATAATTACGCTCCCCATTTGAAAAATTCTGACTTGCAAACATAATCGGATGATCAATATCTCCAATATCTAACTGCACTAATATAGCTCCTAGCGCTATACATGAAGCATCAACATGTACATGGAATTCCTTCAACCAATATGGGAATAGCAAGATGGGCGCAGTGACCATTCTTTCCTTAAGTATGTTCGGACTCCTCTTATAGCCCTCATCCCAACAAAAAGTGGCGTTTTTCTTCAACAACTTCTCCCTCGATGCAGTGATCTACGCATAAGCTTGAATAAAATTTCAATAATATCCAGTATGTCCCAATATCGAGCGCAACTGCTTCAAAATCTTTGGAGGATCCATATTAATAATGACAACAATTTTGGCTGGATCAACCATCAGTCCCTATTTACAGAAAATATGTCCCAACAAGATACCAAAAGGGATGCAAAATATACACTTCTTCAAATTCAGACAAATTTGATACTTCCGACAAGTATCTAGCATTAAGTGCATGTCGGAGACATGTTTCTTCAACAATACAATCATCAAAATACACTTCTAAGAACTTATGGATATAATCTTTGAAAGCAAAAACTACTACGAGCGAAAATATGGCTGACGCGTTCTTCAAACCGAATGGCATTACAGTATATTGGAACGAACCCCATTCTGTAGCAAAGGTATTCTTGCTCCGGTCTTCATGTGCAATTCTTATATGATGATATGGTGATATCCCGCAAATCCATCCAAAATGAGTGCTGAGACTGCAAACAAGACAGAGGAGATTAGGGAAAGAAATCGCCTTCAATAAGTGGGCTCGCAGCTATTTTTGGCGCAAGTCTATTTTAGACATATGGATCATGTTCTATGAGTTGCAGGATGCTATTTGTGGATGGTTGGTCAAGTCGGAAAAAATAGATGGACTTCTATTTTTAGACATACTGGGCGGAATCTATTTTTAGATTGCCAGTCTAAAAATAGATATGTCGAATATTATTAGCGCTTAATAATATTTGGACTCTAAACATTATCTTATCCTCTTGGAGCACTTCAGTTTGATGCCTGGATGTGGCACATGCAGCTGACAGAAGGAATTACGCTATTCTTAGGGTTTAGTGGAGCTATTGCATGGTTGACTTCAGTTAGAACTCATGTGACAGAGTTTGGTGGAGTTGATGAGATAGTTAATGGAGTTGTGTTCAATTTAACTTAGTTGAGCTAGTTGTATCTAGTCTAACTGATTGATACAATTAGTGAGAGTGGTGTGAATTAATTATTAATTAATTCACTAATTATTAACTCATAAATAAACTAAAGAATACATCAGTTAACTGCAGTGCATGGACAGTTTCAGTGGAGACCAGTGGAGAGGTAGGTGAAAGAGAAGTGTGACTATCAGTTGTGACTATACTGGTGCATGAGTTTGCACCACACATTGATGGAGAAGCTAATGAGGATTGTGCAGTACATACCAGTGGGATTTGAACCTGGATCTGGTAATTATCCATATTGGATTGCGCAGTAGAGGTAGGCTAATAGGTGGAGCAGATTGGAGCATGTGTTTTGTATGATCTGAGCTTGTGTAGTGTGTAACAATTGGAGATTGTACTGAGAGCTTGTGAGGAGTTTGTACAATTATTGTTACATGATCTCTATCATTATAATATATAGATAGTTGGGGGTTTTCAACTTTAAGCTTTCCCATAAATACTGTGTTTATATGTGTGATTGTTTATGGTTTTAATGTGCGCATGCGATTGTTTATATTTCCGCAAATTGATGATCAATAGTAGAAGAGGTTATGTATTATGCATGAAGCCCAAATAGTGTGTGATCAGGATAATCTCAATGAATAAGTGATCTATTATTCAAATTTCTACAATGTAGGTTTCCCGTCCACTGACAACATCTAAGACTTCATCTAAGAATGTGTTGAAAGGATCATTCACACAGCATCATTCAATTTGCAGAAGCAACAACGATCCTAATTTGTTCTTTTGTCTTCTTTTATCGACTACCATGGACCTACCTCACCCAATCTGATTCCTTCAACGGCTCAGTAATTCCTTCAACAACCATCTTTTCCAATTATTTATCCAATTATTCTCTTACCTTTTCTTATGCTGGTTCAACAAGGTAAAGTGATTAATGGGTTTAACATTCGGTTTCTAGGTGATCTTCCACATCACACAGGTCTTAAATAATCCCTTTTAGCTTAGAAAATTTAGTAGGGAACAACTCTTGATATTCAGTGAAAAGCTCTGCAACCATTCCCACGATAACTTCATCCCAATAATACCCTATATTGGGAAACTTAGGTTTCTCTTCTGTTCCAATATTAACTTTTCTAGTCTTCATAGGTTCAGTAACAACTAGCAATTCAATCTTAGGTCAAATGACTGCGCGCTACCCCTCGGACTCAGGGATGTTAATGTTTCTTGGATCCTCATCATTATCTTCAGCAGTCACATTGCGACATTCAACTGCATCCTTCATCTGCGCATTCCATTCTAGTAGGGGTCGTCCTACTAGTTCCTTTGGTACGTAAAAAATAAGTCTAGAATCTCCTGTAATGCCTCATCAATGCACTAGAATCCACTTTCAAAGCTAAAATTCAAAATGAATCTCTCTTTCAGCACAACCCATTCGATAGTACCATGTCGCACATCGGTCTCTAGATACCAATTCATTGGTACCTTGTACATTGTATGGATAAATATATGAACCCATTCCGGCTGTGGCTCTTCTCCCCAAACTGCATTTCACTTGGCTAAGTGATTGCACAAATCATCTATGCCTGAATATTTTTCTTTCATCCAGGTGTTTGGGCTTCCGAATCGCAGTTGTAGCATTCGTTGACATTCCCTCCAATCAACAATATTTTCTTTGTGTGTTCCCCACCAGTGAGCTGGGGGTGAGCGCAAAGCTAGATCAAGTGCGCGGAACCGCTGTTCCTCTAGAACATCCCTTTCAAATGTATCTAAAGACATATTAACATCTACTATACCATCATAGTAGGGAAATTCACATACCTCAGAGGATATACAATGTAGAGATCTAGTTACCCGATCATAGCACAGTGTGGATAATTCGTGTAAGAGGTTCTGCTAGCATTACAATTCTTCATCCGAGTCTGATAAGCACGAATTATCTTTTTCCCAACTAAGCTGACCATCTACCTTGGGATTGATCCAATCCTCATCCTTCGCGGTTAGTTTGTAGACATGGTCAATATCTTCCCCTGCATACTCGTCACCCACCGGTTCTGTATACCTTGCTCCCTCTGCAAGGTTCGGGGGGACCATAACCCTTGTTCCATTGTTTTCAAACACCATGCTCCCGCGCTTGAGGTTAATAATAGCATCCATGTCAAAAGCCTAGTCTAGGCCTAGCAACACAGTATACAAATTTGTGTCATCAACAATTTCAACGACTTCAAACTCAGCAAACACCATGACTCCTTCAATGTCAGCTACTACCCTTGAGAGCCTTCCCATTGGGATAATCTTCTGCTGGTTAGACATGCAAAATTGAATTGAAGACCATTCTAGCTTAGGTTCTACCATTTTCTGCCATGTATATTTATGTAAGACATTTGCATCAGATCCCATATCCATAATAACTTGATCCATCTCAAAGTCTCCTATCTGAGCGGCTAAGCACATCTCTCATTCAATTCTTCTTTTATTCTTGTGGATTTTGTTGACAACCCTTTGTTCCATCTGAGGTTGATCTTTCTCGGTGCAATTATGAATTAATGTTTGAAGGTTTACAACCTCCTTATTGCACAAAATCTTGATACAAGCCTGCGAAAACACTCATAGCTCAGCTGGATCAGTCTCATCTGTGACATTCATAGTAGGCCTAGTTGGTATTTTTGATGTCGATGTACCAAGGTCCATAAATTTCTTCTTGGCTTCATTAAAAGTATCCTTTTCCCTTTGCAAGTTTAATCCTTCCTTCTTCTCAGGGGCTTTCCGAACCTAGACATTTGCAACATGTTGTTTTCCTTTTGCTTTGTCTGCACTGATTGTTGCACCACTTATGGTCACAATATTAACACTAGGCTCTTCGTTGCACTATTATGCCCTCATCATCTAAACGTTCTGTGTAGGCGTATGAGTCTTCTTTTCTTGCATTTTCGTAAACAACAAAGGGCAATCTTCAATTACGTGGTCGAATTGCTGACAATACCTACAAGATGGGTGTGTCGGGTTTTGGCAGTCGCGCGCGAAGTGGACAATTTCTCCACTATTATAACATATAATATGGCCTCTTCCTTGACCAGCTCCTCCTCCTCTTCCATGACCTCGGCCCTGAAATCACCCTCGCCCAGAGGGTGACGCAAGCGAGTCCAGACCTCTACCTTCTGACTATATTCTGTAAGAAGTAGGTTGTTCAATCATTAGGTCAAAACTGAAACAGTTCTTATCATCATGGCCTACACACTGACAAAATACATAATATCCCTGCTTGGGAGTTTGAATATATTTCTCAAACCTGGGACAATAGTCTGTAGGGTTTTGTTCGGTTACTTGACATAGTGTGCACCATAATGTAGGGCTCGCACTTGGCCCGACCCCTTGATTAGGTTTGATCGGAGTTGGCCCTCCAACCTCCAGATATTCGCCATATACTGGGTATTGTTCCTTGTAGTGTCCTTCAGCTTTGATGCACATGCACCATACCTCTGCGCGCACGTCCTTTCCACTCTCCTTCCGCAAATTTTGTAGTTCTAAGTGCAGGGTAGCCAATTGGCTCTGAATCTTCCGAACCCCTATCCACGTTTCTTGAACTGGCGAGGCTTCTAGTTTCATCGCAATTTCCAAAGCTTTGGCCTGGGTTGTGATCTTCTGCTGAGATAAAGGTAGACGCAAATGCGGAAACAACATTGCAATGAACCATCCCTTATGATGATCATCACTAATGGTGAGGCGTCCATCCCTGATGATACATTTTAACCGTTGATCTGCCTCCCATACAATTTCCTTTACTTCCTGGTGGATATATTTCAGTTCGGTAACACATTGCGCATATGACTTTGGCTTCTGGAACCGCTCATTCAATGCTTTCTTGAGATCATCTATTGTCGTATTTGGGTTAGCTGCTAGGTACCTCAAATACCATTCCAGCTCACGTTCCTAGAATGCAGTAACAAGCTGTGCTTTCATTAGAGGAAATTTCAGCCTCAAAGCGCCCATGAAATTTTCATGTAATTACCATGTCATAATATGTAATCCAATAAAAATCCTTTAAATTTAAAAAGAGGTACATGTAAATATTTTGGAGGGAAAAGAAGAAAACAAATTTTTTCAATTATATTTTTGCCTTATCGCCTTATAGGTTTACTCAAATTTCAAGTGTAGACACTCGAAATTAAATTCCACATACAATGGGTACCCATTATGCATACTTTTGAGAAGACCCACATTGATAAAAATTGAAGATACATTAAAAAAACATATTCAACACGTTTTTTAATGTATCTTTAATTTTTTTCAATGTGGGTCTTCTCAAAGCATGCATAATGGGTACTCGTTGGATGTGGAATTTAATTCCACATCCAATCAGTGTCTACACTTGAAATTTGAGTAAACCTATAAGGAGATAGGCCAAAAATACTATTAAAAAATTGTTTTGTTTTGTTTTTTGTTTGTTTGTTTGTTTTTTTTTTAAATTTTCTCTCAAAAATTCATAACTCTTATTTAATTGTTTTAACTATTATTTTATTATTTTTCCTTAGGAGGCCAATTTTAGGCTGAAATTTCTTCTAATGATTAACATCATCATTAGTAATATGCTGTGCCTTCCACACAACCTCTGCGACGAACCATAATTGCTTGGTGTGTTCATTCCCGAAACCCTTGAAATTCTGCATCTTAATAGAGTTAGCCATATCGAAGACTAGTGGGGGAGGTGGAGGTGGAGTGGAGTGCGGGATGACAGTGTGAGGTGGATTTGGAAGTGGGGTGGGCGGGATCTGAAGTGCAGCTGTGTTATTATCTTCTGATTGTGCCGACTCACCTGAAATGCTCGCTCAAATTCTTCGTCCCTGTCAGATCTACCTTTGAGGGGACTATATAAAAAATCTCCGTCTGAGTCTTCTCTATAAATTTTTCCACTGCACGTAGAGATAGGTTGAATTCTTCTGAACATTCACTCCATATGACTGCACAAAGTACCCTTTTCACATAAGAGCATTTTAATCCACAACAAAAAGCGCAAAAACTTACCTCACAGACCTTTGAAAAACCTTCTTACAGTTTCAGTGTATGACACAAAGGTATCAATAGAAAACTCAGTGACAAATCCACCCAAAATGATGTCGATCCAATAGTCTATTGTGCGAGTAATCCTATTGTTGGCTTTTTCCAATTGCTGAATCAACTCAGGAGTCCACCTGGTAATCACATCGTCCTTCCAACAAGTTTGTGTCTTAGTGAACCAAGAAAACCATTCGTGTAGTTCTGTTGCGAAGGAAGCAAAGAAGATTTTTTTTTGCTCTGTATAAATGTATCTTTGTTCCCACTCTTCAACAGATAATCGCGGGTTCCGGTTTTCTTGGATTGTGAACTCGTGCACCTTTTGATCCAACCAATTCTGCAATTCGTTCTTAGTTGATGCCACATAAATTTTCCCTCAAACAAATCCTTGTCCTGGCAACGAAATCATTTGTTGGATCGAGGGGTCCAGACCCAAGTTTAGAGTGTACTTACACAACCAACAAAACCCTCCAACTACTGGCCCTTTTGGTAGTGATCCACTTGCACAAATGAAAGTCTCCCCGAAGTAGCATGGGGGGGTGCTGGAACCAGGTTTCCACACCCAGAGGGGAATTATGATGTGGATTCAACCCTTTCTGATATGATATGATTGGATCTAATTATATTCTGATGCACTATTATTCTTTAACCTGATTCATATCTAAACTTAAAAAAACCCTTATTGCTGATATATTTATTGCGCAATCACATAGATGTACTTACTATATGATTAACCCAGTCAATTGCGCATCAAATAAAAAAAATTACATCACAGATCTATAAGAAAATCCTTAACTCATAAAGCATTAACACATAAGAAGAAAAATCATGCAAGTAAACCAGAGACTTTGAAAACTTCTTCTTTATTAAGAAGATTTTCAATGAATAAAATTATTCCTCTTGCGCACACAACCGCAAAGTCCTCGCACACAACCCACGACTTAGGTCTCCACGCACACAACTATAGGAGCATATTTCTTACCTAGACTAATCACTGAAACTTACCCAAAATTACGTTACATATGAGATATTAGATGTTTCTATCGGATCATATTCTATCTTTGCTTGACTCTTACATGCCTATTTATATGACTTAGACGCGCAAAAACTATGGAATAAAACCGTGATTTGAGTCCTATGTTTTACCATTTTACCCGTTACAATATGAAGGAGCTTTGACCCACCCCAAAGCCCCTTGATCTGCGTGCTATGATTTAAAAAAATTAACAAAATTGACTCAAGACTTGACCTAGGGGACCCTACCCCAACAATTTCCATGGTGAAAGTGGGTGAAGAAAAATACACCCATTAATATAACATAAATGGATTAATTAATGGATTTTGTGTGCCATTTCAAATGATATTTTTGTGGTTAATTTCTAGTCATATAAAATCACTCCAAACCATTCTCGAAAAGAGCTATTACTTGTTGAACCTCAAGCCCCTAAAATTGGGAGGCACCACATTTAGGCTAAGATGTGTATGATTAAAGTTACATCCATTTTTGTCACAAATTGTGTAATTAATGGCAATCATATGAACCCATTCAAAACTATGTTAAAAGGAGTTATTACTCATTCAACCTCAAGTCCCTAAAGTTGAGAATCACTACATATAATGAAAGTTAAGATGGAAGTATTTCACTGATAAGTTCTATGTTAATCTTTGAATATTCTTAGGTGTATTACTACCATAATTTATCATATTGCAAAAAAATCCCTTTGTTAACTTTTAATACAAAGTCTCATTTATTTTTGCCTTAACAATTATTTTATATTCAAAAAAATATTTTCTCAATAAAATTCTAAAAAATGTTGAAAATAAATATGTTGGTATTTTTAACTTTAAACAGTAAATTGTAGCGGAAATAAAATAAGAAAATCAACCACAAGAACCAAAAATTATACCTAAAAAATTCTTCCTTCACTTTATTAAATTTTGAAAATGAGGGCTTTGACCCACAAAGGAATACATAGAAAATACAACACAATTTGAACTTGAATTTTGGCTCATTGGATTTTTGGCCTCTAGTTAAGTTCGGCTTTTGGAAATTTGACCCTCCTGGAAAATGCTTAGCCCTAGAAACTCTTGGCTTCCACTTGTAAAACTTAGCCTCCACTTGTAAGGCCCATGTGCATAATGAAAAACTTGGCCTCCCTTCCTCCACGTGGACTTTGCTAGAAACTTGGACTCTTCTCACAGTTTCATCTTGCACATAAATTTCAAATTCTCTCTCCCAAGTCTTTGTCTCTCTTTCTAAAGCCTAAACCTTGCAAAATTTGTATCCCAGAAAAACTTGGCTACATAATTTTTCCTTCTTTTAAGTTGTTAAGGATCTCAATCCTTAAGAAAATCATTTTGTTAATCACAACGTGTCTTTCACCTCTCCCTTAAGGGTTATTTTATAATTTCATTAATCCAAATCCCTAACCCTAATCTCCTAAGTGGTCAATGGCTAATATTAGATCCCAAGCATCACTTGAGATCAACACTAGAGATTAAATCTAAATCATTTTATTAAATTATTTATCCTTAGAAACTTGGCTTAATAGTCAACATCAAATAATCAAATAATTAGTGTACTTTTCCTAAGCTAAACTTAGGAAATAAATCATAACAATTACTTACTCTTAAGCAAGCACCTAAAGAGGCAATTTGATGTCTTTTGCCTGCTTCACATTGAGCTTATGTAGAAGCATCTGTCTGACTATAAACATGAACACTCCCTCCCAACGATGAAGGTATTTTGCACCACCCATAGCTTATTTATGTAGAAAACAAGCTTCCCCTTCATGAGGAGTTTGGTGAGAATATTTGCAACCTGCTCATCTATGGTTATGTACTAAAAAATCAAAGCTCCCCTGTGGACTATAAATCTGATGAAGTGATCCTTGATCTCCATATGCTTGTACATGTTATGAAACATTGGATTCTCAAAGAGCTTAATGCAATTAAGATTTTCCATAGTGAATCACTGTCATATCCAACTCAAAACCAAACAAAATTCAGAGTATCTTTCAAAGCCAAATGGCCTCACAAATTTCCAAACCAGCTGCCATGTACTTGAACTTTTTTGAACTGAGGGACATTGAACTTTGCTTCTTGCTAAATGATGAAATCACTCCTGATCCCAAATTGAAGAAACATCTTGGGGTGCCTTTCCTATCTGCAACACTCCTAGCCCAATTTGCATTTGTGTAGCCCACTAATTGCACTCCATCACTCCTTACATATCTTAGCCCATAATCCATTGTACCTCAAATATATTGGAGAACATGTCTATGTTCTTCATCTCAAATTGTCATAAGATCTCGCTTGCACATCTCTAACCTTCTAAGAAAGAGGTCATCAACATACAACACTATATTGAGTGGATCATATCCAAAAAGTGTGTAATACAAGTTGGGATTTGCTTCACTCTTAGTGATTTTAATATCTAGAAAATACCCATCAATCATTGAGTAGCATGCTCTAGGTGCTTGTTTGAGACCATATAACACCTTTTTCAACCTGCGCACATGTGAATCTCTCATGTGAACCTCAAATCCTTGTGGCTGATTGATGTGCATCTCATATTCAATCACACCATTGAGGAAGGATGTCTTCACATCTATCTGATTATCCTCCACCCCATCTTTGAAGTAAATAGACATAACAACCCTAATATAAGTGTATTTGGTGACTAGAGCGAATGTCTTCTCATAGTCCATTCCCTCCTCCTGGGAGAACCCTCTTACCTCAAATCTAGACTTGTACTTCTCAATGCTTTCATATACAACATGTTTGATCTTGAAGATCCATCTTGAATTGACCATTGATTTCTCCTCTGGCCTCGACATGATTTCCCACATATCATTCTTCATGATGGAGGCATACTCCACCATGACATCTCTCCAAACCTTGTTGGTTTACCGCCTTCTCATAATTACTAGGCTTAAAGTCAATGATGTCACTCATGAGTGCCATGTAACTAGGAAATTATCTCGGTAGTCCGCTCTCCATGAAATTTCTCCTATGAGCCTCTACATGCTCTTAAGCATCTCTTAGTATGTGCTCAATCCATCTTGGCCTCCTCATGACAAAAGTAGAAGGTGCCTCCTAGTCCTCCTCCTAAAATTGAAGGTTGGGTACCTATTATTGGTGCTGCTGGCCTCTTCTTGGCCTTCAGAGCCTTTCACTCCCAATCATTTTCCATTACTAGTATTGAATCATGTGACTTCCTCAAGGCCTTATGTTCCTCAAATATCATGTCCATGCTCACCACAATATTTCCATGCAATGGGATGTACATCTTGTATGCATTGGAAGTCTCCTTACAACCAATGAAAATGCCCTTCAATCCCGAGGGCTCTAACTTTATCCTCTTCTTTAATGGTACATGGATATACATTGGACACCCAAATATATGAAAAATTTCCACCTCCAATTTCACTCCTATCAACGTATCCTGAGGATTCTTGTCCCCTAGAACTTGTGAGGACTTATGTTCTGAATGCAGATTTCTATATTACATGTCTCTGCCCACAAGAACATGGGTAGATCTTGATCATGAATCACAACCTTATGAGCCACAACAATTCCCTTGTTCTTTTCCTTTCAACAAACTCATTTCATCGTGGGTTGTAAATAACTGTGAACTCTTTTTTGATGCTCATATCTCTACAAAATTTCTTGAACCCTTTAGAGGTATACTCATCCCCATTGTCTAATGTAAGGGATCTGATCTTCCTCCTTGTTTAATTCTCCAAAAGAGCTTTGAACTCCTGAAATTTACTAAATATGACATCCTTGGAATTCATAAAGTATATCCATGTCCTCTTGGAACAATCATCTATAAATGTCACATAATAGTTGTATCCACTCAAGGGCCCCATTAACAAAGGACCACACACGTCTAAATGCACTAGATCCAACAACCTTTTGGACTTGGGATTTGTCGGTTTGTGTAGCTTGGACATGTGTTCTAGTCTCAAGTGGTGTCAATGAGGCTAGGAACACAAGTGGATTAATTATCTCCAAGCCTAATTTATTTTATAAAGTGAATATGTCTTAATTAAATTTATTAACCAAATCTAATTATTTTCCTAAGTCTAAGTTATGGAAATGGGTTAATTAATCAATATTAATTGAGACAAGTCGATTTATCTTTAGTGACTTTTAGAAAAGTGATTTGATGAGGTCAAGATGACCTTAGCCATCGATTATGATTAGGTTGTGGCCGTTGATTACTTAACAAGAGATTATAAAAAGAAATCGATGAGGCTCTTGGAGATCACTATTCAATCTAAAAGGGCATTCAATTAGGATCTATGATCCTCTCGCTTTAATTTGTGAGATTGACCTTCTTCAACCTCCTATGGTATTCCCTGTAATTATATATATATTTTCTATGATAACTTATAGATATGGCTAGATTATAAATAAAGAAACCTTGAAAATGATAAATGGTTAAGATTTGGAAACACACAGGAAAAATACAAAAAGATGGACCTTGAGAGTTTAGAGTAAGGTAGTTTTTCCTTTTCTAGAGTCTGTGTATAGGTAGGCCTCAGTAAAGGTCTACCTTATCACATTAAAATAAAACACACAAGTTTTTATATTGGAAACAATTATTAGATTATGAGAAAACAACATTAAGGTGCCGAACATGCTTTCAAATAGGTCATTTGCAAAGCACATGTCCACAGGGAAAAAAGATTGGAAATAATAAAAAGGGGCAGGTAGATAAACCAAAAGGTTGGATGACCTCAAATTTGTACTTGTTAGAAGAAGAAGAATAGAAAAACATGGAAGCTCCTCAAGGCCAAGCATAAGTGGTTGCTCAATCCCAAAATAGGGTCGTATTCCATGAACAAAAAACACATAAATACAAGAGAACCAAGTATCATATCAATAGAAAAATGAGGTTCTCTTAGAAAATGGGTTGGGGGGTTACAAAAAAAGCACGTCTCTAAGTGTTCATAATCAGATACAGAAACCTCTTCACTGACATTTTCTAATGAATTTGTATTGGTACTAGTTGACCCAAATCTCAAGGGTTGGAAAAAGGTCCAAAAAAAAGAATGGAGAAAAGAAGAAGTCAAGTGAATTTATTACACTTAACTTCAATCTTTTATATGTAATTTTATTATCCTCCCTTCATATTGCTCGTAAGCTAAGAGGCTTTTTTTTTTTTTTTCCTTTTTTTCTAAATGATTTAAGCATATACAAAATTTAATTTTTTTACTTGTTTCAATTTGAATAAAATTAAGTATTTTTTTCCTTGAAAAAATAAATAAATGGTTAAGCGCAAATAGTCATGATCAGTAAGTAGGAGTTAGCCAGTAAATAAATAAGAAGAGAGTGAAATAAGATTAATAAGAAAAACATAAAACTAAAAGTAAGACATACATCATTTAAACCTTTCAGATAATGTATATCTAATGATAAATAAATAAAGTACTATTTGAGACGAGTTTTCAATTGATCGTTCCAATATGTTAAATCGCTCTTATGTACCAATATAACGACATGAATAAAATACAACACAACATGAACACTGAAGGAAACACTGTAAATAAAAATTGTATAAATAATTATAGAGTCATCTAATCAGGATAACACAACGTGTGCACTAGACCAATTTCACCATAAATTTCTTTCTAAAAAATCGCAACCCCCTCACAATGAGTTTGAGGATATTATAAAAAAGTCTTTTCAATAACTGTTTGAATAATTGTCTTTTAATTACGAGATTATATTGCATAATGCTAAAAATAAAACTCTTTGCGATTTTTTTCTTTTTGTTATTCAAATATTGTTTGGGACCTTTAGTTTTTACCTTTGGCATGGTATTAATTGACAAGGCTTGAGGAATACTGACACTTTTATTCTTTAGCTTTTGAAAAATCACGACAACTTCTTCTTCTTCCACCAATTTTGCAATTTCTTCAATCACAAATTCCAGCGGTGTGTCTGTCTCAGTACCTTGTGCGGTTGGGGCAGGGATAGTCTGTTAAGTGAGACAACATTTTAGCTTTATACATTTATCCAATTCGGCTGAATATAGCCATTGTAGTTTCTTGGGCTTCAAATAGGTCACCAAGTTCAGATAGATTTTGATAAGGATTAAAGGGTAATTACTGAATCATTTTTTCCAAGAGAGCCAACACATTAAAATTCGTGAAGAGAGAATTTACCGGTAGCTGTCTAGAAACAACTTCTTCATCAATAGTAGGTGGACATCCATGATATTCCTAAGCTTTCTTAAGAGAATCTTGAAACCGTACTTCTGCTACAATCCAATCAAAATTTTCCCAGAAGGATGGAATCTTGAACCTCTGAATATAATCCAAGTCAACTTTAAATTAAACAATAATCTTCCTAGCTCTAGTGATCTCGTTATTCATTTCTTCCATATTTTTTTTATTCTATTTAACTGATGAGACTGATAAAATACGTTCATCTCTGCTGGGTAATTCAAAGAGCTTAATAGTTTCTTTGTCTAAGGAATTTAGACAATTAATTATCTGATCCACTTCCTTTAGTCTTTCGCCTACTATAGGATTTATGTTCTTCATATCAATATTAGCATTGGACATGATAATTGTCTCACAATGTAGGATGAGATTTACATAAGGCCTTATCTTTAGGATTTTTTTTGTTTATCTTCTCCCATTTTTTTTTTTTTGCCTCAATAAGAGTGGCTCTTCCCAATGTGGTTCTTTCTATATATTTATGCAAATATTGTATTTCCTTTTCTTTTGGTTTCAACACCAACTGCATTCCTTCAATAACTTCATCCTCATGTTTTATTTTATTAGCCCAATTCTGCTCGAGTTGTTCCCTTTCTTGCTATTGATTTTCTATTTTTCCTTAGTGTTTGGCGATTTTAATTTCAATGAACTTTACTTTGTCCAGATCAGCATTTCCTGCTGTATCTTGTTGGAGGGCACTATCAACAGTGGTATTATATTCCTCTATTTTGCTAAGATATTTCTTCTATTTTCCTTTAAATTCTTTAACATGTTTAACACTTTGTTCCTTTAATTCCTTTAACTGAGCCTCCTTTATATTTAATGTTCTTTGTAATTCTTGCAATCTCTTTGTTTCTTCTTATTTCACTGGTAACTCTCAACTAAATCTATCACCTCATAATAAAAAAATTTCAAATCCAACTTTAAATCTTTGATTTATTTGTATTTAGTTTCCAATAGTTTCTTGGTTCCCTGATTTTGTTTTCTTTACTTTTAATTGAATCCTTGGAATTTTTTAGTTGTGCTTCAACTCTAGTCAAAATAGTTTGTAACTTCTTATTGCTACTATTAGACTCCATTAATCTCTTTGCCACCACTTCCCTTGTTTTCTTGTGCCATTCTAACATATCTATATCTAAAACTTGGATCAAATCAAGGTTAATTTTTATGTATCCAAATCAAAATAACACAAAAAAATAAGAAGAAATAGATCAAAACCTTGATAATAAGCCACTTCGAAGGGGAAAATTCCTTCCACATCCCATAAAATGAACAATTCTTGGATGATTCAAATGACAAGGCATCCTTGGAATATACAAGAGTCTAAAGGATCAAAATATAATTAGGGCCTACATAACAACAATAATGTAAGGGCACAATGATAACAATATAGGGGCTACACTAGTATTATAATGACCTAACATGCCCCTCTTTTTCAAGAAAGTGTTGTCCTCAATGCTTGAGTAGTTCTGTACGATTCACTATAAAATACTCATCCTCCCATGTGGAATCTTCAATAGGTATGTTCTTCCACTTAATGATATACTCTGAAATTGATCGATTCCATAGCTTCCAAATTCTTGTTTCTGTGATTGCTTCAGGCTCCAATATGATTTTTCCTTCCTTGTTAAGTTATGGAAATATAGTTTGAAATGGGAGCTTGTCACCTATAACCTTCTTTAAGCATGAAACATGGAAAACTGTGTTTATTCATGAAGACGCAAGAAACTCTATTTTTTATGACATAGTACCAATATTTTGCAACACCTTGTAAGGGCCATAGTAAGAAGTAGATCGAGATCCCCCATTGAAACATCTATCCTTTAGGGGGATGAAGTGAACATATAACTTAGAAAATTCCCGAAGAAGCATCAAGGGTAATTTCAATCCATCCATAGGTGAGGGACTTATTCTCTTTCCCCTAGACTACTGTTCATGGAGGGTTGGCTATTCATTATATAGGTGGGAAATCTTTTTCTCTAATGGGAGTTATAGCTAGGTAAGGCTAGAACCAGAGGCACTTGATCTTATTCCTTTCTTACAATAACGTTTAGGCACCCATCTCCGACTATATTTTAAGATAATCCAAATATGCTATTGAATTTGAATCAACCGTATGTATTATTGGCGATAGATAAGTTCTCTAACCTAGTTTTGATTCGTAATACCAATAGAATGTTGGGAAAATATTGAGGAGGGGGTGAATCAGTATTTACTGCATATTCAAAACTTTTTACTTTTTCATTCCTTAAAACTCATACGCTACTTTGCTGAAGCCAAGTAGCGTATACACACAGATATCCTTCATAAAACTCGCGTATACACAGAGATCTAATTATGCCATTAGTTCTTCACTTATATCATTCCATCATTCATTCATTAGATGTTCTATAAACAGTAAACATGTGCGGTAAGAACAGAATAAACCATCACACAAAGCATCACACATGAACACCAGGATTTTTAGGTGGAAACCCAAGTCGGGAGAAAACCACCGCTGCAGTTGCTCAGCCTTCAATATTTTATTATAGAGAAAACATCTTACAACATATGTGTTGGCGCAGACTCCTACTAGCACGCAGGCACACACCTGCGCTCATTTACTAGCCTCTCCTGGAAGGGAGCTACGACCCCCTGCTCTCGTTTACCAGCCTCTCTTGGAAGGGAGCTACGACCCCCTAATCTCGTTTACCAGCCTCACCTGGAAGGGAGCTACAACCCCCTGACTGAAGGCTACAACCCTCAGCACCTCTATGGACCACGTTTCATCAATTTTCACACTGGATCCAAAGCTTCCTTTAGGACACGACTTGCAGGCCACATTTCATAATATTTTCAGACTAGACCCTTTTCATGCTTTTAAGCACAAACATACATCACCAACATATACTTATCAACACAGATCAGATTGCAGAAACACAGCAGAACAGATCAGATATTTCATACCCCTTGCTTCAGCAAACCCTAGTTTGCATACGCGCTTTCCCTTTACTGATGTCGCGTATATGCGCGCTTCCGTCCACACAAACCAGCGTATACCTCAGTGTATATTTCATTGCGCATACGCGCTTTTACTTCAGAGAAGCCGCGTATATACGCGCTTCCTCCGCGGCGAAGTAGCGTATAGATCTTCAATCATTACAGAGCAGCATACTTCATCAGATCAGATCTTCAGTTCAGATTTACCCTTTTACTTCAGACATATGTTCGCCTCATTTCAGATCTAAGCCTTCCATAAACAGATCTAGCAAATACAGATACATTTCAGATCTAGATATCTCGCTTCATCATCTCTTCATTGGTGCATCATAGATTCAGATCTATCATCAAACCTTTACCCTTTCCATACAGATATACTTCACAGAGAAGTATTCATTCAAGCTCAGACATCTTGCACCCACACTTGTGATTTTCACAATGAATTTCTTCTCCTTATCTAGGATTATCCTTTTTCAATACCATGAGCCCCTTTTTCAATACCATGAGCCAAACCAATACCATGAGCCCAAAACTACATTAGACGGGGTCAATTAGGCGGATCATTGCCCAATACAATGGGTCAATACCATGGTGATTACCCCTGGTTTTGCACTTTTAGAGCGCTTTAGCCCATACGCGACTTGGCACGTTCTTTTCCGCGTGCATACGCGACTTCCCTTAGACAGATCCGCGTATGCCTTGAGACATACTCTTTCATCATAGATTTAGCACAATCTGAGTTCCTTTCTTCACTGCCTTCTGTACTCACTGTAGATACATCAGATTTACTTCATTAAGAACATATTCTATCAAGCACAACTTCATCAAGTAAGTTGTCATCATCTTCATCAAATGGGTTGCCTTTCAAGGACAACACTCAGCATCATATTGTCAACAAACATCATATCACATCAGATTTACATCATTTACCAAGTCCATCAAGTCAAGAATAACTTCATCAAGTGGTTTGCCATCAAGGACAACACATGTCAACAGTCGCATGTCTTCATCTTCATTTAGTGGGTTGCCATCAAGGACAACATTAAGACTATATTTCCAACTTGCTGTTTGATTTTTGTTACTTGCAGATGATCTTTATTTCTAGATGGGAGAATAAAAAATGGCTAGGAGAGTAACATCAGCTAGGAGAATGTTGAAAATGCAACAAGAAATTCATAATTTAATTTTCCCTTGAATTAAATTAGGAGAAAATCAAAATTCCACGTCACCAGAAAACTTGAATGAGTTAACTGAGTTATTTTCACGCAATAAGCTTAGTTAATTCGAGTTGTAAGCTTAATTTGAGTTGTGTACAACGATTCCTAAATTTAGGAGCCTAGGTTGAGTTAATCTCAGTTGTAACAATTTAATCTAGTTAAATTGAGTTGAGGTAAGTTAAACTAGTTCCAACTGTTGGAGGAACTAGTGGGAGGTCTAGCAGTGGGGTGCATCGTCAATGTTTAACCAATTAATCGATCAATCAACCTAAGTTAACTCATGCATGCATGGAATTCGAGTTACCCAGTTGAGATTGGAGTTCAAGGGTAGTGTACTATCAGTTTCATAATTTTCCAAGTTGTACAAGCGGTGCATGCAGTCAAAGGAAGGCCTAAAGGAATTTCACAATTCTTAATGAGTAATTTCCCTAATTAATGGGGGGCTAATTGCTCATCAAATAGCGTAAGGAAACATGAGCTTGGAGGCTAGGAAAATTGGCTAAGTATTGGCCAAATTCAGTCAGTTAGGCGAAGGATAGAAGATACTTGTGCAGGTTGTGCTCAAACTTGAGAAAACATATTGTATTCATACAGATTCTTTGATTAATACAATACATATAGGAAGGGTTTTTGAGCAGTTTCTTTCCCTATATAAATCTCTTTGTATGTGTGATAAATCATGATGAATTTTTTTGATATGTGTTCTCAATTGTGAATTTGCTTCCGCAGATGAGTAGAGTATATTTGAATCTTATTTTTTAGTACATTAAATGGGAATTTTTGAATCTACATTAAAATTATACATGGTATCCGAGTAGGATTCACAATATAGAAGAGAATTATAAGTTGTATTTGCAGGAGGAACGAGTTTGTAGGATCTATTCTTTAGAGCTAGCAGGATGACGTTCTATGGTCTAAGGCTTGAGTATGCCCTTGAGAGTAGCTCGAGTTATATTTCTTGGAAGGACCACATGGAGGTAGTCCTAGAAGATAATGGGTTGAAGGAACTCATTAATAATGATATCTTGAGACTGGCAACAACTGATGATCATAATCTAGCATATTGGAATAAGAGTGTAGCCAAGGAAAGGAGGACAATATTGGAGGGAGTACGAGGCCATATTGTCTCTAATATCCAAGCGAAAAAGACTTCATATACAATGTGTCAAAAATTGACAGATTTGTTCCAGAGCAATAGTGACCACATGAAGCTGGCAGTCAAGGACAAGCTTCATAATATCAAGATGCAGAAGGGCGACACAATACCATAATACCTGAGCAAGTTCACACAATGTCATGATGAACTTGGGAGCATTGGTGTTACTATTGTAGAATATGATCTGGTTAGCCTAGCACTTCTAGGAATTCCCAAGAGCTGATAAAAATACGAGGATTTGATAAATGGGAGGGAGAAGATACCAAATTAGGAAATATTGTGGTCCGATTTTGTACATGAAGAGTTCAGGCAGAACACTAGAGACGGGACCTAATCCAAGTGTGAAGAAGAAGAAAACTATACCTTGTATGGAAAGGAAAAGAAAGGGAAAAGGAAGAAATCCCAATCCAAAGGAGATTCTTGTCAAGGGGGCAAGAATAAATACTTGTCCAAAATCAAGTTCTTTCACTATCATGAACTGGGACACTATTCCATGGAGTTTCCACACAAGAAGGCGGGGAAGAATCCCTCAGGAGGAGCGACAAGTGAAGCTCTAACTTCACAATTCGAGCTTGATTTTACCCTCATTGCATGCATGGAAAGAACAATGATGGGTAGTGTGTGGTATTTGGTGATAATTTTTCAGTGGATTGGAGGAGGATGACCTCTAGATGTACATCGAGATGGGATATGATGGGAGGTATAGTGCGACCAATATTGGTACAATTACTTTTCAGAGGGAGTCTAGCTCCCCTCTTAGGCTCAAGGATGTGATGTTTGTTCCGGGTCTAAAGAAGAATTTGGTTTTCGTCACAGTGTTGGAAGACAATGGCTATGATGTGATATTCAACAAAGGAAAGGCATTCTTGAGGCACATCTCCCCGGGACAAGTGAAGCAGATTGAGGTTCGGGTGAAGAACCTATACAAACTAAATGTGGAAGACTGCGCTGCTTTGAGCACAAAGCCAGAAGGTCATGCATAAGATCACCATAGGACCCCCCAACAGAGCACTAGAGAAAAAAAAAAAACATGTAAGGGTGTACCTTGGGGAAGTACACAAAATCCACCTTCAATGACCAGGATAACAGGGTGCATTCAATCCTTGAAAGGATCCACTCTGATGTCTATGGACCTTTCTCATCAGCCTCCACGTCCAAGCACAAGTATTATGTTATATTTGTAGATGATTTCTCATGTAAGTGCTGGATTTTATTCATGTAGAAGAAAGACCATACATTCTCCAAATTTGTTGAATTTAAATCACTTGTTGAGAAAGAAACTATCATAAAAGTGAAGGCTCTTATGAGCGATAACAATGGTGAATATGTGTCAAATGAGTTTAAAAATTTATGTGCAAAGGAAGACATTCGATGGGGGTTGAAAACACCCCATAACCCACAACAGAATGGGGTGGCTGAGAGGAAGAACATAAGTATTGCGGGAGATGCACGAATGATGTTGCATGATCAGGGCCTACCACTGCACTTGTGGGTCGAAGCATGAAACACAATGGTATATGTGCAGAACAATATTTCTCACTAGATTTTCGGGATGTGTACACCATAAGAAGCTTTTTTAGGGAAGAAACCAGATGTGTCACACTTCAGGGTCTTTGGTTCATCAATTTAGTATCATGTTTCCAAGGAATCAAGGAAAAATCTAGAGATGGCAACAGAGTTGGGAATATTTGTGGGGTACACTGATACACCTCACAACTACCAGGTGTACTTTCCATCTCTAAGGATGAGAGTTGTTCGTAGAGAAGTGAAATTCGATAAGGAGAAGGAAATGAGGTGTTCCCTTTAGAGGGATCTGCAATTGAATTCATATGAGGAGTTTTTGGCTCTAAATGAAGAACCTAGAGATGTTTTGGTGCAACCACAAGCAGAGGAGTAGAGAGTGGAGACACCCACTCATGCAGAGACATCCATAGAAGGAAGGAAGCGCACCAGGGAAGATGACATATTATTGCATGATGCTAGAGAGAATGTGGGATCACCCACATCACAACATAGGCAGAGGGTGTTGAGAAATTAGGGATTTTATTAAATTTTCTCTTTCATGATAATTACTTGTGATTTCATTATGATTATTTCACTTAGATCTTATATTCGTTATATTATTATGTTCTTCATCAAGTAAATTATCAAATGTACAAGAGATACAATTTTTAGGCTTTCCATCTAGGGCAAAAACCTCCCCCTCTTGGAGAAGAAAACCCGATAATAATTATTCTTATATATCATCAATTGACAAGTACCAAGACCACGACAAATATCCTTGACACCAATATGCCTCCGAGACCCTTATCACTTTCTCTTCTAGGCTCCTTATGTTGATATTCCTTTTCTGCACCATGTTGCACCAACACTAGGAAAGCTCAATTCCTAGCCGTAAACATTGATCTCCCTTTTATTGCTTTCCTTAATTTAACCTTGGCCTCCTAGAGAATTTTCCTTGGCGTGATATCCTTGCTGTGCTAGGCCTTGTCCTTCATGAATAATGGTGGCCCAAGATAGATCTCCTTTTACTGCGATATCCTTCTTTCATGTTTCCTTCTTAACACTATATATATATATATATATATATATATATATATATATATATATATTTGTATCTCTCCCCTTGTTTATATGCAAGAGTGTGAGATCAATGACAGAGGCTAGCACTGCCTCTCCTCCACATTGATCTTAGTTTCTTTCCTCACATATTATTGCAGACTAGACAACCTTCTATATATCCTCTTCTATGCACTGCTGTTCAGATCACCATGAAGACCTTGACTAGGAGATTTCTTTCCCAAAAGATATATCTGAGATGACCTCTCTTCCTTCGCTAGACATACTCTTCTCTTCACTGTATTTCCTCCCTTTTAATCACCAAACCACAGACTTACCTCTGCACTGCCATCACAGACTTGTCCAAAAATCGTCTTGTGATAATGAGTCCGCATACCAACCTTTATATATGGACTATCTTCACTCTTCTAGGCCGACATGTCGTCTTTTAAGTAGGCCAACTTTACCAAGGAGATTTTCAACATATTTTGAGCCGACCTCATTGAGCTTAGTGACAAGGACTTGGAGCATATATATACATCAATAATTTTTCCCTTTACAAGTGTAACATCACTTCATATACATGACTCCTTAATGACATTTATGACAAGATGAAAAATCCCTAAAGACATCAAGAAGAATTATTTAACCTATAATAAAAACTCCTTGCTCATGAAACTTATGAAGAAAGCACTACAAAATGCATTTTATTATATTTGTCTCTTCATTACATAAATTCATAATTACAATTCATTATGAAGTCCGAACCTAGTTACACTTTTCAATAGAGGAGGTCACCGAATCGGTACACAAGCTACATCGCTTTGATGAGTGAGCTAGTAGAGACATAACCATCCTCATTGAAGTAATAATTGCAACAACCAGTGTGGGTTGATGCCATGGTAGAGGAATATGATTCCATAGTTAGAAACAATGTTTAGGAAGTGGTCCCAAGGCCAGAGGACAAGTCAGTGGTGGGTTTGAGATGGATTTACAAGGTGAAGCAACCAACATATGGAAGCATCGAGAAAGACAAGGCCCAATTTTTGGCCAAGGGGTTCTCTTAGGTGGAGGGAATTGACTATGAGGAGACCTTTTCTCTAGTAGCAAGGTAATATTCTGTCAGATCAATTCTAGCACTTGCAGTGCAGATGGGATGGGAGATCCATCAGATGGGTGTGAGGACAACATCCCTCAATGGAGTGATTGAAGAGGATGTGTACTTTGAAAAACTAGAAGGATTTGAGACATTCGACAGAGAGTCGCATGTGTGTAGACTCAAGCTAGCGTTGTATGGATTAAAAAAATCACCTCGTGCTTGGTACACTTGGATCGACGATAAGTTGGGCTTCACCAAAAGCGAAGTAGATACATACCTTTACCATATTGTTGTTGAAGGTAAATTGTTGATTATAGTATTATATGTCAATTATTTCATTTTAATTGGTGATGAGAAGTTGATAAAATCTTGCAAAGAGGATCTTACAAGATAATTCGAGATGAAGGACATGGGACTCATGCATTATATCCTTGGTTTGGAAGTATGACAAGGATATGGGGAACTATTTGTCTCTCAGGGAAAGTATGCCAACGAGATACTGAAGAATTTCCAAATGAATAATAACAAACACATGAACACTCCTCTAAAAGGCAGTTGGAGGAAGAAGGATGCAACTTCAGGTGAGGAAGTGGAGGCCACTATTTACATGTAGCTTGTGGGTTCACTTATGTATATGTTGAGCACACGACCATGAATACATTATGTAGTTAACCAAATTAGTTAAGAAATGGTTAAGCCAAACAAACTGTATTGGAAGGCAACAATACATGTGTTGAGATACCTCAGAGGCACTACTCAGTTTGGTCTATGGTACAGATAGATAGAGGGAGTTAATATTCAAGGCTTCACAAATGCAGATTTGGAAGGGAGTCCATATGATAGGAAGAGCACTTCAGGAGGAATTTTCAGTGTTGGGTCAAAAAACGTTCCTTGGTACAATAGGAAGCAGAGATGAGTTGCACTCAGCTCAACATAATCAGAGTACACGCACTCCCTTTAATTCCAGACATAACTGAACTGATGGTTGCCAATTACCTTCTGATACAGACTTGGTGACTCTCAGAGAGGTCTACAATAATCACACTGCACAACATAGTGAAACATATGGCCTACAAAAAACATGCAATAAATTATGTGCATCTACCTGGGAACTACCTATATGATGTAGTAAGAAGTAGAGCTTGTGAAGGGTTCCCAAGCAACTTGGCTATTAGAAAGGACCCGAGAATGATTACCCTAGACATGGTGCCATCCTGATTTAACACAAGACTATAACCAACCTTAGGAAGAAATTCTATACATAATAAAACATAGAGATAGAATAGACCATTCCTGAGCAACATCAAGATGTGTATCACTGAGTCTCAAAGAGGTCCCTCATACGAGATCACAGATTAATGAGAGTAAATAAGGAGGAAAATCATCAACTTTATCAAATTGTAACACCAACCATGTCAATGTAGGTTATATTCAGTGTAGCCATCATGCTGTAACAAGAAGAAGTTCTCTTCTAAATATTATTGAGATCAATTCAAGCTTCTTATGGTTTATTCCAAATCCCTTTTTATACTTTGCACAATATGTTAGTAAATTTGTGTAATGCGAATAACACAGTCTTATATTTGTAAAGAAAGACCATTTCAGAAAAGAGATGTATTAGATAGTTGTTTAGGACATTTTGTCACATTTGGTCAATAGTCCCACAAACTGGATCAATCAACATCCGTGAACATGTTATCATCATCCCTACACAAATACCTAAGCATGAAATTTCCAAAATGCTCGAGTTTCTAGGATTAATTGCCTAAAATCAGTGTTTTTAACCCCAACGCACCCCACCCCTTTAGACACCCATGTTCAATTTTGATTTCTCCTTTCTACACCAACATTGATCAGAGATGGTTTCTCCCTTCTACAGTTGTGTTGATTCTAGAAATTCAGGAAAATTAAAAAATATTTCCAAAGCTTCCTCTTCCATAAAATTCTAGTGATTGTTTTAACCATTTACCATGGATAAGAACTCAAATCTTATCTAATACTACCTTGGAGACTTCACCTCTTATTGCTTGAACTCATCCTCCCATCATATATGGATCTCAAGCCCATTATGGTAAATCCTAAAATACGCCACCTCTCCTGTAAATATAATTCCATCCATAAAATAAATGTTGGCTTTTGGATATTGATTATGCCCTTGTGTTGTTGCTTTGAACTAGAAGGAGACATCATATTCATGCATTAGGGTGACATTGAGGTGTGCTTTGTGACAAGGAAGAACAAGTCAACTTGGGGAGATCCTTACAAGATAAACTACTATTCTTGTTTGTAATCTCTCTCCTATTTATATTAATACAAAGAGTATATTGTTTTCCTATATGTGTTATGCTCTCTGCAACACCAAAATGCCTCGAAATGGTTTTTAAAATGCTTTCTCAAACACAACTCTGTCTTCTTTGTTAGTCACTTTTTGACCAAGGCAGATCTCTTCAAATGCTATGTGAAATGATTCTTTAACACAAAACTCTCTGCTCCTTCCAAAACACTGTCTATCTCCCTTTGTATGCCAATCAACCAAAGTTATCAAAATAACAAGCACATAGTGAAAAAGTTACTATGGCTGGGTATGTTTACAAAGATCCTTTATGTTTTGATAAAAACAAGACAACCTTGTATTTAGACAGAGGCAAAACACTGCTTCTAATAAAAAACACCCTCCTTGTATTCACTATTTCTCACACACAGTTAGAGAAAACACCTTTAGACTGAGTTAAAGATTTTTCACCACAATTTGTTTTACGGGACCAAAAAGAAGGCAGCAATAATCTCATTGTTTCATTTATTCAAAAGGAGACACTCTCTGAAGGTGACAAGGCAATCGAACTAAGATCACTGCTTTCAACATAGGCTTATTTATGTCACCTCACCATCACTGTGCTTTCATTAAAACCACTTCTTTACCTCCTAACAATGCTTTCACCATACACTTGGCTGACAGAGGTTAGCTTTGCCCTATCATAGTTAGGGCACCTCCAACAATTTGAAAAACCTCTACTACTATGTATATTTTGACTTGCAGGTTTATGCTTTTTGCATTGTATTGAGGGAAATTTTTAGGTCCTTTGACATCATCATAAACACACCATAATCACTATTTCAACCTTGGGCAATCATAGCCACAACAGTCTCGAATATTTAAAAAAAAAATTCAACCCTCCTTAGCATTGTTTTCACCAATACATATAGCTGACAGAGTTTATGTTTTATGCTAAAACAGTTAGGATACCCTTAATACTTGACAAAACCATTAAAACGGTGTTTATTGTGTCTTATAGGGAGTGTGATGTTTTAGCACTGTTTTTAGGGCAGTTTAGGCTCTTTGAAGCTAAAATTAACCCTCCACCAGTCTCCCACTGTAACAACTTTCTTCAAAATATTCACTCAACACACCTTGCTTTACACCAAAACCTTCATTGTTTCAAACACCATCTAGCAGCTCGAACATAGCAAGTAGGTAAATGAAAATACTTGAAAATGGATGGCAGCCCTCGTTTGAAAATTTTAAGCAGTTTTCAGGGCTTTTGGAAGGCGTTTGGACTATTGAAGTATGTGCGGCAAGTTGAAAAGAGAAGACGCCGCGCAACAGAACAGTTGTCGGGTCGATGACGGGAAGTCGTGACCGGCGCCTACAGGCTCACCGCGCAATAACACAACTCCTTCGCAAATTTAATCCTGAACGCGCCGCGCGCTTTTCCGGTGACACGCAATAACACAACTCCTTCGCAAATTTGATCCTGAACGCGCCGCGCGCTTTTCCAGGCACGCCGCGCAGTTTCCAAGCCTGAAAACTTTGTGAAATTGCTCGAAAACTCTCTTCAGTCCAGTGAGCAGCTAAGGGGAGGCTTTGTTTGGGCTTTGAAAATTTCAAATGAGTTTGTAACGGTCCCTTTAACTTCTTTTGAAAGCAAAAAAGTCCAAGTTCCTTTCACGTTTTCTTGGTGAAGGTTTTGAAAACCTTGAAAGGCTTTTGGGTTGAAATAGAACATGAAGCACTTGTCTTTGTGATTTTCATCACTTAAAACCTATAAAGACTCTTTGCACCAATCTTTTGACAAAATGTGGAGTTTGACTTTTGAAAAGGTAACATAGTGATGATTTTTGTTTAGGTGAAGAGGCCTTGTTAGAGTTTCTGTTATCTCTCTATTGCATTTTCAACTGTGCTTTATTAAAGAGCTTCTGCCCTTCTTGAGCCTTTTGAGAAAGCGACAAAGATAAACAAAAACATGCAAATGAGTTGTGAAGCATACTTGTTTAAGGCATTGCAAGGAGATGACTTGTCTCTTTAAAACTTGATTCACGGTTTAAGCCTCCTGCTTGCTTTAAAGGTGATAATGCTCAGCATTTGTGAAGGTAGTCAACATTGTTAATTTGCTCTTTGAGCTTCTTTTGGCTATGGTGAAGCTTAGTTGCATTCCTTGGGCTTTACCATCATCATTCATCGAAAGAAGACTTTAAAAAAAAAAAAAAACCTCTCCTTTACTCAAAATGAAACACCAAGGTACCTTTGACCTATTTTCATAAGGAAAATGCCTTCATTTGTAATAGTGGCATGTATTATTGGCTTTGAATGTTGTTCCAGAACTTGAAACTCATGCCATAATCCTTCTTGCACATTTATGAACCTATGTGTCTAGTTGCAATGCCTGTTTGGGAAAACTAAGCTCAAGTTACCTTCTTGTCCACTATGATGAGTCATTGAAAGAAATTTCCTCATGAACAGGAAGAAAAAAACCTTTTGAAAAGAAATCATCAGTTTTTGGCTTGTGCTTAGCCTAGCTGATTTCAACTACTTTCAACTCTGTTTTGTTAAAGGAACAGAGACTAAATGTCAAGCCTGTTTATCAAGGAGATGGATCTTTGTAACTTTTAAGGAAATTACATCCCTCAGCAAGGTTTGTTCATTTTTGGCTCCAGACTGCCTTTGAAAGAAATATCTGACAGGAGATAAGTTAGCTTCTTTGATAGTTATAGTACTCATGCTTTCCCTTTGTTTTTAACATCATTTCTCTATTCAGAAGCCTTCAAATGTCTCCTACTATTCTTGCAATTTGTCTCTCAGTCAGTGAAAACCCTAAAATAAATCGCTGCTCTGGCCCTCTACTTATAGATGAAGGAGGCCTACTTTGACAAATGCCTGGTTTCCTTTCAACCTCTGTCTCAACCAAATGAAGAATGTTTGATGACAATATTGATAGTGGTTTCCTTTATACATGATGGCAGAAGTTAGTTTGAGACCAAGACTATTTGACTTTTTTGGCCATCTGCTTAATAATATTTCTTCATTGATGATCAACCCATTAGTTTCACCTTGTAATTCAAATAATAGTGAAACTCATGCAAACCAATTTTAAAACCCCACTGCTTTGCCTCTGCCTTTAACATCATTTTTATTCAGAAAACTTCAATTTTCTTCCTCTGTACCCAAAAATTGCCTTACAATCAGTGCAATTCTTAAAATCAAACTTTATCCTTGGCCCTCTGCTTATAGATGAAGGAGGCACTCTCAGTCCTCAACCCTCTACTTATAAAATGAAGGAGTTTTTTTTCAGTCCTCAAACCCTCTACTTATATATGAAGGAGGTTTTTCTCAGTGATGCCATTTCATCAGCTTTTAACAATGTTATTTTTCCTTTCACTGCCTTTTCATGCTTGAGCAAATGAAAAATGACGAATTGATAATAGTTAAGATGGGTTAGACATCACAAGCAGTTTGGTTAGTATTTGCAAAGCACTTCTTGTCATTCATAATTTACTAACCTTTGACTGTGATCACAGGAGCTTAATGAAACAACTCTCTGCCCTGTAGCTACATCCCAGGCTCAAAATCACATGAGAAGCAGTTGTCTTCTCATGTTGAGCCAAACACTGTCTTCTGGGATGCTGGTACATTTCTGTTCTTTGAAAGATCCATTGAAACACTTTGAAACCACCTAATATCAGTTTGACCTAGGGCATGTGCATTGCTGAGACTTCAGGGTTTGTTAGTGGCACGACTTAAGGGTGTAACCAACTTTATTTACAGAATGGGAAGGTATGTTATGACTGGTCTGTAGAAGATATAGGTTCTTTGGCTTTAGGATAGTTTTCCAAGGGATAAATGCCTAAAGCGCCACTACCTAACTTAGGGGAGACTTCTTTGGATAGATTTGGATTGTTTTCTTTGGAGCTGATGGACAAGTTAGTATGGCTGAGGCTAGACATGGCTTGATAATGAGGTTTCATCTCGTCATGGGCGGATTGGAAATATAGGATGGCAAAAAATGTTTATGGGTGTTTTCCAGCTAGCAAATTTGACAATTTTTTAGATCAGATGCTAGAAAACTTGGCTGTTACAACTAGTCATCACCAACAAGTAAAAAATACTGATGACTAACAACAATCACCTCGAAAATCGTATTCTTGGAACAAAAGGAGCCACCTACAGATCTTCCCCCCCAACACAGGCTTGTTCACCAGGTATTTCAAAGAAGAATGATATGTGAACATCTTGAAATGACCTCCAAGCAAATAATAACGAATATTTTGCAGCACATACACCATGGCTAGCTCCTCTATTTCCGTGGTTGAATAATTACGCTCCCCATTTGAAAAATTCTGACTTGCAAACATAATCGGATGATCAATATCTCCAATATCTAACTGCACTAATATAGCTCCTAGCGCTATACATGAAGCATCAACATGTACATGGAATTCCTTCAACCAATATGGGAATAGCAAGATGGGCGCAGTGACCATTCTTTCCTTAAGTATGTTCGGACTCCTCTTATAGCCCTCATCCCAACAAAAAGTGGCGTTTTTCTTCAACAACTTCTCCCTCGATGCAGTGATCTACGCATAAGCTTGAATAAAATTTCAATAATATCCAGTATGTCCCAATATCGAGCGCAACTGCTTCAAAATCTTTGGAGGATCCATATTAATAATGACAACAATTTTGGCTGGATCAACCATCAGTCCCTATTTACAGAAAATATGTCCCAACAAGATACCAAAAGGGATGCAAAATATACACTTCTTCAAATTCAGACAAATTTGATACTTCCGACAAGTATCTAGCATTAAGTGCATGTCGGAGACATGTTTCTTCAACAATACAATCATCAAAATACACTTCTAAGAACTTATGGATATAATCTTTGAAAGCAAAAACTACTACGAGCGAAAATATGGCTGACGCGTTCTTCAAACCGAATGGCATTACAGTATATTGGAACGAACCCCATTCTGTAGCAAAGGTATTCTTGCTCCGGTCTTCATGTGCAATTCTTATATGATGATATCCTGCAAATCCATCAGTAAATGAGTAGGCTTCCTGCCCACTGACGTTGTCTAAGACTTCATCTGAGAATGGGGTTGGAAAAGGATCATGCACATAGGCATCATTCAATTTGCGGTCAACGTAGATCCTAATTTGATCTTTTGTCTTCTTTTATTGGACTACCATGGGACTCACCCAATCTGATTCCTTCACTGGCTCAATAATTCCTTCAACAACCATCTTTTCCAATTCTTCTTTTACCTTTTGCTTATACTTTGGGTTCAACCTATAAGGGGCGCTGATTAATGGGTTTAACATCCGGTTTCTAGGTGATCCTCATCACACCACATCTTCGATAATCCCTTTTAGCTTAGAAAATTTAGTAGGGAACAACTCTTGATATTCAGTGAAAAGCTCTGCAACCATTCCCACGATAACTTCATCCCAATAATACCCTATATTGGGAAACTTAGGTTTCTCTTCTGTTCCAATATTAACTTTTCTAGTCTTCATAGGTTCAGTAACAACTAGCAATTCAATCTTAGGTCAAATGACTGCGCGCTACCCCTCGGACTCAGGGATGTTAATGTTTCTTGGATCCTCATCATTATCTTCAGCAGTCACATTGCGACATTCAACTGCATCCTTCATCTGCGCATTCCATTCTAGTAGGGGTCGTCCTACTAGTTCCTTTGGTACGTAAAAAATAAGTCTAGAATCTCCTGTAATGCCTCATCAATGCACTAGAATCCACTTTCAAAGCTAAAATTCAAAATGAATCTCTCTTTCAGCACAACCCATTCGATAGTACCATGTCGCACATCGGTCTCTAGATACCAATTCATTGGTACCTTGTACATTGTATGGATAAATATATGAACCCATTCCGGCTGTGGCTCTTCTCCCCAAACTGCATTTCACTTGGCTAAGTGATTGCACAAATCATCTATGCCTGAATATTTTTCTTTCATCCAGGTGTTTGGGCTTCCGAATCGCAGTTGTAGCATTCGTTGACATTCCCTCCAATCAACAATATTTTCTTTGTGTGTTCCCCACCAGTGAGCTGGGGGTGAGCGCAAAGCTAGATCAAGTGCGCGGAACCGCTGTTCCTCTAGAACATCCCTTTCAAATGTATCTAAAGACATATTAACATCTACTATACCATCATAGTAGGGAAATTCACATACCTCAGAGGATATACAATGTAGAGATCTAGTTACCCGATCATAGCACAGTGTGGATAATTCGTGTAAGAGGTTCTGCTAGCATTACAATTCTTCATCCGAGTCTGATAAGCACGAATTATCTTTTTCCCAACTAAGCTGACCATCTACCTTGGGATTGATCCAATCCTCATCCTTCGCGGTTAGTTTGTAGACATGGTCAATATCTTCCCCTGCATACTCGTCACCCACCGGTTCTGTATACCTTGCTCCCTCTGCAAGGTTCGGGGGGACCATAACCCTTGTTCCATTGTTTTCAAACACCATGCTCCCGCGCTTGAGGTTAATAATAGCATCCATGTCAAAAGCCTAGTCTAGGCCTAGCAACACAGTATACAAATTTGTGTCATCAACAATTTCAACGACTTCAAACTCAGCAAACACCATGACTCCTTCAATGTCAGCTACTACCCTTGAGAGCCTTCCCATTGGGATAATCTTCTGCTGGTTAGACATGCAAAATTGAATTGAAGACCATTCTAGCTTAGGTTCTACCATTTTCTGCCATGTATATTTATGTAAGACATTTGCATCAGATCCCATATCCATAATAACTTGATCCATCTCAAAGTCTCCTATCTGAGCGGCTAAGCACATCTCTCATTCAATTCTTCTTTTATTCTTGTGGATTTTGTTGACAACCCTTTGTTCCATCTGAGGTTGATCTTTCTCGGTGCAATTATGAATTAATGTTTGAAGGTTTACAACCTCCTTATTGCACAAAATCTTGATACAAGCCTGCGAAAACACTCATAGCTCAGCTGGATCAGTCTCATCTGTGACATTCATAGTAGGCCTAGTTGGTATTTTTGATGTCGATGTACCAAGGTCCATAAATTTCTTCTTGGCTTCATTAAAAGTATCCTTTTCCCTTTGCAAGTTTAATCCTTCCTTCTTCTCAGGGGCTTTCCGAACCTAGACATTTGCAACATGTTGTTTTCCTTTTGCTTTGTCTGCACTGATTGTTGCACCACTTATGGTCACAATATTAACACTAGGCTCTTCGTTGCACTATTATGCCCTCATCATCTAAACGTTCTGTGTAGGCGTATGAGTCTTCTTTTCTTGCATTTTCGTAAACAACAAAGGGCAATCTTCAATTACGTGGTCGAATTGCTGACAATACCTACAAGATGGGTGTGTCGGGTTTTGGCAGTCGCGCGCGAAGTGGACAATTTCTCCACTATTATAACATATAATATGGCCTCTTCCTTGACCAGCTCCTCCTCCTCTTCCATGACCTCGGCCCTGAAATCACCCTCGCCCAGAGGGTGACGCAAGCGAGTCCAGACCTCTACCTTCTGACTATATTCTGTAAGAAGTAGGTTGTTCAATCATTAGGTCAAAACTGAAACAGTTCTTATCATCATGGCCTACACACTGACAAAATACATAATATCCCTGCTTGGGAGTTTGAATATATTTCTCAAACCTGGGACAATAGTCTGTAGGGTTTTGTTCGGTTACTTGACATAGTGTGCACCATAATGTAGGGCTCGCACTTGGCCCGACCCCTTGATTAGGTTTGATCGGAGTTGGCCCTCCAACCTCCAGATATTCGCCATATACTGGGTATTGTTCCTTGTAGTGTCCTTCAGCTTTGATGCACATGCACCATACCTCTGCGCGCACGTCCTTTCCACTCTCCTTCCGCAAATTTTGTAGTTCTAAGTGCAGGGTAGCCAATTGGCTCTGAATCTTCCGAACCCCTATCCACGTTTCTTGAACTGGCGAGGCTTCTAGTTTCATCGCAATTTCCAAAGCTTTGGCCTGGGTTGTGATCTTCTGCTGAGATAAAGGTAGACGCAAATGCGGAAACAACATTGCAATGAACCATCCCTTATGATGATCATCACTAATGGTGAGGCGTCCATCCCTGATGATACATTTTAACCGTTGATCTGCCTCCCATACAATTTCCTTTACTTCCTGGTGGATATATTTCAGTTCGGTAACACATTGCGCATATGACTTTGGCTTCTGGAACCGCTCATTCAATGCTTTCTTGAGATCATCTATTGTCGTATTTGGGTTAGCTGCTAGGTACCTCAAATACCATTCCAGCTCACGTTCCTAGAATGCAGTAACAAGCTGTGCTTTCATTAGAGGAAATTTCAGCCTCAAAGCGCCCATGAAATTTTCATGTAATTACCATGTCATAATATGTAATCCAATAAAAATCCTTTAAATTTAAAAAGAGGTACATGTAAATATTTTGGAGGGAAAAGAAGAAAACAAATTTTTTCAATTATATTTTTGCCTTATCGCCTTATAGGTTTACTCAAATTTCAAGTGTAGACACTCGAAATTAAATTCCACATACAATGGGTACCCATTATGCATACTTTTGAGAAGACCCACATTGATAAAAATTGAAGATACATTAAAAAAACATATTCAACACGTTTTTTAATGTATCTTTTAATTTTGTCAATGTGGGTCTTCTCAAAGTATGCATAATGGGTACTCGTTGATCTTTAATGTATCTTTAATTTTTAATTTTTGTTTATCTTCTCCCATTTTTTTTGTTTATTTTGGCCTCAATAAGGTGGCTCTTCCTAATGTGGTTCTTTCTATATATTTATAAATATTGTATTTCTTTTCTTTTGGTTTCAACACCAATCGATTCCTTCGCAACTTCATCCTTATGTTTTATTTTATTAGCCCAATTCTCGCTCGAGTTGTTCCTTTCATTGCCGATTTTCTATTTTTCCTAGAGTTTGGCGAATTTAATTTCAATGAATTTTACTTTGTCCAAGACTAACATTTTTGGCTGCATCTTGTTGGAGGGCACCATCAACAAGGGTATTATATTCCTCTATTTTGCTCGATATTTCTTCTATTTTTTCTTTTAAATTCTTTAACATGTTTAACACTTTGTTCCTTTAATTCTTTTAACTGAGCCTCCTTTATATTTAATGTTCTTTGTAATTCTTGCAATCTCTTGTTTCTTCTTATTGTGTAACTAAATCTATCACCTCATAATAAAAAATTTTTCAAATCCAACTTCTTAAATCTTTGATTTATTTGTATTTATTTCCAATAGTTTCTTGTTCCTTGATTTTGTTTTCTTACTTTTAATTGAAACCTTGGAATTTTTTAGTTGTGCTTCAACTTCAGTCAAAATAGTTTGTAACTTCTTATTGCTATTAGTAGACTCCATTAATCTCTTTTCCACCACTTCTTGTTTTCTTGTGCCATTCTAACATATTTATATCTAAACCCTGACCAACCATGTTTTAATTTTTTATGTATCCAAATCAAAATAACACAAAAACATAATAATAAATAGATCAAAACTTGATAATAAGCCAGTCAAGGGGAAACTTCCTTCCACATCCCATAAAATGAACAATTCTTGGATGATTCAAATGACAAGACCTCCTTGGAATATATAGGAGTCTAAAGGATCAAAATATAATTAGGGCCTACATAACAACAATAATGTAAGGGCACAAATAATAACAACATAGGGGCTACACTAGTATTACAAATGACTCAACATGCCCCTCTTCTTCAAAAAAGTGTTGTCCTCAATGCTTCGAGTAGTTCACAGACGATTCACTATAAAATACTCATTCTCCCATGGGAATCTTCAATAGAAAGTGTTCTTCCACTTAATGATATACCGAAATTGATCGATTCCATAACTTCCAAATTCTGCTTCTTGATTGCTTCTGTGCTCCAATATGATTTTTCCTCGTTAAGTTATGGAAATATAGTTTGAAATGGGAGCTTGTCACCTATAACCTTCTTTAAGCATGAAACATGGAAAACTGTGGTGTATTCGTGAAGACGCTAGAAACTCACTTATGACATAGTACCAATATTTTGCAACACCTTGTAAGGGCCATAAGAAGAAGTAGATCAAAAAAGCTCGATCGAGATCCCCCTTTGAAACATCTATCCTTTAGGGACATGAACATATAACTTCTTAGAAAATTTCGAAGAAGATAAAGGGTAATTTCCAATCCATCCATAGGTGAGGGACTTATTCTCTTTCCCCAGACTATCGTCTAGGAGGGGTTGGCTATTCCTATTATATAGTGGGAAATATTTTTCTCAATGGGAGTTAGAGCTAGGTAAGGCTAGAACCTGCAGGCACTTGATCTTATTCCTTTCTTACAATAACGTTTAGGCACCCATCTTCGACTATATTTTAAGATAATCCAAATATGCTTGAAGAATTTGAATCGACTGTATGTATTATTGGCAGATAAGTTCTCTAACCTAGTTTTGACTGTATTACCAATACAAAGAACTCGTTTTCTTGTCATTGATTTTGTTACTTGCAAGATGATCTTTAATGGGCAATGAGAAACGTAAATGACTAGGAGAATAACATCGGCTAGGAGAATGTTGAAAATGCAACAAGAAATTCCTAATTTAATTTTCTGAATTAAATTAGGAGAAACCGTGTACCCGACATCACTAGAAAACTTGAATGAGTTAACTCGAGTTATTGTCAGCCGCAATGTTTAGTTAATTTGAGTTGTGGGCTTAACTTGAGTTGTGTACAATGATTCCTAAATTTATGATCTTAGGTTGAGTTAATTCAGCTTGTAACAATTTAATCCGCTTAAATTGAGTTACACACTAGTTCCAACTATTGGAGGAACTAGTGGGAGGTCTAGCAACAAGTAATCGTCTTGCTTACCAATTAATCGATCAATCAACCTAAATTAACTCATGCATGCATGAAATTTGCAGTTACCTTACTGAGATTGAGCTTAAGGCGTTGCACTATCAATTGCATAATTTTTCAAGTTGTACTAGCTGCATGCAAATAAAGGAAGGCCTAAGGAATTGCACAATTCTTAATGAGCAATTTCTAATTAATAGGGGCTAATTCCTCATCAAATAACGTAAGGGAAACATGAGTTTATACAGGAAATTGGCTATGTATTGGCCAAAGTCAATGCTTAGGCGAAGGATAGAAGATACTTGTGCAAGAAGCTCAAACTTGAGAAAACATATTGTATTCATACATATTCTTCGTTGATTAATACAATACATACAGAAGGGTTTTTGTTGTGCTTGCTTTCCTATATAAATCTCTTTGTATGTGTGATAAATCATGATGAATTTTTTGATATGTGTTCTCAATTGTGAATTTGCTTCTCAGATGAGTAGAGTATATTTGAGTCTTATTTTTTAGTACATTACATGGGAATTTTTGAATCTACATTAAAATTACACATGGTATCCGAGCAGATTCACATGATAGAAGATAATTATAAAATTGTATTTGGTGTGAGAAATGAGTTTTAGGATCTATTCTTCGGGGAAGCAAAGGTAGATGACGTTCTATGGTCTAAGGCTTGAGTACGCTCTTGAGGGTAGTCGAGTTATATTTTGGAAGGACCACATGGAGGTAGTCCTGAAGATAATGGGTTGGAAGGAACTTCATTAATAATGATATTCGAGACCGGCAACAATCGATGATCATAATATAGCATATTGGAATAAGAGGTGTAGCCAAGGAAAGGAGGACAATATTGGAGGGAGTAAGACCATATTTTCTTCGTAATCTCCACGCGGAAAGAGACTTCTATAAACAATGTGTCAAAAATTGACGGATGAACCTGCAGAAATAGTGACCACAAGAAGTCAAGAAATTAAGGACAAGCTCAATACGGATGCAAAGTATATGACATAACCATAATACTCGACTGTGTTCTGCCACAATGTCATGATGAACTTGGGAGCATTGGTGTTATTATCAGAGAATATGATCTCGGTTAGCCAGCACTCTAGGAATTCCCAAGAGCCGATAAAACTACGAGGATTTGATAATGGGAGGGAGAAGATACCAAATTAGGAAATATCGTGGTCCGATTTTGTACATGAAGAGTTCGTGCGAAACAAGAGAGACTAGACCTCATCCAAGTGTGAAGAAGAAGAAAATATACCTTGGCTGGAAAGGAAAAGAAAGGGAAAAGGAAGAAATCCCAATCCAAAGGAGATTCTTGTCAAGGGGGCAAGAATAAATACTTGTCCAAAATCAAGTGCTTTCACTGTCATGAACCTGGGACACTATTCCATGGAGTGTCCACATAAGAAGGCGGGGAATAATCCTCCTGGAGGAGCGACAAGTGAAGCTCTAACTTCACAATTTGAGCTTGATTTTACCCCTACTGTGATGTATGGAAAGCACAATGATGGGTAGTGTGTGGTATCTCGGTGAGAATTTTTCAAGAATTGGAGGAGGATGACCTCTAGATGTACATCGAGATGGGATATGATGGAGGTATGAGTGTGCGACCACACAGGCCAATTAATTTCGCAGGGAGTCTAGCTTCCCCAGCTCAAGGATGTGATGTTTGTTCCGGGTTCAAAGAAGAATCTCTGTTTCTCGCTGTTTCGTGTTGGAAGACAATGGCTATGGGAAGATTTGATATTCAACAAAGGAAAAGGCATTCTTGAGGCACATCTCCCTCGGGACGCAGTGAAGCAGATTGAGGCTCCGGTGAAGAACCTATACAAACTAAATGTGGAAGACCGTCGCTTTGAGCACAAAGGCAAAAGGTCATGCATAAGATCACCATAGGACCCCCAACAAGAGCACTAGAGAAAAAAATACATGTAAAGGGTGTACCTTAGGGAAGTACACAAAATCCACCTTCAATGATCGGGATAACAAGGCTTATGCAACTCTGAAAGGATCCACTCGATGTCTATGGACCTTTCTCATCATCCTCCATGACCAAGCACAAGTATTATGTTATATTTGTAGATGATTTCTCATGTAAGTGTCAATTTTCTTCATGTAGAATAAAGACCATACATTCTCCAAATTTGTTGAATTTAAATCACTTGTTGAGAAAGAAACTAGCATAAAAGTGAAGGCTCTTATGATCGATAACAAGTGGTGGTCATGTCAAATGAGTTTAAAAATTTATGTGCAAAGGAAGACATTCGAGGCTAAAAACACCTACAACCCACAATAGAATGGGGTGGGCTGAGAGGAAGAACATAAGTATCATGTGGGAGATGCACGAACGATGTCACATGATCGTGGCCTACCACCGCACTTGTGGGTCAAGCATGTGAAACACAATGGTATATGTGCGTAACAAGAGTTCTCTCTAGATTTTCGGGATGTGTACACCATAAGAAGCTTTTTAGGGAAGAAACCAGATGTGTCACACTTCGAGATCTTTTGGTTCATCAATTTAGTATCATGTTTCCAAGGAATCAAGGAAAAATCTAGAGATGGCAACATAGTTGGGAATATTTGTAAGTACACCGATGTAATCTCACAACTATCGTGTGTACTTTCCATCTCTAAGGATGAGAATTGTTCGTAGAAAAGTGAAATTCGATGAGGAGAAGGAAATGAGGTGTTCCCTTTTAGAGGGACTGCAATTGAATTCATATGAGGAGTTTTTGGCTCTAAATGAAGAATTCCGAGATTTTTTGGTGCAACCACAAATAGAGGAGTAGAGAGTGGAGATACCCACTCAAGTGCGTAGACATCCATAGAAGGAAGAAAGCTTGACTGTGTGAAGCCGACAGATTATTGCATGATGCTAGAGAGAATGTGGGATCACCCACATCAAAACATGTGCAAGAGGGTGTTGAGAAATTAGGGATTTTATTAAAATTTTCATGATATCAATTACTTGTGATTTCATTATGATTATTTCACTTAGATCTTATATTCTTTTAGATTATTATGTTCTTCATCAAGTAAATTATCAAATGTACAAGAGATACAATACTTAGGGCTTTCCATCCAGGGCAAAAACCTCTCTTGGAGAAGAAAACCTCGATAATAATTCTTCTTATATATCATCAATTGACAAGTACCAAGACCACGAAAAAAACTTCGACACCAATATGCCTTAAAAACCCTTATCACTTTCTCTTCTAGGCTCCTTATGTTGATATTCCTTTTCGCACCATGTTTCACCAACACTAGAAAGCCTTGCCTCCTAGCCCTAAACTTTGATCTCCCTTTTTTGCATTTCCTTAATTTAACTCTACCCTCCTAGAGAATTTTCTGCGTGATATCTGGCTGCAAGGGCCTCATTCTTCATGAATAATGGTGGCCTAAGATAGATCTCCTTTTGTGTATCTACGATATCCTCTTTCAGTTTCCTTTTTTAACGCTATATATATATATATATATATATATATATATATATATATATATATATATATATATATATATATATATATATATATATATATCACCGAACATATGTAAGGAGGTGTGAGATCAATGACAGAGTACAGCACCGCCTCTCCTCCACATTGATCTCGCTTTCCTCACATATTATTGTAGACTATATAACCTTCTATATATCCTCTTCTATGCACCGGGCCGCATCAAAGATGGAAGACTCCGACTAGGAGATTTCTTTCCAAAACATATATATGATGACCTCTTCCTTCGCTTAAAGACATACTCTTCTTCGATCGTATTGCCTCCCTTTAATCACCAAACCACGTACCTCTACCTCTCGCACTCGCCACTTCCGCGTACTTGTCCAAAATTGTTCTCAGGATAATGAGTCCGCATACCTCCCTTTATATATGGACTGATTTTCACTCTTCTAGGCCGACATGTCCTATTTTAAGTAGGCCAAATTTACAAAGGATTTTAAATATATTTTGAGTCGACCATTGAGCTTAGTGACAAGGACTTGGAGCATATATGTATCAATACTTTTTCCCTTTACAAGTGTAACATCACTTCATATACATGACTCCTTAATGACATTTATGACAAGATGAAAAATCCCTAAAGACATCAAGAAGAATTATTTAACCTATAATAAAAACTCCTTGCTCATGAAAACCTATGAAGAAAGCAACACAAAGTTTTTTATTATATTTGTTCCTTCATTACATAAATTCATAACTAGCAATTCATTATGAAGTCCGAACCTAGTTACACCTTCAATAGAGGTCACCAGAATCGGTACACAAGCTACATGGCTTTGATGAGTGAGCTAGTAGAGACATAACCATCCTCATTGAAGTAATACCTTGCAACAACCAAGCAGTGGGTTGATGCCACAGGCAGAGGAATATGATTCCATAGTTAGAAACAATGTTTGGGAAGTGGTCCTGGGAAGGCTGTGAGGGATGCTAGTGTGGGTTTGAGATGGATTTACAAGGTGAAGAAACCAACAGCAGGAAGCATCGAGAAAGACAAGGCCCGATTTTTGGCCAAGGGGTTCTCTAGGTGGAGGGAATTGACGATGAGGAGACTTTTCAGGCAAGGTAATCTTCTGCCGTATCAATTCTAGCACTCGTGCTGCGCATGGGATGGAAGATCCATCAGAGAAGGGAGGACAACATTCCTCAATGGAGTGATTGAAGAGGAAAAGCATTGAAAAAATAGACGGATTTACATATTCGACAGAGTCGTATGTAGAGACTCAAGCTAGGATTAGTATGGATTAAAAATCAATTGAGAAAGCTATGGGAATTTGGATCAATGATTATTTCACTGCTGGGCTTCACCAAAAGCGAAGTAGAGACCTTACCATATTGTTGTTGAAGGTAAATTGTTGATTATAGTATTATGTGTCGATGATTTCATTTTAATTGGTGATGAGAAGTTGATAAAATATTGCAAAGAGGGGATCTTACAAGGATAATTCGAGATGAAGGACATGGGACTCTCATGCATTATATCCTTGGTTTGAAGCAGGATGAAGGATATGGGGAACTATTTGTCTCAGTGGAAAGATGCCAACGAGATACCGAAGAAGTTCCTAAATGAATAATAACAAACACATGAACACTCCTCTAGAAGGTAGTTGAAGGAAGGAGGATGCAACTTCGTGTGAGGAAGTGGAGGCCACTGCTTATATGGAGAAGCCAGGGGTTCACTTATGTATTTGTACACACTACCATGCATAAATTATGTAGTTAACCAAATTAGTTAAGCAAATGGTTAAGCCAAACAAAATGGTATTTGAAGGCAACAAATACGTGTTGAGATACTCTAGAGGGTAATTCTACCTTGGCTGGTCTACGTATTGTGTTATTAATAAAGAGGGGGAGTTAATATTCAAGGCTTCACAAATGTGCATTGGGAAGGGAGTCCATATGATCGAAAGAGCACTTCAGAGGAATTTTCAAGGTTAACAGGTCAATACACGTTTCTTGGTACAATAGAAGTTATAGATAGAGTTGCACTCAAATAACATGCTGCAGGTACATACACTCCCTTTAATCTCCGGTATAATTGAACTAATGGTTTCAATTACCTTCTCACACGTACTTGTGACTCTCGCAGAGGTCTACAATACTGGGCTAATCGCAGCGTATAGTGAAACATAGGGCCTACAAAAATCATGTAATAAATTATGTGCATCTACCTAGGAACTACCCGTATGATGGAGTAAAGTAGAGCTTGTGAAGGGTTCCCAAGAAACTTGGCTATTAGAAAGGACCCGAGAATGATTACCCTAGACATGGTGCCATCTTGATTTAACACAAGACTATAACCAACCTTAGGAAGACATTCTCTACATAACAAAACATAGAGATAGAATAGATCATTCCCGAGTAAATATCAAGTTGTGTATCACCTGAAATCTCAAAGAGGTCCTCACGAGAGATCACGCATTAATGAGAGCAAATAAGGAGGAAAATCATCAAATTTATCACATTGTAACACCAACCATGTCAATGTAGATTATATTCAAGTATCCATCATGTCGTAATAAGCAGTTCTCTAGATATTACCGAGATCAAGTCAAGCTTCTTATGGTTTATTCCAAACTTTTATACTTTGCACAATATGTTAGTAAATTTGTGTAATGTGCACAATATGTTAGTAAATTTGTGTAATGCGAATAACACAATCTTATATTTTTATAGAAAGACCATTTCAAAAGAGATGTATTAGATAGTTGTTATAGGACATTTTGTCACATCTAGTCAATAGGCCCGCAAACCGGATCAATCAACATCCGTGAATATGTTATCATCCCTACACAAATCCCTAAGCATGAAATTTCCAAAATGCCCAGTTTCTAGGATTACTGCTTAAAATCGGGCATAACCCCAATGCACTTGCAATTCCTTTAGACACCCGTTTTTAGCGTTGATTTCTCCTTTCTACACCAACATTGATCGAGATGGTTTCTCCCTTCGGCAGATTGCGGTTGATTCTAGAAATTCGGGAAAATTAAAAAAGATTTCAAAGCTTCCTCTTTCCATAAAATTCTAGTGATTGTTTTAACCATTTACCATGGATAAGAACTCAAATCTTTATTTAATACTACCTTGAGACTTCCACCTCTATTGCCTTGAAATCATCCTCCCATCATATATGGATCTCAAGCCCATTATGGTAAATCCTAAAATACCCCACCTGTCCTATAAATATACTTCCATCCATAACATAAATGTTGGCTTTTGATATTGATTATGCCCTTGTGTTGTTGTTTTCTTTGAACTAGAAGGAGACATCATATTCATGCATTAGGTGACATTAAGGTGTGCTTTGTGACAAGGAAGGAATAAGTCAACTCGGGGAGATCCTTACAAGATAAACTACTATCTTGGTTGTAAAACTCCTCCTATTTATATTAATACAAAGAGTATCTTGTTTTCCTATATGTAAGCAGTGTTATAAGCTTTCATCTTTCATGTATTTCAATGCCTCACCGATTCATTGAATATAGTAATTGAAATATGTTACGTATATGTTGTAGATCCTTGGATTGTTTTGCTTATATTTACAGTACTAATTATAAAATATGGAGCTACACTAGAGCTCATAAGAAAGGAGTAACAAACGCTCGTAAATGGATTCCAAGTAGAATTTTTCCTTAATTTTAATTTATCTAAGGAAAAACTTTATATTCTTTGTCTTTGTTGTTCTAATTCATTCCACTAGGTTTAGGGAAATTACATTTTTCCGCAATTGTAAATCTTGATAACAAAAATCATTATCATATAACATACTTAAAAATTCTTATCTTTGAAATTCTCTCCTAACTAATTTTCTACTAAGAAATTGTCAACAATGCGTTGCCGGGAGACTCAAGCGCAAAGCAACCGCCCCCGATCCCTACTTCAGCAGCCTCCTATTCGTTTCTGCCGCATGGCCTTCAAGGACATCTCGGAGGCGGCTACTCCTCCCCGATCACGGCTTCTCGCCTTTTCGACATTGATCAACTCGTTGAATCCGTCTCCCTAACCGAGGCTTGCAATCTCCGAGTTTGTCAAAAATCGGATGGGATTCAGAAGTCTCTCCGCTCTTTGCGATCCCTCTAATGGTCGTCTTCTCCCTTCGTCGGGAAAGGTCTCACAAAATTCCACAAGCCTCTAGCCCTCACCAAAGATAGTCCAAAAAATGTGTGTGGAACACAATCGATCGATAAGATCAAAGGAAAAAAATATATATCGATTTTGTGGTAGGGGATTTTGGCAATTTCGATTTCGATACAAAGGAAGAAAAGACTCGATATTCAGGAACTGACTATATTTCATGGATACCATAGGGATTTATTTAAAAAAAATGGACTCGTACTTCGATTTAGAGCTTCGACATCCCCAATGCCGTCCCAAATGGTCCATCTTCCACATCTCCCTCTTCACTCGCCGGGGAGACGATTCAATGAGAGTGATAGGGAACACCGTTGGAAAGTTTATTGATTGAAGTGAACCGAAGGATAATATGCAAGCTTGTACAAGAATTTACATGCAGGTTGATTCGGGGAAAGGTCTCTGAGGCGATGAAGCTAAAGGTGGACAACTCGGACTCATATTCAAAACCGGATTATAAACAACTCCCCTTCAAGTGTAAGGGTGCGTCATGAATATGGTCATTTCACTAATAGATGGACATAAGTCATTGAGGTTGAAAATTCGGTGACCAAGCATAATGGGAAGTTATAAAAAATAAGAAATCTATACCAAACCCCATAAACACTCGGTGCTCCATCCACCCCTCCACCCTCTCATCTGCCCAACCTCCATTCATTCTCATCCGATCCTTCTTTAAACTCCCTTCAAACCCTTGATCCTCCCTTTATATCTTCCAAACTCCATTCTCTTCCTCTCCTTTTCCTCCTTTTAAGAGGATCCTCCCCAACCCTCCTTCCCCTCTCCTCATCCCACGGGATCCTCTATACCTCAACCCTCCTTCCAATTATTTTTCTCCATATTCCTCACAGAGAGCCTTCATCAACTCGATAGTCACCAGAATGCAACATGAGCAAAATGCCTTTGGAAACTCTAAAAAAAACAAAGCCCTAAGAAATTCAAATAAACGCCATCGAGATGAAGCAACACAAAAGGATATTTCCCTTGAACGTAACACCCAACAGTAGAAAACCTTCACGGAGGGCTTATAAGCAAACAAGTCAATGAGCATGAACCAGAGGGAAGACATGTTTCAACTCAAAGGACTTCGAAATAACAGCATTCACTGGAATCGTAGGGGATTAGGGCACCCCTCTAAAAACATTTCCAAGAGAAATTTTCAATCAAGAAAAGCCCTCGACATAGTTCTCCAACAAGAAACCAAACAAGGAGAAAAAATAAATGGGGAATATATTAAGTAAAATGAGGAATTACACGGGAACCATGGTGGAATCCAAAGGTGACTTGGGAGGAATAATGACTATTTGAAAACCAAAATACTTGGAAGCAAAATGGGTACTTGTAAAGACTCATGAATGGATTAAAGTCAAACTACGTAACATGCAAGAGGATATTATGATAACCTTGGTACAATATATATGGGCCAAACCATTAGAGAGACAAAGAAGTGTTGGAGTACCATGAAAAATGGACGTAGATAGTGAGGATAATCTTAATGTCATCATTGGAGGGGATCTAAATTCTGATCCCGCATGCCAACAAACAAAGAGGAGGATTTTTTAACCCGATCCCTCAAGGGAGGCATTGAAACAATTATTCAAGATCATGATCTAGTTGACATCAATCCTGTAACCGAAAATTTACTTGAGCAATCAAAGAATCACTACTGAAACATAATGGAAAGGCTGAAGGATGAGCTTGTCAGTTCCTCTCATTGCTCCTTTCTTTGTTGCTACCTCCACCATTTCGCCATGTTCTCGCCTCTAATCATTATCCCATCTCCCTTGTCTTCTAAGGATCGGTCCTCCCTTGGGCCTCTCCCTTTTCGATTCAACCCACTTTGGAGTGATGTATTATAGTTTAGAGAGATAGTGAACTGCATTTGGCAACAACACGTAGAGGGGTCCCCAATGCACATTTTGGAGACCAAGCTGAAGCTGGGTGCGCATCGCCTTAAAAAGGATGGGCCAAAATCCATTATAGAGAACCGTACAAAGCCGAAATGACACCAAGAAAATGTGTCCGGAAACCATCCAAACGTACATCGACACTCATGACGCAAGAAAATAAAAATAAATCAAGATGAGGAAAAAGAGCTATTGGAACTTATACAAAGAAAACAAAAGAAGAGGAAAAATGGAGGCTCAAATTGAGAAATCTCTCGTTTCAAAGCCGAGATAAAAATACCTCTTTTTCCACAAACAAGCCACTCGTCGAATGTCAAGGAATAATATCACAACCATAACAGATGAAGAAGGAAAAGAAGCACATATCGTGAGAGACTATTAAATTAGTCGTCATAGCTATTACAAAAATATCCTAACCGATACTACGTAGCCGGGAGGACCATAGTGACTTCTTGGCTCATACACCCTATTTGATCATAGATGAGATCGACTTCCCTCATCAAATAAATCGAGGGAGGCTGAAATTCTCAATGAAATATGGGCTTCCACTCGACAAGTCACCGGTTCGTGATGTGGTTTCACAATTAGTTTTTATGGGACATTCGGGATATCATTAAAAAATAATCCTCCAAAATGATCCAGTTGGGTCCAAAGAAAAAGAAGATCGGGGGATTCACAAATTCAACATTACTTGCTCTCATTCCTAAAGAGAAATGACCCACTTCCTTCTATAGATCTGTGCCTATTTCCCTTTGCAACTCATCGACAAAAATCATTACCAAAATCCATGCCACCCGTCTCAAAGCTCACCTCCGTAACTCTCATCTCCTACAATCAAGGAAGTTTTATCTCCAATAGAGAAATCAACACTCTATTCTATTGGTCCAAGAAGCCTCATTCATTATAGCATGATGAGATCGCAGAAAGGATTTATTTTGGAAACTTGATTTAGAAAATGCTTGACAAGGAGATACTCCTTCCTCCTCTCGGTCCTTCAAAAATGGGATTTGAAGTGTACTTAATATCCCTTGTCTATGCCTACATATCCAAACCTTGGATCTCTCCCTAGTCAATGAAGACTCAGGAACGTTCCAATCCTCCCGAGGTCTTAGACAAGGCTTCCCTTTATCTCCCTTCCTCTTCATTCTTATGGAAGATTCTTCTTTTAAAGGTGGCCTTGGAATACAAGCGTGCAGTTGGGCTAATCATAGGTATCAAATTTTGCACCCGAGTCAAAAAAATGAATCACTCGCTTTGCTTATGATTCCCTCTTTATGGGCGTAGAAAACAACATGAGAAATTTCATATATTTAAATCACTTATTGACAAGTTTATGCACTATTTTGGAGGGAAGATAAACTACCATAAAAGTCGTATCTATGGGTTGAATGTAACAATCAACACCATCCAAAGTATAGCTAAAATATTTGGGGTCCCCTACAAGTGGAACTGACTAATTCAATTATCTTGGGATGCCTATCAAGCAGCAGTTCGTTGAAACCTAAGGTTTGGAATGTCACCATCGACAAAAATGAAAAAGAAAGTTCAAAGAATGGGGTTCATCTTGGCTCAATACGGTTAAGTGCATGATCCCCAAAATATGTACTCTACCTTGCCTCGTATCATTTCTCCCCGCTACAAGCTCCCATCAACATACAAACAAAAATTGAAGCAACTTTGAGACAATTCTTATGGCAAGGAGGTAAAAGGAGAAGAAGGAAATTCAACTTGGCCAAATGGAGACATTAGCTACTCCGTAATTAAAAAATGGTGGTATTGAAACTCATATCTAAGTCAAGTAAATATTTTGGGGGAACTACAAGCTTAATAACTAGACAAAAAATTTGTGAAGTAAGTGTCGGAGTCAAAATTCTCTCCACTACAAGGAAAAATCTTTAGATCGACTATCCCCACAGTATTTCTCACTTAATTTCACTTCATGCAAAAAATCCATCCTTTTCATAAAAAAAACATCTCCAAATTTCCGCAGGGAGGAGGCAACATATATATTTGGGAGGATAAAATTATGGGGTAGTCATTATCTTCTTAAACAAATTTATATCTCGTGCATTCAAATTATCTCTAGATCAAGGGATAAATACTTTGGAGCATATTTCAGCTTGGGAAGAGAGCTCCAACATCCGGAATGACTGGAACTTTCCAATTATGCCACCCTCCTTGAAAATGACAAAGAAATTTTGAAAGGAATTCTCCATGGCATAATCACAAAAGGCAAAGATGATAAATCTCGCATGGGATCCTTCTAGATCTCCCTACATTGTTAAAGTTGGGTACGAGTCTCTCCTCAAAGAGAAATCAACAATTCTTTGGGCCATATGAAAACTAATTTGGAAATCAAAAGGCCTCTAAAGGTCAAAATATTCATTTGGATCTTTGCTCAAAAGGAATATATTAACCGCTAAAAACTTCAAAAATAAAGGCATCCATGGTGCTTCCAAGATGCCCCTATGCCTCAAGACCGAAGAGACGATATTTCACCTTGTTGAGTGCCCCTTTGCCAATCGGGGCTAGCATTCTCTACCGAGCTCCTTGAGATTGATATAGGCATAAACAACTCGGTCTCAAAAATTTAAATTATCAGGCACTGGAAAAGAATTACCCATGGGAAAAAAGAAACAAGAATGTATTCAAAAGAGTCCGGGACATTCCTCCCATATGTCTTGTTGTGGAACATTTGGATTACAAGAAACAAGGATATCTTCCAAGATAAAAAACTCATGATAAGAAAAGTCCAGAGTAAGACGTGGAGTCTTACTATTGAGACCATCCTTTCCAAAAATAACAACCACCAAATTTCAATGACTTGCAAAGGTATGAAAAAGAATCTTCTTGGCAAGACTTCTGTGATAATCCTCAGATGTAAAACAAAACTCTAGTCAATCAATTTTCCCACAAGGAAGAGGAAAACTAAAAGAGAAAGATTTTAATTTATGGCTTGATGGGCTCAAAAGGCATATGTTATTTTGATGGTATTTCGAATGCAAACCCAGGGATAAAGGTGTGGGTAGGAGGCTTCATTGGGCGGATGGGCAAGGCTATATCAAAGGGTTTTCTCGAATGGGGGCTTGGCCGTTTTTCAAATAATAGAGTCAAGCTTACACTTTGGTTGAAAGGCCTTCAAATCATTAAGAATCTTAAATGAAAAAGGTTATGGTATTTGGTGATTTTTTAATTATCATTAGCATGATGAAAAATTCAACGCAAACCCCCAACATAGCACTAAGTAGATTTATCGATGATGCCGCATCCCTAGTAAGGATATCAAGATCTCTCCTTCTTTCATGTTCTCTGTGGACAAATAATAGGAAAGCATATACCTTGGCTAACAAGGCTTGTATCGACCAACCTAATAACCTTTCCCAAGAAGGAATAACCTTTTCTCCCTTGCCATGATTCAACTTCCATGCACACCCCCGGCCGCCCGACTCGCGCCTCTTCTGATTCCATCAGTAAGGTGACCGTCACTCCCAAATATCTTCCAACACCATTCTCGTGGACTCATATCTTTGTGAATCTCGCCGTGTTTCTCCTCCTAATCTCTCTCGCTTACCCATGCCTCCTCTATTTATTCAAATCTTGTCTACACCATGAAATATAAGACTTGCAAATGTGGTTGCTATGCTTTATACAGATCTCATATTTTTCTGCATTTTGTGATTTTTCGAATTCGCTCTCGGGCCCCGCTCCTTGGGCATTTGGTCGCCGAGAATCCTTTTGGATATTCCCATTATGAATTTCCAAGCCCTTATGCAAACACCCCTCTTCGACTTTATTTCCTCTCTCCCCACAATCTATTTTCTTCGCATCAATTCCGACTCACCCACTTCGCCTATCTTCCACAGAGAGTTTCCAAAAAAAATTTTCGCCTCCATCAAAATCGTGTGCTTCCCTTTCATAGTGAATCTAAACCCTTTCTTGCCATTCGAACTCTCACCCATATACTAGAAATCCTAACCTCTCCTTTTGATATCACGAGGAATGAAAACTTTTTCATCGTGCCAATCTTCTGCCGAGATGGAGCCGATAAGAGAATAATTAAGGATTATGGAAGAGAAAACATCAAGTTGACACCGCCTTTCTTTATCATCAAGTAAAATCCTTCAGAGCAGCTAAGGGGAGCCACTAATCGTTGTTCTCACATGAAGAATCCTTATGAGTGATGAAAGAGCAAGCTGACAAGCATTCAACACCTAGCTCCGCCTAACAATGTCACCACTATAAATCCAGCAATAATCAAGACAACATCGATGCTTCTAATGGTTGGAAAATTCGGCAAAGACTAATCCTCACTCCATCTTTCTTCTCGATCACGTCATTTAAGTTTTCACTTATGCTACCGTAGTTTGTTAGAATATATCAAGAATATGTTATGCAAGATAGTAGTAATAGTCGTCACAAAGTGAGGCCTGATATTTGCCACATCAACAATTCCTCCATGGTTATCGATTCCATCATCCGAATGTAACTGACTTCCTTCCCCTCTTTTTTTTGAGTATAAAATAGAAACTGAATCAGTTTAAAAAAAGAAATACTTATATTTGGGTACGTTCGGGACTAGAATCTCCACCCAAAAGTAGAGGATGCGTCAATTATCTCTTTCATCTATCACCCCCGAGCCAAATTCCATACATTCAAGGGCTCATGTTCGCTGAAACACTAGCTCTAGTTTCTCCAAGACACCATAGGTCCTTCGCCTCCACCCTCCAACCGAGTGGTAGTCAATGATACATAGGGAGTCCAGAGACTCACTTGTTGGCAATATGATGCAATATGTTGTCCTTGATGGCAACCTACTGATGATGCCGTACTCGATGGAAACCTCTTCATGAGTTGCTGTTTTGATAGCAACCTATTTGTTAAAGATGTAAAATGATGATTCTACAAAAATGGGGCTCGTATGTGACAGAGAAAGGAATTCTAGTAAGTGCCAGAGAAATGATAAATATAAGATGTCACAATGTATACTAGGTTTGATGAAGGCAACCCGTGTATGGATGCAATGTATACGCTACTTTTATGGAAGGCAACCCGCGTATACATTCATGATAAGTATATGTATGAGACGGGTCACATACACGTCGTGATAATAACGAGCCAAGTCGTGTATGCCTTTTACACTCTAAAATTATGATACCAAGGGGCATTACCATGATATTAGCCCTCGCATTGAACGTTGTATTGTCTATTTGATTCCATCCAAGAATACCATCAACAAATTGTGTGGTTTTGACTCATGGTATTGGTGTAAATCTAAATCTATATAAGGAGAAGAAGATCATAGTGTAAGCTGTGTGCAATAGCAAGGGTTATTAATGAATAATTTTCTCCGAGGCATATCCGCATGGGATGAAATTTGTTTTAATTCGATAGATCCGAATCTATGATGCACCCATGGATACAATGATGGTTCATGATCTCTAGATTTGAAATGACTATGCTCTTGTGTGATCCATCAAGAGATGATTAGATCTATGACCGAAGTAAGCTATTTTCGGTCAAATGAAGGAAACTGCTGTTGAGATTGCAACAAGATGATGAGCTAGTGGAAAGAAGTCGCCTTCACTATGCAATTCAGGTTATTTTATACAAGTCTATTTTTAGACTATGTCTATTTTTAGACATGTCGATCATGTTCTATGAGTTGCGTGATGCTATTTGTGGATGCTTGGTCAAGCCTGGGAAAATAGATGGACTTTATTTTTAGACATATTAATAATCTATTTTTAGATTGCTACTTAAAAATAGATATGTTTAATATTATTAGCTCTTAATAATATTTGACCTATAAACATTATTATCTATTCTCTTGGAGCACTTTGAAGTTAAGTGGCCGTATGTGGCACAGGGAGCCGACACAAAAGGAATTACGCTATTGCCGAGGGTTAAGTGAGCCATTTCATGGATACTTCAAATAGAACTCATGTGAGCGTAGTTTGGTGGAGTTATTGAGGTAGTTGATGGAGTTGTGTTCCTGGCGAATCGAGTTAAACATAGCTGAGCTAGTTGTATCTAGTCTAATGCATTGATACACTAGTGAGAGTGGTGTGAATTAATTATTAATTAATTCACTAATTATTAACTCATTAATCAACTAAAGAATACATCGCTAACTACCACAAAAGTAAGGCGTACGCTGAAGACTACGTGAAGAGGTAGGTGAAATAGCAAGGTGACTATTAGTTGTGACTATATCGTTGCATGATTTGCAACAACCAAAGGATTGGATATGCCAATGAGGATTATGTATACGGGACTAATTCGAGTTAATTCAGATCCATTCTTCAAGAGGGATTGCGCAAGAGAGGCAAAGGACGTGCGTAGATTGGAGCATGTGATTTACAGATCGGGCTCGATTAGTGTGTGGCAAATTGAGATTATAATCGAGAGCTTGCGAGGAGCTTTGTATAATGATTGTTACATGATCTATATGACATATAATATACAAATAGTTGGGGGTTTCTAGTTTAAGCTTTCCCATAAAATACTCGTGTTCATATGTGTGATTGTTTATGGTTTTAATGTGCGCATGCGATTGTTTTTATTTCCGCAATTAATGATTAATGGCAGAAGAGATTATGTATTGTGCATGAAGTTAAAAATAAGCAGTAGATCGTGGAGAATCTCTTGAATAATATATCGCTTATTCAAATTTCTACATGGTATCAAAGAAAATACACAGATCATTGAAGCAATTGCAAAAAATGATTGAAGCTAGCGGAGTTTTGAGTTGGTGGAATTCGACTATGCGAGTTTTCGTGTCGAAGTTGAGATGTCTTTCAAATCCAAATATCAGGATTGAGTATGCCCTTGAGGGTAGCTCAAATTATATTGCATGGAAGGACAGATGGAGGCGGTACGATGAAAATGGGTTGAAGGAGTTCATAGATGCAAGAATTCCAACCGCTTCTAGCGATGCCGCCGCACTTGACGCATGGAAAAAGAAGACGAAAAATGTCGAAGGATTTCGTTTGGAAGGTGTAAAGGATCACATAGTGTCCAACCTCATGGTAAGGCTTCTCCATTCTTGATGTGGAAAGCGTTGACGCATTTATTCCAAAGCAAGAGCGACCGTAGGAAGTTGGCGCTCAAGGATAAACTCGGGGGACATAAAAATGGAGAAAGGCGACAAGATGCCCAAGTACTCGCCGAAGTTCATCCAATGCGGTGGATGAGATGGAAGTGTGGGGGTGACCGTAGATGACGAGGACTTGGTGAGCTTGGCTTCCTTGGGCTTCGAAGAGTTAGCATTCCTATCGTGACTCGTCAATGGCCTGGAGAAATTGCTGTGATGGGAGTGAATTTTGGTCGCATCTTGTGCAAGAGGAGATAAGGCGAAGTACTGTGGACTCGATCTTCATCAAAGAACTCAAATGAAGAAAATTGCACTTTGGCCGCCAAAGCAAGGAAGGGGAAGAGCAAGAAGAAGCCTCAATCCAAAGGCGAAAGGCAAGAAGCAGGACATGTCCAAGGTGAAGTGCTTAATCGTCACCAACATGGACATTACACCACTAATTGTCCACAGAAGAAGAAAAATAAGTAGGATGATCTATAGCCGGAGAGGCGTTAGCCTCGTTGTGCTTGAGCTAGATTTTTTGCTGATCGCAGATGTCATCTCAAGGTTGATGGGTTCAGTGTGGTTTCTGACAAGCAGGCGTCTTTTCACATGATAGGAGATAAATATTTGTTTACCTATCCGGATGAGAAAGATCTGGAGTGCACATCGAGATGGGCGATGATGGTAGATACAAGGCAGACTCGCATCGGTACCATTTCCTCGGAGAGGAGTCTCGGTAAACCCTTCGTATTGGAGGGAAGTGATGCATGTTAGAAGATAAGGGATATGATGTTGTATTTAGCGAGGGAAAGGCTTTCCCCGCGCTAGCAGGAAACCGGTGAAACCCAGAGGATAGGGTTTCGAGTTAAGAACCTTTATCAATCATGTGCAGATGGATGTGTAGCAATGGTAGGCAAGGCAAATAAGGAGTGGTGAGCCGTGATGATGGCGAGTCAGTGGCACCGAAGATTGGGCCACCTTCACCATGGAGCTTTGAAGATACCGCAACAGATACTTACCGGGTTTTGCTGCTACCTTGCTAGCCGTATCAAGGTAAGGATGTACCTTGAGAAAATTTAGAAAGCCACCTTTCACGAGAAGGATAGTCACGCCACGACGATCCTTCAGAGAATTGCGTACGTGTGTGGACCTTTCTTAGTAGCGTCATATTTTAAAGAAAGCATGTGTACTATGTGATATTTGTTGATGATTTTTCTGAGGCCGGGATCTTCTTCATGCAGAAGAAGAGTGAGACATACTCAAATTTCGTGAGTTCAAGGTAATCGGTTGAGAAAGAATCGGGAAGCAAGTGAAGGCTCTTAGGATTGACAATGGTGGTGAATTCATCTACCCATCTAAGGACTTTTCAAAGGCAAGGAATTCAAGAGAGCTCATAGCACCTCATAACCCACAAATGTACTGGGGTTGCCGAGTGGAAGAACGAATGATCGTGGGTGCCGACGGCGTATGTCAGTATGACTGTGGCCTTCCCCATACACTTATGGGTTGAGGCACATCATAAAGATATGTGTAGGAATATTTGTCCTCACAAGATACTTGGCATGAGTACACCGAGGAGGCGTTTCGGTAAGAAGCCTAATATTTCCCATTTTAGGATTTTTGGTTCACTCACATTCATGTGACTAAGGATGCCAGAACAGTTGGAGCCGACCACACAGGTTGGGATATTTGTGGGGTACATCGATACACCCCACAACTATTGTGTGTATTTTCTAGACACCCATGATCAAGGTAAAGCATCTTAGATATCAAATTTCCATGATGAGAGTCATGAAGTGTTTGCTTGAGGGAGCCACATCGGAATGCGTATGAGGAGATATTAGTTCCTAAGGATGAGCTTCGCATGTGGATCAGCCACAAGATGAAGTTCATGGAGTGGAAGAGACCACTCATGCAACCGCCAACCATCAGAGGGTCGAAGCGCACTACGAAGCCGAGCGACTGCCCAAGATGCAGAGAGGATTGTAGGAGCACCTACATCACAACGCGTACGCGCAGATAGTCACCCGATCAAGACACTGATGGCGGCTCTTACATAAGTGTATCGTGATTGCAGCCATCCTCTTTCGAGGAAGCTGTGGGAGGATCCCGCATGGGTAGATGCCATGGTGGAAGAGTATGATTCGATTGTCGAAATAGTGCATGGGAGATTGTCCGCGTCGAAGGGAAATCGGGGCATGGTTCGAGATGGATCTACAAAGTGAAGTAAGTACCGGACGGGGAGGTGGAGAAGTACAAGGCAAGATTTGTCGTCTCGAGGCTTCGTCGCATTGAGGGGATCGAGCAGGGAGACCTTTGCACCCGTCGCAAGGTATTCTTCCATACGAACGATTCTTGCTCTCTCGCCGTTGTGGCGGTAAGTACATTCATCGATGGATGTGAAGACCGCATTCCTCAATGGAGTGATTTCGAGAGGAGTGGTGTACATAGAGCAAAATTCTCGAAGCCTCGATATCTTCAAGCAGCCGAGTCGATGCGTGCAGTTTCAAGAGAGCGTCAGAGGGTTGAAACAAGCACCTCGTGCTTGGTACACACGGATAGACAAACGGAGCCACCGGACTTGATTCTCCAAGAGTGAGGCGGATCCGAACCTATACCAGGATTGTGGTGGAGGGTAAGTTGCCGATCATTGTACTTTATGTAGATGATTTATTTTGACAGTGATGAGTCATATACTCTCTGCGGCAAGGATGATCTTTGGTAAAAGAGTTTGAGATGAAGGACTTGGGCCTCCTTCATTATTTCCCGGGATTGGAAATTTGGCAATGCTAAAGGATGGACTCGTTTGTGTCTCACAGGTGACAAATGTAGATACTCGGAAAAGTTCAACATGCATGGCCGCAAGCTCATTGATACTCCTTTCTTCTCGGTGGTTGAGGAAGGAGGATGCGTTACATCGACGCATGTTGTGGATGCCATCGTTTATCGACAACGCTTGTGTCGCTTATGTATCCGGTCAATACACGACCCGACATATGCTATGCTTAACCACTTTTCACAAGTTGCGCATTGCCTACCAAGTTCTAATGTGGAAGCGTGCAAGCATGTATTGAGATATTCGAGGGCACACGGATAAGGGATTACTTACGACAAATGGGATGAGGTAAGCCGGGTTTCGCTGATGCGTATTGGGTAGGGAGCTCCACCGACAAAAAGAGCAATATCCGGAGGGATTTTCGCATCGGGTCGACAACAGCTTGGTACAACAGAAGCAGAGATCCATGGCACTCATTCACCGTAGGCCGAGTATATGGCGCAAACAGTTTGGCTACATGCGAGGCTATATGGATGAGGAAGATCTTGGTCGAGTTGTTCTGGCTTCACACTTAGATCTCATCGTGATATATATTGTGATAATCGAGTTGCATCTAACTCTGCTAATCCAAAGATTTCATGACAGATCTAAACACATTGACATCCTAGATTTCATCATATAAGAGATTGTGTGCAACGAAAGATCATGTTACTTTCATACATTCCCACGAGGATTGTGGATGCCGATATCTTGACGAAGGCACCTACCAGAGAAAATTCGAATACCACAGTAAGGTGGATCGTGTGTTTATAATCCTTGCTTATCTTGTTGAGATGGAGTGTTGAGATTGCAACAAGATGATGAGCTTAGTGGAAAGAAGTCGCCTTCACTAAGTGGGCCCGTAGGCTATTTTTGGTGCAAGTCTATTTTTAGTCTATGTCTATTTTTAGACATATCGATCATGTTCTATGAGTTGCGGGATGTTATTTCTGGATGGTTGGTCAAGTCGAGAAAAATAGATGGAATTCTATTTTTAGACATATTGGGTAGAATCTATTTTTAGATTGCCGTATAAAAATAGGATATGCTCTAATATTATTAGCTCTTAATAATATTTGACTATAAACATTATCTTATTCTCTGAGCATCTTCGGGCCATGCCGCTTGTGGCACAAGAGCCGACAGAAGGAATTACACTATTCTTGAGGTTATGGAGCTATCGCATGGATACTTCAGTTAGAACTCATTTGGATGAGTTTGGTGGAGTTATTGAGGAAGATGGAGTTATGTGTTCCGCTTAACCGAGTTAAACATAGTTGAGCTAGTTGCATTCTAGTATAACTGATTGATACTAGTGAGAGTGGTATGAATTAATTATTAATTAATTCACTAATTATTAACTCATTAATAAACTAAATAATACATCGCTTAACTACAAAGGTATGACAAATTTCTTAGTGAGATCGTTGAAGAGGTAGGTGAAAGAGCGTAGACTATCAAGCTAGACTATACCGTTGCATGATTGCAAATAACTAGTGCAGATTGGAGATGCCAATGAGATCAAGTGAGCAAGGCTGACTCAATTCAAGTTCATTCGCAGCCATTTCTTCGAAGGGATTGCGGAAGAGAGGCAAAAGTATCAGTGGCGTAGATCGTAGCATGTGATTTGCTGGGACGGGCTTGATTAGTGTGTAGCAATTGATAATATAATTAAGAGCTTGTGAGGAGCTTTTGTATAATGATTGCTACATGATCTCTATGACATATAATATATGATAGTGGGTTTTCAACTTTAACCTTTCCCATAAAAATACTCGTGTTCATATGTGTGATTGTTTATGGTTTTAATGTACATGGTCATGGTTTTTATTTCCGAAATTAATGATCAATGGTGGAAGAGATTCTCAGACAGGTATGAATTTAAAATAGTGTGTGATCAGATAATCTCATGAATAATATATCAATTATTCAAATTTCTACACTCAGTTAAGTTCTATGGATCTGTTCATTCTCGCAAAAGTTTAAATTTACGCATCTATACACTAGTTGATCTCGCAAAAGCACGTATATACCTGTGCCGTGCTTCGGTAAAAAGTGCGACGAAAGTTTGTGGCCGTTTGGCTGCGTATGCTTTTTCCGTGATCTCGATATTTTTCCGCTCGTCCGTCGATGAAGTCTTCTTGAAGATCTGCTGTTTTGGAATACCGTATATGCGCTGTAAGTTGATTATGCACAAATATGATCAATGAGAGAATAAACATGGTTGATGGTGAATAACTCATGAGGGGTTCTCAGATTTCTAAAGATATCCGACTGAAGCCTCATATCCGGATCCGAGACTAATTACATTATGAAAAAAGTATTCACAAGAGCTATATGTGCTGGTATGAAGGAGCGTTTATATACGCTGGTTCGGGGTGAAGTGAAGTAGCGTATGTGACGTGTTTATTATTGTCTGTATTGAGTTTGTATCAGACATTTATTCTCAAGTCCGGGGTTATTTCCGATGACGATTACAATGGTCTCACCGTTTTTGATTGATGTATTGCAAACTTATGGTTATTGATGTTTATGAAGAGTTGTGTTGATGCTTGATCTTGTATGAAAATTGATGAAACGTGGTATGCAAGTGGGCTCGAGGGTTGAATCCTTTGGTGATGGGAAGCAGAAGCTAGTGTTCTGCTTAGGGTTGAAGCACCTTCCAGGAGGAAGCCGGTAAATGAGAAGAAAGGGGTTGTAGCTCCCCTTCCAAGAAAGGGCCGGAAAATATATAAAGGTAGTAGCCTTCTCGTAGGTAGATGTACCGCGTACCGATACAAGTCCGCACGTACTATATTGTAAACAATTTTTCCATATAATAAATATTGAAGACAAAATATAAAAACGATGTGTTTTCTCCGAATTCGGAGTTTCCACTTAAATATTGGTGTACATGTGTGTGATGATTTATACTATCAAGTATCGGCATTATATTTACCGATTCTATAACAAATTCATGATTGGTAAACGGATTTAAAGATTGTTCCTAAAAATCTTTCAAACCGTAAATTATATCGCAAACGCTAGTTTATTTCAAGATATGCGCGTTTATACACGGTAGTTGGGTTCCCAAAGTTGTGTGTATGGAATTCGTAAAGAAAGTTAAAATCGTTCGCGTTAGTTTTCCAAATACCGATTCACCCCTCTCGCATTTTTTCCAACAATTGGTACTAGAGCAGTCCTTCAAGAAGCTTAGTCGCTAGAAGGAAGATCAACCAAGATGAGCAATCAAGATGGGAAAACATCTATCGTCTCCTCTTCAACTAAAACAATTTAATATTCGAAGACAAGGACAAGATCCTATCTTTTAGTCTCTTGGAGAAGATGTATGGGCTATAGTTGAAGGAGGTTATCAATAGATCCAAACTTCTGGGCCCAACAAATGCAACGAGAAGAAAGAACTATGAAACTAATGCAAAGACAAATAATGCATTATTGGGGAGTCTAACCGAATGAGAATTTGTCAAATTCATGCAAGCTGAATACAACAAAGGATATATGGGACAAAATAATTCTAAGCTATGAAGTAGGATATTAAAATAAAAGTAAGTTCAAACTCAAAACTCTCATAATTCAATATGAAAATCTCAGATGCATAATGAGGAGAGAATTGCCGTTTCTTTTTACGTATGGATGATATCAGAAATAGTATGAGAAATTTGGGTGAAACCATAACCGACACTACTTTGGTAGAAAAGGTTTTAATATCTCTACCCCAAATTCTGAGTCAAAAGGTTTGCTATTATTATAAAACAAGATCTACAAACTCTTACTATTGTTCAACTTCATGGTATTCTAACTACTTGTGAAATGAGAAAATGAGGTCCATCTAAAGTCAAAGAAGTTGTCTTTAGAGTCACGTAAAAGTTAAAGAAGTACACAAAATGTATGATCAGTGTATATTTTAAGAAGATGAGTTAAATTTTGTGAAGAAGCTACAACTTGGCACTGAAGGTTCATGGGGTAAGCTTCCTTTTAAATGCTTTTCTCAGGGGAAGAGTTGGTCATAATACCGCAAAATTTCCTCATAAGGAAATTCATGAAAAAAGGAAAGGAAGTAGCAAAAGGAAATAAGAATTGGTTTATCAACGTAAAATTATTATAATCACAAAGATAGTGATGGGTTATCAAATAGTGAAGAAGGAGAGTCTGATCAAGATGTTAAGACTTCTCATGGCATTTGAAAAGATTCTAGTGAGGTTAAGGATACCTTTATGGATGCCCTAGAAGATAATGATTTTATCAAGAAATCAATCACTTCAAAATATGTTTGGAAGAAAACAAGATTCCATAGAAACTCTAAATAATCGCCTTGTAGAAAGGAGAAACACAATGAGAAATTAGAATATGAAATAGTAAGTCTAAGAAAAGAAATTGAGAAAGTGAAAACTTTAAATCTTAGATTTTCTAAAGGATTCAAAACCTTAGATGTAACCATATCAAGACATAACATTCTCCTCTTTAAAGACAAGTCTTGGATATGCTCTGAGAGTCCTCTCTACTTTCAGCGCACTAAACTATCTAAATGCGACTACAAATAGCTTCCAGAACATTCTCGGTTACCCAAGAAGGGAACAAAGAAACTTTGCTGCAAAGCATGAACATCTTAATACAAAGAACAATAACAAAATATCTTTCGCATAAATACCAATCAACAACAAACAAAAATAGAAGGTTCTATGATCGCAAAATTTTCTTTAATGGACAATGTTTCTCATGTCATAATTTTGGTCATAAAGCCGTTCAATGTCTTGCATACAAAACCATCATGACTAGAGAAGCACGAAAACAAAGAAATGAGACCGTAATAAAGAAGAATATGCATAACAACTTTCTCCTTCAAAAATGAAAATTGAATGTGCTTATTGCAATAACTTTGGTCATGAAGAATCCGAATGCGTGGAGCAAACTTCAAATAAAAGAGCATATACTTCAAGTTCCAAGTAAGGGAGAAAAAGGACTTACAAGTTGAGAACTCAGGCATAGATTTATTCGTTAATGATAAGAAAATCAATGGTACATTGATAGCGATGCTCAAAACACATGACAAAGACGAATTCAACTTCTTACAATGCTCTAGAAAGAGAAAAGAATGTTACTTTTGGAAATGATACCCCGTCATATTAAGGGAAAGGTTCTGCTTTTTCAAAGGAAAAGGTGAAAGCACAATGTTATGTATGTGGATGGATCAAAACATAACTTGTTAAGTGTAAGTCAAATAAGGGTGATCAAGGAACCGGAGTTGTATTTAAAGCCTAAAGAATGTGTGGTACGTGAACTTGACATAGGAAAAACAATAAAAGAACCAGAACACTGCTAAATTTGTATGTATTGAAAATTTGTAAAGAACAATGTTGCTTGGTAAATCTTTCGTAAATTGGCTATGGCATAGAAGATTGGGGCATTTGAGCTTCTCTCAAATCAAGAATCTAGCGGCATCAAAGCCGTTCGTGATCTTCCCAACATTACTTGTTCGAAAAGTACCATATGAAAATCGTGCCAATTCGATAAGCAAACCGTAGTGAAATTCAATGCCAAATAAGGATAAAAAATTAAGCCTCTTGGAATCATTCATACCGACCTATGTGGACCTATGAGGGAAAATTCACCCCATGGAGAATAATACTATATTTTGTTTATCGATGATTTCTCTAGAATGTGTCAGATTGGGTTGCTAAAACAAAAAGATGAAGCATTTGAAAAATTTCAGATCTTCAAAGCTCCGGTTGAAAATGAATTAGATCTAAAAATCAAATGTCTTATATCCGACCAAGGAGGTGAATATATACGTATGAATTCTTTGATTTCTCAGAACAACATGGCATAAAAAGATAGTCAGGAAATGGGTACCCCACAACAAAATGGCGCAGCGTAAAGAATGAATAATGTACTAACAAATGGTTTTATTATGCTTGATGATTCTCGGGAACACTGACATATTTGGGGATAAGAAACACATACCGCTCGTAAATATTCTTAAAAAGGCGCATGTTCGTGTGAACAGTGATAAAACTCCATATGAGCTTCCGGTATAACAATCTTCCCACCGTAAAGCATTTTAGAGTTTTTGGAAGCAAATGCTTTATCAAGAAAAATGATGAAAAACTTGGCAAATTTGAACCTAGAGCAGATGAAGGAATATTTCTTGGTTACTCTTCTAGAAGTAAAGCATATAAATGTTGCGTAAAAGACTTCGGAAGATTGTTGAATGCATTAACGTTGTAAATGATGTGAGTCTCTCTCTACCCAAAGGGGAAATACAAACAACAAATGAAGATGATGGTAATGTATATCTTTCCGCATCAAATAGCAATAATATAAGGTGAACCCAATGAAGCACCAGAAGAATATCTATCCGAAAAGGCTCCATCTAGGTATATTCAAAAGAATAACTAATCTCAAATTTGGAGAAAAGGGATCAGTGTCCAAACAAGAAGAACTCTTGTAGGATCTCCTAGCTATCCGGAATTTATATCCAATATTGAACCAAGCGTAATGTCAATCAAGCTAGCAAAGATGAAATGTTGGATTCAAGCCACAATGAAAAAACTTGATCGCATTGAAAAGAATCATACTTGGGAATTGGGCTTCTAAGACCGCATGATAAAAATGTTATTGGAACAAAATGGATATTCAAACAAGTTAAATGAAAATGGAGATGTTATTAGAAATAAAGCTATACTTGTTTGTAAAGGGTATGCTCAACAAGAAGGTCTAGACTTTGAAGAAACATTTTCTCCTCGTAGCTAGACTTCTGAAGCCATAAGAATGTTTCTTGCCTTTTCAACCAATTAATTCAAAGTTTATCAAATGGATGTTAAATTTGCTTTCCTCAATGGTGATCTAGAAGAAGAAGTTTATATAGAACAACCAAAAGGATTCATTTTGGGCAATGATGAAAAACTTGTTTGTAAACTTAAAAAGGCTTTATATGGTTCAAACAAGCTCCAAGGGCATGGTACTATCGTCTTGACAAATATCTTCATCAACAAGGATTTTCAAAGGACTGGCCGATAGCAACTTATACACAAAAAATGAAAATGATAAAATATTGATTGTAGTAGTAAATGTTGATGACATCATTTTTGGAAGCAATGAAGAGTCCATGAGTTAGTAATTTGCTTATGTTATGCAAAGAATAATTTGAAATGTCTTTACTTTTAACCAATACATTTTTCCTTGGCTTACAAGTGCAACAAGAAACATAAGGCATACTTTTATCTCAAGCAAAATATCTTAAGCAAATTTCAAGAAGTATGGGATGGAAGACTGCAAACATGTAAGTACACCAATGGTAATCGGGTGTAACCTTAGTTCTCATGATGATTCTCCCATGGTGAATCAACCGTATCAGCGGGGATCCATGATTTGGAAGTCTACTCTATCTCACCAAAGACAAGACCGTACATTATGCATGTAGTTGGATTGTTGGACGATTCCAAGCTAATCCAAAAGAGTCTCACCTTTCAGTCAGAAAAAGAATATTCCAATATCTACAAGGGACTCAAGACTTTGGTCTATGTATATCCAAAGAATTCCTCGATCTCACTCTTCATGCTTACACAGATGCAGACCGGGCTAGAAATGTTGATGGTTGAAAGAGCACTAGTGGTGGTGCATCTTATGTGGGCCCTACCTGTATCTTGCTAAACAAGAAACAAAGTTCTATTGCCTTATCTACAATAGAAGCAGTAATATGTGGCTAATGTGATCATGTTGCACACAACTACTTTGGATGATGCAGATTTTACAAGACATTCAAATCAAATGGTCACCTCCTATATCCATTTTGTGTGGTAATACAAGTGCCATTAGAATCTCAAAGAATCCTCGTTATGCATTCCAAGACCAAGCACATTCCTATCAAGTATCACTTCCTACGTGAACAAGTGCTTTGAACAAAAGGTAAGTTAGAGCATGTTTCTTCCAAAGAACAAGTTGTTGATATATTTACTAAACCTCTTCCTAGTGGAAGCATTTAGAATATCTTCATTTAAGCTAGAGTTGTCTCTACCTTCGTATCGTATCGTTTGATTTCATAAGATTAAATTCAAGACGCGGGTTTCATAAGACAACGCGTATATACGTAGTTTATGCATAAAACTCAAGATATGGGTTTTGCCTCGACGTAAATTCTACGGCCGCCGTTTCGTAACAATTGTGGTGCTATTGGGTAATCTCCTTGTTGTTCCGCATTCATCTTTCGTATCATTCTCCGATATTTTTCTCCTTGATGAAGATACTTTGATGATTTCGTGTTGAAGGTGTACAGGATGCACAAGCTAAGGGGGAGCACTTGTCTTGGAAAATGATGATTTTGGTATCAGTTGCTATGTTATGATCTCATGTTTGAGATTCTTTGGTTTTGGTTATAAAAATTCATATCTCTGTAATTTGATGAAAAGGCCAAGGTTGAGACCTATGATGTAAAATTGTTATATCTTTTACCATGTAAGAACTTGTTCAAATTTGTAAACCCACTTGGTTGGGAAATTAAGTCAAATATGTAATTCCACTTGGTTGGATCTCGTTAGCGCTTGAATCTACCTTAGGCCGAAATAAGGTAAAACCTAAGGCAACATCAAAACCAAGTTCAACTTCCTCGTAGCTAGCCCTACGAGGACAGTTAGAGAGGGTTTCCCTCTGTGCCATTCAAAGAAAGGTCTTCAAAGGGGCTGAGATGACCTATAATAGATACCGATTAGGCTAGTAAATAGGATAGGAAGGTTTGATTTTGATTTTTTGGGTTTTTTGTTGGAAAAATGGGAAATGGCAATTTTTGGGGCTTGGGGATGAGGCCGTATCTTCGCGTAATTCGAATTGGGGCAAGGTAGGCGTAGGGCTCGCTGCTTTTGATTATGTGTATGGATGGATCAGAATGACAAGGAGCTGGAAGAGGCAAGGGAGAACAAGGATCCCTCTCCAACCGGCTAAAACATATAAAACTAAACAAATTTAAAGGCAGTATAATCGAATCACGAATTCTACCTCATTTACTCATTCATTTAGTTTCAAAAGAAAAAGAAGGGAATGGCATACATTAAAAATTAAAGAACTTACAAATAACCGAGAGAAAACACCATCAAAAATTGAAAGCCACAAGAATCCCAACAGCGTAAAACCTCTCGATCTTTCCTTAGCCAAAAATGCGTAAAATATGTACAATAGTGTGCCAAACTATTCCCAAGAGTCCAACTCCGTCCAACCTCTGGAAATGATTGAGAAAATATATCATATAGACCATCCTAACCTTCCCATGCCTCTAGGGGTTGAGCTCATGCTTGTATAGTTTGAACCACCTGCCAAAGAGCTAAAATCTAGGCAAATGCAAACAACTTGCCTCTATATGCTAGGAAAACTGATCCATTCACTTGATTTTCACTTTTAGGTGAATGAATCATCTAGAACAAAGGTACTACATGCCAAAATTACATCATGGTTACCATATTACATCAAGCTAGATCAAAATTACATCAAGAGGTGAAACTAGCTGCAACCGGCTGAATTTCCGAGCTGAAAGGCAAAAATTGGGTCAAAATTCTCTATGCGCCGCGCTCAAAAGCTCTATGCACCGCGCTACTTGGACCTGTTTTTGGAGCACTTCCCTGAAATCCAAATCGAGCTCATGATAGCTCGTTGGTGCTCCTGGATGTTCACATATCCAACCTGGGTAGAATTTTTCAATTTGAAGCTCATTTGCCCCTCCAAAACATCAATCTCCCAAGAGCACTTCCTGCTGGTGCAAAAGGTGGCAAAGGTGATTTTCATGGTGTTTTTGGCCCTAAGACCACCCAATTTGATGAAATGCTTTGGCCATTCCTGAGCATGCATAATTTACCATAAAAAACCCAAAAATATCAAGTTTTCCGTAAGATCTCCCAAACGTAAGCGCGCACGGTGTATGACGCGTCTAGCGAAAACCTGCTTTGCGACCAAAAATTTCAAAAATGACAAAATTTCTCCAAATCTTTGAAATTTGGACTGAGTGTCCTCTCACATATGTGCAATGTTGGGCCAAGGAAACGTTCGCCAAGATTCCGGAGTCGATCATGCCCTTTTGCCTCCTCGATGCTTTTCTACAACTTGGCCTTCAAGTTCTCAATTTATCGTTTGCAAACTCGAGTGGGCGCCCAAGTAATGGTATGTCATGTCTTCAAGTCAGTTTCTTCTTGGCTGGCCTCCTAGGTGCATGTAACTCAGTGGTGTCTCGATCATAGAAGTAGTCACCTATGGTATCTATGCAAGGTGTATGTAGATTTTTTCCTCAATTGCCAAAATATGTGCCAAACCAAATGAGGGACTGTGGGAAATAGGCAAAGAGGATAATTGGGTTCACGGAGCTTTGTCAAGTGAATCTACAGTAGGAGGATGTAATACTTTGACCGTTTTGGGAAACTTGGGATTTGAGGAAATTTACAAGTGGTATTGGGAATGGGAATGAGATGGTATGAATGAGCTAGGAGTAAATGACTTTAGAGATGTAAGGAGATAAGAAAAGGGATGAGTGTAGTGGTGAGATAAATAGTGAGGAGGAATAAACAAAGTGGGGAATGGAGCTACACCAAATTATTTTTATAATACCAACTCAAAACCCAAGGAGGCATTTCTTCAACAAGATGATAGAGTTGGTTTTCGGCATTTTAAAATTCTCATGATCAATCACACAAATCAACAACACCAAGCATGAGTTATGGCAATTACAAGGTCACTTGAACTTACTTAGAGCAAAGGAGAGCAAGTCGTTTTGGAATTTTTATGGAGTAATGATAAAAAATCTCACTCAAGCCTACCCCCGTGCGCCGCGCACCCGCCCCAACGCACCGCGCACGCTATGCGCCGCCGCTGTATTTTTACATCGTGAAAATTTCTTCAATGCGTCGCGCACCAACCCAATGCGCTCGCACACTCCATGTGCGCCGCGCACCAACCCAATGCGCCGCGCCAAGAATAACGGTGATTTTGGTGTGAGGTTTTTGGAGGCCTTCCCGATGTTCAAATTGTGTGTGATAGCTCGTTGAAAGATCTTGGAGTATAATTTCCAGCCTAAGTGGAATTTTTCAATTTGGAGTTCATTTTTCTTGTCAAAAATCAAATCTCCCAAGACTTGTCAAAATGAGAAAAATGAGGTCGCTCAAGGCAGAAAGTGTCAAGCAAGGGCCAATTTTTGAAGGTCTTCCTAAACTCCAAAATTGAGCTCATGATAGCTCATTGGAAAGGTATTTATGTCTATTATTATTCTTTGACTCATCAAGAAAGTCATTTGGCCAACCAAACTAGGATAAATCTTGATTTTCCCAAGGTCACTGCAGGTGCATCAATTCTCCCAAGGCGATTGGTATTTTTGACATTTCTCTAAACCATGATACCCGTGGGTAAAAAGTGAAGGGAGGTTTTTCTTCTTGGCATTTTTTGGACAAAAAAATCTCTAGTTTTCCAAAATTCATCTTTATCGCTTCCGAAACATAATTTGAGTGAAACCTATCCCGATGTGTGGAATAAGCGGATTTGTCGAAATGAAGCGAAATGAAGGGGATAAGGGGCTTCTAAATTCTTTGAAAAATTTTGGGACGTAGGGGAGGGATGTTAGTGTGCTAGGGGAAAGTGTGGAATTTCAAGAGATTTAGTGAGGGGAAGGGGTCCAAAAGGGAAAACACAGCCTAGCCTAGAAAATTGCCAAGTCAGAGTACAAACTAGGTTTGTGTGAAAATGGGGAATTTGGGGAATCTCAAAGGAGATGGGAAGTATTTAATAAGGTACATTAAGGATTAGGGAAGGTGTATGAACATCAGATACAAATTTTTTTCCCGATGATTTGACCATCCAAGAGAAATTACCTCCAAACCCCAGAGGGAAATGAACCTTACCTAGGCACAACTCGAAGCATGAACAAGGTGTAAAATGACCCTTTGGAACTGGCATGATGATGAAAACCTCCGAAACAGATGGTACACTTAGCTGAATGGTGACATGGATCGACATTTGGACAAATTTTGACAAGAGTAAAAGCAAACTCCTAGACCTATCGCCTAGTGACCAAATTTTGCTTCTGAAGACTCACCGAAATAACAAAATTTGACTCGACATCTTAAAATCACTTGTGCAAGAGCATGTTTGATCACTCGGAGGAAGGTCGCAAAGGTCGACACTAACATTGGCTCCAATGGGGATGGTAGCTCTTCGAGGTGCCATGAACGATAGATCTTTGGGAGAGCGTACTCAGTTGCCTTCGTCCATTGGGCCATGGAGTCAAAAACTCAAACCGAAATGAATGACTAAAAACCGATGACTTGACGACACAAATTGACTCTCATTCAACTAAAAACCGACTCAATACTTAAACACAACCGACAACCGGAAAAGATGCTCAAAGTAGAGCTTATTCAATACAACCTACTCTAATTGTTTCATTCATCACCCGATCAAGTGAAATGGAACAAATTAATGCAACCATGTAAGCATCCCGGCTTCTCGTTTGGATTTCCTTCCCCAAATGCTTACTTATGAACAACAAGATAGAACTACTCAAAGGCAACTCCCATGAAAATCAGAACAAGTGAATCGGCCGATAAACTTGCAAAGCATGAATTGACTAGAGGGACTTCAAGAATACCGCAAAAGGATCTTCATAAACATAGCTATTGATTTCCATTAACACATTACTATTCGTCCAAGTGATCTTCATAGTTGGAAATTAAGATTTTCCTCACATCCGCATCGTCTTTTCGTGACGCAGCAAGTCATTGCAAAAGGATCCCGAATTTTGTGAATAACCAACTCGAAGTCAGATTCCAAATAGAACAAAGCCCTCTTTATCAACTTCATATGATCGCAAATCTTGAAATGGGCTTTGTAATGAAAATCATAGACAAGACAATGAAGGCGACTTCTGAATAAGATTATTATCAACATTATTTCCCCGGCACATGGTTAATCAATGGAGTGTAATTTTTATAGCAAACATCATCCAACACACGAGCAATAGGATCATCAAAAACTTGAGAAGACTAATGCGATGTATCCATTGAAACTATATGACATCCTACCTATCAAGCCATCTTTCGCTTGAGAGAGATATTACGAAGATTCGCTTATAAATTGAAATGCTTCAAACAATAGGGTATAGAACTTCTCTTGCATCATTAAATCATGTATTTCATCTTCCACGCCTTCATCCGTAATCGACCTTTAATTTCATTCGGGTGGCTGCAAATTTGATGCTACAAGCCGCTCAAGAATTTGATGTCTGCCTCATCCTCAACATTAAAAATCGAGAGACGTTGATTTCTACAGTTACCCATTCAAGATTTACTATGCAATTTACCCTTCAACAACTAGAATGATTCAAAACAAATGGAACGAGTCACCTTGTAGCATTTGATCATATGTGCCGCCTTCCGTGTCTTCATCTACAACTTGAAAATCAATGGCTTTCGTGACCGCAACTGGAATATGAGAAGTCTTGAACAAGGTTTTGATTGCTCTCAAGATGATCCAAATCACGACTTTTCGACACGGATTTCTGATTGCATGGTAGTTATCTCCATGAACTAAACGAATAAAAAAGAAGGTAAAGATCCTTCACTTACTTCAAAATCAACATTCTCTCATCATCGTCATAGCTGATATGCATCTGCTGATCAATGCATCGAGTCAAAAGTGAACTCTCCCACAAACTAGCCGTTGATTTGTATGCAAGGTTAGCTTCGTTTGGAGAACATAATCATCATCATACCGACGTCAAACCGAGGAAAATCAATGTGATACAACACATCATCAAGCATACATGTCATATCAACAACTCTCTTCTTCAAGATGATCTATAAAGCAATCACTATGACAATCGGAATAAGAAACAAAAATGCTTTGGATCAGCAACTTGTTCTTCTTCAAATCGTCGAGCCATGGGCTTCAACATTATACTCATTCCTTGTGGGGTGTTCTTTGCATCATCTCTTCCATCGCACTTTCCAATATCCTCTTTACCTCTAGAGATGTCGATTTCTCCGGATTCATGTTTCTCATCTCTTCTTTCCTTTCAACTCCGCTCTTCCTGATCAACAAATGAGCCTCTACATTTACCGCACTATTCGCATCTTGTGAAGTGTTGCAAGATTTCTTTCTCTCTCAACTTCCGAAACTCCATTTCCGGATCAAAGGCACTCCGGTAGTGCAAGAGAGCGTATCTAGGGAGAAGGTCTTATATCGGCTCGGCATCGAAAATATATTCTCTGTTAAATCGTAAAATCGTCAGATTGCCTTCCCGCCAAATTTTTTCATCAAGTTATACTCTTCTATAATCAAGAATAATTCCCATTCGATCATCCACCCGTCAAGGAAAACTTTAACAACCGCCGGAAATCCGAGATGGTTGCATCAGTGTATGGCTTTGAACCAACTCTTCACTTGGCCTTACAAAGAAAGAGTTAAAAGCCTAACACCGACATCCTCATCATCAACTTCAAAAAGATCTAAAAAAGTCTCAACATTCCGCACATGTTGCTCAACATGTTGACATTGTTACATTCACCGTCAAATCTTGGTAGATATAGGTCATACTTGTAGGAAAGCATGGAGAACAGAAGGCAAAACAAGAGGTTTATACCTATCTCGGGAACTATATAAGGTGTAGACATATACAAGAGCCACGGATCGCTTGGTTTTCTTTTTAGCTCATCACTCGAAGAGAGTCATCATGAGATGTGGGAAAAGTAAGGAGACCGTGATCAAAGGGAAACTCGGATTACACTTTTTGAATGGGTTGAGTGAAGATTTTGATCAACTTTCTCTATACAACAAATTTCGAAAACTTTCAAGACAAACTTCCTTCAAGAACAACAAAGAAATAGTTTACAAGAAAGCAGCATTAGATCCTCAAGACCATTCCACTTAGATAATTCTAATTTTGTGTAAGATCCTTTCCATTATCTCAGAGAAAGAGTTAGTCCTCCAAGGAGTCTCCGTACATTGAGTTGGAGTCACCAGTGAATGATTTGCAGTTTCTCTTCTTATGTCCGATCGTTGTCCACCATCAACCATCGATCTCAACTTGATACATGTACCGGGGCAAGACAATCCACAAGTCAAGTGTCACGTTCACAAGCTGTGACCGCAGATCGACCGGGCGCAACCGTTTATCTACTCGCTAATGCAAAGAAAAAGCGTTTCGAAAGTTACCCGGCGTGACTGTGCTCCGTTCGTAACTTATGAAACAAATAACACCAACAAGCAAACCATTTTCGTCCCCGCATGTGAGTCATACTATGTTAGCGCTCGAATTCTTACCTAGGCTGAAATAAGTAAAACAGCTTCCTTTACCGTTAGCCACTTTACGAGGACAAAAAAAGAGAGGGTTTTCCGGGCCTATTCGCAAAAGGTCTTCAAAGGGGCCGATAAGACCTATAATAGATACTGATTTTAGGCTAGTAAATAGATAGGAAGGTTTGATTTTGATTTTTTTTGGGTTTTTTGTTGGAAAATGGGAATGGCAATTTTGGGCTTGGGGATGAGGCCAAATTCTTCGCAATAATCTCGACCAAAAGGGGCAGGAAGTAGTCTTGATGCTTTTGATTATGTTGAGTGGATGGATCAGAATGACAAGGAGCTGAAGAGGGCAAGGAGAACAAGGATCCTCTCCAAACTCAAGTAAAACATATAAAACTAAACAAATTTAAAGGCAAGAGTTAATCGGAATCAATGAATTCTACCTCATTTACTCATTCATTTAGTTTCAGAAGCAAAAGAAGGGAATGGCATACATTAAACATTAAAGAACTTACAAATAACGAGAGAAAACACCATCAAAAACCGAAAGCCAGCAAGAATCCCAATAGGTGTGCCGCAAAACCTCCCGATCTTTCCTTAGCCAAAATGCAAAATATGTACAATAGTGTGCCAAACTATTCTCAAGAGTCCAACCTGTCCAACCTCGGAAATGATCGAGAAAATACATCACATAGACCATCCTAACCCTCTTCCCATGCCTCTCAGGGTCGAGCTCATGCTTCTAGGAGAAGGTTTCTCTGAACCACCCTAAACAAAGAGCCAAAATCTAGGCGCCAAACAACTTGCCTCTATATGCTAGAAACTCGATCCATTCACTTGAATTTCACTTTTAGGTGAACAATCATCTAGAAAAGTAAATACATGCAAAATGACATCATGGCTACCATATTACATCAAGCTAGATCAAAAATTACATCAAGAGGTGAAACTAGTCAAAAACTGCCGGAATTGAAATGAAGGTAAAAATTGGGTCAAAATTTTCTATAAAAAACAAGGCTACTTTGACCTGTTTTTGGAGCACTTCCCGAGGTCCAAATCGCTAATGATAGCGTTGGAAAGCCCCGGATGTCTTCTACTCAACCCAAGTAGAATTTTTCAATTTGAAGCCCATTTTGCCCTCCAAAACATCAATCTCCCAAGAGTACTTCGGCGCAAAGTGCAAAAGGTGCGTAAAAGGTGATTTTCATGGTGTTTTTGGCCCTTAAGACCACCTGCATCTGATGAAATGCTTCTTTGATATCTCCGGAGCATGCATAATTTACCATAAAAAACCCAAAAATACTGCTTTCCGTAAGATCTCCCAAACGTAAGCGCATTGCATACGACGCGTTCGGGCGAAAACCCCGTTTGCGACCAAAAATTTCAAAATGACAGCACTTTCCAAATTCCTTGAAATTTGGACTGAAAGTACTGCCATATGCAATGCTGGGGTCAAGGAAACGTCGCCAAGATCGTGAGTCGATCATGCCCTTTTGCCTCCTCGATGCTTTTCTACAACTTGGCCTTCAAGTTCCTAATTTATCGTTTCGCAAACCTAGCGGGCGCCTATGTAATGGTATGTCATGTTCCTCAAGCTGTTCTTCTCTTGGTTGGCATCCTAGGTGCATGTAACTCGTTGGCATTGATCATAGAAGTAGCCGTCTATGGTATCTATGCAAGGTGTATGTAGATTTTTTTCCCTCAATTGCCAAAAATATGCCAAAACCAAATGAGGGACCGTGGGAAATAGGGCGTTGAGGATAATTGGGTTCAATGGAGCTTTGTCATGAATTCCACAAAGTGTGAGTGACAGTCACTTCCGGGTTCATTTTGGGAAACTTGGGATTTGAGGGAATTTACAAGTGGTATTGGGAATGGGAATGAGATGGTATGAATGAGCTTTAGAGTAAATGGTTTAGAGATGTAAGGAGATAAGAAAAGGGATGAGTGTAGTGGTGAGATAAATAGTGAGGGGAGGAATAAACAAAGGGGGAAATGGAGTTTTTGACACCAAATTATTTTTATACCAACTCAAAACCTTAAGGAGGAATTTCTTCAACAAGATGATAGAGTTGGTTTTCGGCATTTTAAATTCTCATGATCAATCACACAACCAACAAAAGCAAGCATGAGTTATGGCAATTGGCAAGGTCACTTGAACTTACTTAGAGCAAAGGAGAGCAAGTTGCTCTTGGAATTTTTATGGAGAGAAATGACAAAAAAATATCACCTGGCTCTACCCCCAGGCACCGTGCATTCAGCCCTCCAACGCGCCGCGCACGTCATGTGCGCCGCGCCGTTGTATTTTTACACCGTGAAAAATTGCTCAATGCGCCGTGCACCAACCCAATGCGCCGCGCTCAGAATAACACATTTTTCGAAGGATTTTGAGGCCTTCCTGATGTCCAAATTGGGCGTGTGATAGCGCGTTGAAAGCTCTTGGAGTCTACTTTCCAGCCCAAGTGGAATTATTTCTGAATTTGGAGTTCATTTTCCTGTCAAAAAATCAAATTTCCCAAGACTGGTCAAAATGAGAAAAATGAGGCTCTCTCTAAGGCAGTAGTGCTTTCTCAGTTGTACTAACTTTTGAAGGTCTTCTCAACTTCAAATTGAGCCTATGATAGCTCATTGGAAAGGTATTTATTTCTAGTTATCCTTTGAATCATCAATAAAGTCATTTGGCCAACCAAACTAGGATAAATCTTGATTTTCCCAAGGTCACTTCCGTAGGCATCAATTCTCCCAAGGCGATTATATTTCTTGACATTTCTCTAAAAACCATGATACCCGTGTAAAAGTGAAGGAGGTGTTTTTTATTTGGCATTTTTTGGACAAAAAAATCTCTCGCTTTTCCAAAATTCATCTTTTATTGCTCTGAAACATCATTTGAGTGAAACTTCATCCCGATGTGTGGAACAAGGGATTTGTCAGAATATGTTTAAATGAAGGGGATAAGGGGCTTCTAAATTCTTTGGAAAATTTTGGGAAGTAGGGAGGGATGTTAGGAAGCAGGGAAGTTGGAATTTCAGAGATTTAGTGAGGGGAAGGGGTCCAAAAGGGAAAAACATAGGCCTAGCCTAGAAAATTGCCAAGTTGTAGCAAGAAACTAGGGTTTGTGTGAAAAAATAAATTTGGGGAATCTCAAAGATGGGAAGTATTTAATAAGGTACATTAAGGATTAGGGAAGGTAAGTATGAACATCAGATACAATTTTTCCGATGATTTGACCATCCAAGAGAAATTACTCCAAACCCTAGGATAGGGAACAACCCACTTCAGGCAATAACCGAAGCATGAACAAGGTGTAAAATGACCCTTGGAATCGGCATGATGATGAAAACCTTCCGAATGATGTACACTGCATGGAATGGTGACATGGACTGACATTTGGACAACTTTGACAAGAGTAAAAGAAAACCCTAGACCTAATACCTAGAGACCAAATTTTACTTGAATACTCACTGAAATGACAAAATTTGACCTTGACATCTTAAAATCACTTTGTAAGAGCATGTTTGATCACTGGAGGAAGGCTGAAAAGTCTGAAACTAACAGATCATTGATGTATGTATGAGTCCTTGGTGATAGGAAAGGTCATACTAGGTTGAGTTATAGAGTCATGTACTTCATTGAAAAATATGTCTGAAGATTCAACATGAACTCGGGGGGAGCATGGTAATTTCAGTGCACATAAGATCTACAGAGCTTTTCTTTCTACAAGGGAAACAAAACCTTGTTTTGGTATTGATCTACCCTTTTCTCTTGATGTCAAAGGGGGAGAGCATCTTCGTGTTTGAATATGGCTATGATTAACATACATATCCATTGTGGTGATCAAACACCATCATGGTTGCCATCAAGTCCAAAGGGGGAGATTGTTGGCAATATGATGGAATATGTTGTCCTTGATGGCAACCTACTTGATGATGTTGTACTTGATGGAAACCTTTTGATGAGTTGTCGTTTTGATAGCAACCTATTTGTTAAATATGTAAAAATGATGATTCTACAGATCGGTTCAGATGTGATAGAGAAAGGAATTCCAGTAAGTTCCAGAGAAATGATAAATATAAGATGTCACAATGTATACGCAAGTTTGATGAAGGCAACCTGCTTATGGATGCAATGTATACACTACTTTTATGAAGGCAACCTGCATATACACTCAGGATAAGTATATACACAGTGTTTATGACGAGAATTCATGTATACACGCAGATAAGAACGATCCAAGTCGCATATGCCTTTTACACTCTAAAATTATGATACCAAGGGGCATTACCATGGTATTAGCCCACAGTATTGAGCGTTGTATTGTCTATTTGATTCTGTCCATGAATACCATCAGCAGTTGTGTGGTTTTGACTCATGGTATTGGTAAAAGCTAAATCTATATAAGGAGAAGTATATCATAATGAAATGGGGGCAATAGCAAGGGTTGTTAATGATTTTTTTTCTCTGAGATATATCTGCATTGTATGAAATCTGTTTTAATTGATAGATCTGAATCTATGAAGCACCCATGGATACAATGATGGTTCATGATCTCTAGATCTAAAATGACTATGCTCTTGTGTGATCCATTGAAGAGATGATTAGATCTATGACATGGCGCAAGTTTGCTGAAGTCAAATGAAGGAATCTGGGTAAGTTCTATGGATCTGGTTCATTTTGAAAAGTTTATATTTACAGATCTATATGCTAATTCATCTCAGCAAAAGTGCGTATATACGCGGGTTTGCTTTAGAAAAAGTGCGTATGGAAGTTTAGGGTTTTCTGAAGCTTATTGCAGATGTTTTTCTGTGATTCCTGCTATTTTTTTGTTGTCTGTCAATGAAGTCTTCTTGAAGATCTGGGTTGTTTGAATACTGTATATGCTGGTAAGTTTATTATGTACAAATCTGATCAATGAAAGAATAAACATGTTTGATGGTGACTAACTGATGAAGGGTTATGCATTTCTAAAGATATCTGACTAAAAGCCTCAGATCGGGATTTGAGGTTGATTACATTATGAAAAACAATATTCATAGAGCTATAAGCAGGTTGGTATGAAGGAAAGCGCGTATATACGCGGGTTCAGTGAAGCGAAGTCGCGTATGTGTTTTAAGTTGATGATGGTTCAGGGTTGAGTTTGTATTTGCATATTTATTCTAAAGTCTAGGTTATTTCTGATGATCTGATTATAGTGGTCTCACTATTCTAATTGATGCATTGGGTAAAACTTATGGTTATTGATGTTTATGAAGAGTTGTGTTGATGCTGTTTGATCCAGTATGAAAATTGATGAAACGTGGTCTGCAATGGTTCTGAGGGTTGAAGCCTTCACTATGGAAGTAGAAGCTTCCTGCCAGTAAAAGCTGATGCTCTGTTTAGGGGGTTGAAGCTCCCTTCCAGGAGTGGCTGGTAAATGAGAAGAAAGGGGGTTGTAGCTCCCTTCCAGCAGCAGCTAGAAAAAGAGAGAAGGTAGTAGCCTTCTGCAGGTAGATGCCTGCGTACTGATATGAGTCTGCATCAGTACTATATTGTAAACAATTTTTCCATATAATAAATATTGAAGACAGAGACGACAAAAACGGTGGTTTTGTCATGAATTGGGTTTCCACCTTAAATATTGGTGTTCATGTGTGTGATGATTTATACTGGTGTTACTGCACATATTTACTGATTCTCTAACAAATGCATGACTGGTAAATTGATTTAAAGACAGTTCCTGAAAAGCTTTCTAAACTGTAAAATTATATTAGTATACCCTAGTTTCTTTTAGTATATGCGCGTGTATACACGAGTTGGGTTACTCAAAGTCACAGATGGAATTCTGTAAAGAAAAAGTTAAAATCTGTTCAGTAAGCTCTAAACACTGATTCACCCCCCCCCTCTCAGTATTTTTTCCAACATCACTATCTCCACCTTTCAGCTGAGTTGTAATCACAAGGCATAGGGAATCCAAAGACTGACAGTCTCCACCCTTCAGTAGACCCATGAGAAAAATAATACATAGGAAGTTTACAGACTCACCGTCTCCACCCTACGGAAATCACACCATGGTTCCAGCCAAATTGGAGATTTTAGAACCCCAACAAATCAAACATACAATAAGGAGGCCATCCAAAAAAAATCCAATAATCCCCCCCAATAATAATTCCTCCACCCCATCCCTTAAGTATTTCCAAGATTCACCATCTTCACCCTCTGGCCAATGGACTCGAGAGAAAATTCCTTCCCCACTTGGAAGTGATTTCTTCCTTGAATTCTCCTGCCAACTGAATGTTGCTCTTGTTTTTTACATTCACTAGGGGAATTTTGAGGTCTAAAATGGGCCTCCTAAGGAATATGTACAATCAAAATTCACTTTATGAGAACCAATCACATTTTAGGGGGTGGCATCATCCCTAGTGGTTGAGGTGGAATTGCTTGAGTTAAAGGTACTTACTTGACACATTCTCAATGGTGGATAAAAACTCATGGTTAACCATGATAGTGCTCTAATTACTTTTAAAGTCAAAGTAAAGTACTCATAATAAATGTCATTTCACACTTTTTGAATAAAGATATATTATTGTCATTTTATATTTCTTAAAAAAACAATGCATATCCCTATACATTTATTATATTATATTATATTATATTATTTTTATATAGTATATTAATTACATGTTATTATATGATTTAAATAATATAAATTTTAATTAATAGCATATAATATAATTAAGAATTTATAAATTTATATTTATAATTTATTTTAAGTTATTTAAGTACAAAGGACAAATGCTTTAGTTGTTCAATGACAATGAATTTTTCTTGAAAAACTCATTCTTATTTATAGTCACATCAATACAATTTTTTTATTAATTTTATTTTCGTACAACTTTTGAATTGAATTTAACTATGGTTACATGGATTGTGGTGCAAAAAGTAAACTGAAAATTCATAAATATTATTATATTGGTTTAGCTATTATTTTATTATTTCCTTAGGAGGCCCATTTTAGACCTCAAAATTCCCCTAATGCTTCCTTTCTCTAAGCTTCTCCTGCCTTCCCTTCTGTTGCCTTTTTCCTTCGTCTCTTGTCTATTCTCTGCCCTTCTCTTTTTACTCTAATACTCTCTTTCCTCAATTCTTTTCTCTGCGTTTGAATTTTCTTTTGGTTCTCCACGCTCCTAAGTGCATTCTCTTTCTATATTTGACTCCCCCCTCCATTTCCTCCTACCCCCATTTTCCCTAGGTTGAACTCGTTTCCTTCCCTAATTTTTCCCACTACCTACACAACCCAAAACTCACAAAATTCTCATTTTTTTTCTTATCAAACCTCCCAAGGTAAGCATGGTCTATGTACTTTTCTTGTAGTTCCATAAATTTTGACATATGATTCCATTAAAGGTACAACAACCAACCTTCAATGGTTGTCCCAAAACAATCCAATTTTTATGTAGCAAGTAAACTAAACATCCCAAGCAAGTGACCTCCCCATCCTATCAAATATGTGTCCCATGAATAAACCCATATTTATTTTATGAAACTATTTACATTGCAAGATGATATTAAGCAACTGGGGCTGTCAGAAACTCCGCCCCCTTGGGGGAACACTGTCCTTAGTGTTCTTTACTAATAAGTAACATAATAGACATGCTTAAAAAAATACATAATGCTTATGGGCCTTTATATACATAGCTCTGTATATCATTTATAGTTCATATACGATTGATTTAACTAGAAAACAAAAAGGAATATGCTTCTCTCATTGAGTTAGCCATTTCCTAAGTAGCTTCCTCGGGCCCAAAGTGCCTCCACTACACTTTGACTTGCTCTATTGCTCAATTCTCGAGCGTGGTGCTCCTTTGATTTAGGATGCATAGGGACTCTGACTGTAACTCTTTATCTAGTTCTACCTATAGTACAAACCAATCAATCACATGATTATAATCATGTACATATATTTTAAGCAAATAAACATGGAAAACATCATGGAATTTTACTGATGAGACGTGGTTAGAGTGTAGGCCACTGGTCCAGTCCTCTCGAGGATTTCAAAAGGTCCAAAAAAAAAGGGTTCCAACTCGGAACATGAACCATTTTTTAAGAATATTTTCTTGGGATTAATCCACAAATAAACATGTAAAGCAACTTGGAAATATTTATGTACCATATGCTAATCTTCATAACCATTTTTCTTGTATTGTGCCACCTTCAAATTATGTTTGATGATTTTAATTTCTTGCTCCATTTCTTTGAGCATATTATTTCCAAATAAGGGCCCTACTCACTGGATCACTCCAACTGATAGGTTTTATTGCAACTCCTCCCATATAATTCCTCAAATGGGATAATCTTCAAGGAATCTTGGTAGCCATTATTATATGAAAATTATACAAGTGGAAGATACTCTTCCCACTTGTTTTTCTGGTGCATTACATACGCACTCAACATATCTTCAAGGATTCTATTCACCCTTTATGTTTGTATATTCGTATGTAGATGATAAGCAGTACTAAAGGCCAATTCAATCCCCAATCCTGCAAATAGCTCCTTCAAAACATTGGAAGTAAACTTAGAATCCCTGTTTGAGATGATATTCTTGGGAACTCCATGCAACCTCCCAATGTCCCTTATGAAAATTTGAGCCACCTCACAGGCTGAGTTGGTGGATTTTACCACCACAAAATAAGGCACCTTTCTCAACTTTTAGATCACCACGATAATTGAATCATGCTATCTGGAGGTCTGTAATGAAATCCATTGAGATCACCTCTCACTTCCATTCCAGAATGGGCTGAAATTAACCTGCGAGATGGTTGTACTAAACTTTTACTTGCTGAAATTCTATGCATTTAAAAACAAAATTAACCACTTCTTTATTCAAAATTTTCCAAAAGATTTTTTTTTAATGGTTGTGAGAGTCTTTTGGTACTTGGGAGGGCATGAATATGGATTGTTATGGAAATCTCTCATGATGAGCCCCTTCAATTCATCACTATTTGGCACATATATTCTACTCTTGAATTTGATTAGACCATCGCCTGTGAGATGATACTCTTCATCCGCACCATATTGTTGTAACTTATCCTTTATTTGTTGGTATTTTTAATCATGTTGTCGTACATTTTTGACCCTTTCTACCAGGTCCACTTTATAAAAGCTTGTGGCTTCTAGATGATTCATTGGAATCCTTTTGCTAAGTGCATCAACCACCTTGTTCTCTTTTCCCTTTATATATCTCATTTAAAAATAAAAAATCATTGGGCATGGCCAACCACCTTGCTTGCCTTGCATTTAACTTGGGTTGTCCAAATAAATACTTAAACCCTCCATGAGTTAGTCATTAGGGTGAATTTTCTGCCAAGAAGATATTTCCTCCACATCTTCAGTGCATGGATAAAGGTAGCTAATTCCAGATCATGAGTTACGTAATATTTTTCATGTTCATTTAGCTTTGGGGACTCATAGCACACCACTTTACCTTCCTGTATCAATACTCTAGTAAGCCCTTCCTTGTAGGAATTTGTGCATACTACAAAGTCCTTATGAGGATATTCAATCCTCAACATTGGTGCATTTGTGAGAAGATATATCAATTGATTGAATCTTGTTGTGTCTCAGTTGTCCATTCAAATTTATTTCCATTTCTTTGCAAGGGTGTGATAAGATGTCCAATCTTGGATAAGTTTAAGATGGATCTCCAATATTAACCTACTAATCCCATGAATTATCTAACCTCTTTCACATTATTTGGTGTTGGCCATTCCATGATTTCTTTAATCTTCTATGGTTCATCTACTACTCCCTCCCTTGACACAATATGTCCCAAGTAATGAACCTGCAATTAGAATAAATTTCATTTACTAAGCTTTGCATAAATATTATTCTCTCTTAGAAATTACAATATTGCTGCTAAATTCTATTCTTCAGTGCTTTAATACACCAATATATCATCAACAAAAATGATGACAAATTTTTCTAAAAAAGACACAACACACTATTCATTAGACACAAGAAAGTGGTAGGGGTATTAGTAATCCCAAAGGGTACCAATGACAAACTCATAATGCCTGTATCTTGTCCTAAAATAAGTCTTGTGGATATCCCCTTATTTTATGTGCACTTAATGATACAAAGGCCTTGAATCGATCTTGGAGAATATTGATGCTCCCCTTAGCTGATCAAATAAGTCATCAATCCGTGGCATCATACACCGGTTATTAATGGTCACTTTATTCAATTTCCATTGGTCCATATAGAGTTGGAGCATCCCATCCTTTTTCTTCACGAATAATAATGGAGCTACGCATGACAACACACTTGGTGGCATGTAACCTTAATCCAAAATTTCATTCAGTTGCAATTTTAGCTTTAGCAACTCAGGAATGCTCATCCCGTATGGTGCTTTGGATGCTGGTGCTGCTCTAGGAACCAATTCAATAGAGAAACTTACTTCCTTATAAGGAGGTAACCTAAGTAGATCGGTTGGAAACACATTCCCATATTTCTGAAACACCAGATAATTCTTCAGTAACTCACTTCTTGTCCAATTTTGGCATTAGCTTCTTTATCGCTAGATATTTGAAAAATAAATAATTTACAACATTTTTGGAAACTGCATTTATCCTGCATTGCTATCATTAATCTGACTGGAATTGGTTTTCTCTTGCCTTGTAATATTTTCCTTCTCCCAGCATGATCCAAGCATTCAAATTATTTTTCAAAATAATCCACATTGGTCCTATGCATGTACAACCAATCCATGCCTAGTATTATGCTATACTCATCAAATGGAAATAAATTTAAGTGTGCTGTTATGGGCATGCCACTAAGTTCAAATGCACACGGTTTCACCCAGAAACTAATTTTTCGCTTTGTATAAGTTTCCATATGAACTAAACATGGATCTATGTGCAATTTCTTAATCAAATTGCACTTTTCCACAAGCTCTAGGATGACATAACTGTAGTTAGAACAAAGTCAATTAAAATGGAAATGAATTGATAACACATCTTACCTTCCATATAAATGATGGATGCTTGGTGATTTTCTTGGTGATCTTCCATGACTGCATAAATTCTGGGTAAGCTCTGAGCTACGTCCCCCTCTGTGCGAGATTCCTGGGCACTATAAATATTAAGCCCTATGTTTCTTTGACCTGGGAAATCCTTTTTTTTTTTCTAGCACATGTCCAACACTTTAATTTATCCTTTATTTCAATTCTCTAATGTTGGATTTTGCATATTCCCTTCAGCAGCTGGGCTGGTTTTTTGTTGGAATCGATTTATGGCGGACCATTGTTTACTTCCTTTTTTATCTGTGAATTTCTTGGGCCATTTATTTTTATTTCAACTGTTGTTCTTTACCTTCCAGTCGCTTTTAATTTTTAACCTACGCTTTTTCTGCTCATAACAATGTTTCAATTTCTCAATGGCATCATTCAATGTATGGGGTTCCATAAATTCAATTCTTTCTCTGAATGTCATAGGAATCCCACTGATGAACCTATGGATTGTGGCCTTCTTGTCCTTGAGATATGGCACATATATCAATAACTCTAGAAACTTGGTGATGTATTCCTCATTTGACATCTGCCTTATTCTAAGCTCATAAAATTCCTTTGTCATATTGTCATAATATCACTTGGACAAATATCTATCCTTGAAAATATTTTGAAATTCACCCCAAGTCAATTCATCTTCAACAATGCCTTTGAAAAATTTCAGATCTTCCCACCATATATATGCCTTTCCTTTCAAACTTTAGGTGGAAATATTGGCTTTCATATTTTTAAAATAATCTCAAATTTTGAAAAAATTCTTCATGCCAAAAAACTAGGCTTCTACATCTTCATATTTCTTCATATCTCCATCAAATGTGGGTGGCTTGTAATTCTTAAATTCCTTTGGAATATACTCCTTTTCATTTCTTATTTTATGATGATGATGATAATTATGAGAGTGATGATGGTGCCTCTTGGTAGTAGATTTTAAATATCCACCATATTGACGCATATAAGTGTGTGTCCTTTCTTCTGGGGTACTTAGCAATACATTCCCCTTCATAGTGTCTTCACTCTCCCACATATTTCTCTTCCTTGACCTGCTGCCATCTGCTCCATTTTTTTTCTCTTCTGATTCCTAAAGGGTTCCCTTTCCTTGGTGACTAGTTTCCAGCTCATGCTGCTTCTGCTTCTATAGATCTGAGAGGCTTTGAAAGCCTTAGATGTATTGATTTCAACTTGCTTTTCCTAGGCTCTTACCTATATTCATTATTTGCCTTAAAATTTTTGACCTCAACCATTAGGCTCCTTAAGTTATCCATCCAATCAAGAGATATTACCCCTCCCCCTTGGATAACTGATCTTTCTTCCTCATGTCTATGGTTGTGTGGTCATAGCTATATTATACCATATTTCTGATCATTTATTGGCCATAAGGATCTATGGTGTACCAACCTCTGCTATCCTAGCTGAACTTAATATGATGCTATCTTAATTTATGTATTGTCATTCCTGCATAATCGTTAGAAACATAGCAATAATATAAAAAAAAAAAGAAACCATGTACATGATACTACTTTCGCATAACCATTATGGAAACTATAACACCTTCTCCCACATTTATCCACTTTTACTGGCCTGTTGGGGTAAACATGAGATGAGGGCTACTATGACATGACTCAACTTCCTAAGTACAATCATGGAAGTGGAATCAACAAACTGAAACTTTAGTGACCTTCCTTAGGAGCGACATGACCCCCAAGAGCTAAACTACCCATGAGTCAGATTTCTTTTTCACTGACCTAGACTCCCAACAATAGGAATAACACTACTTCCATGCGACTGTAGGACTCTAGTCGCATGCATAAGCCTGCAAAGTAGCGAATGCAATCCAAATTTCTCAGTTATGAACGCACAACCTCGGAATTAGTGCCACCTTTTCAAGGCTTGTCTCCATACCACTTCCTGAAACTTAATGATACTTTCCAGAATGATAAAATACATCAAGAAAAAGATAAATATACAAATTTTAAGCCACAAAATTGACCTAACTAGGCCTAACCATGACAATAATTTCGTCAAACGTATGGTGAACATGTAATCTACAGGTAATGAATGTATATCTAAACATAGGGGTCTGATACTTATCTAAGAATCATCAAGAAGGTCTACTGCCCTCTTATAATTGCTACAATAACATCTATTAGCTCATGCATTCATTAACCGTTCATCAACAAATCAAACATATAGAGAGCCATAGCTAGAACCTGTTATGAAACCATGATTTTAACTAGAATAATAAACATGATAGAACAACCATAAAAACCACATAATAAACAATACATTTACTCATGAAATACAATAGGAAAAGAGATATTATTAACATATGCAAAAGGCAACCAAGTAAGGGACTTCCACGTACCACCCGACCATAGATTCAGCTGAACCAAATATTTCTTTCAACCAATCACCTCTGTGCCATATTCCAAGTATGAATGTGGGACTCAAGACCAAATCTACCAGGGCTTCTTGGATATCGAACCACCTCCACCCTTAGAATTTACCACAATCCTGCCAAAACTAGTTAAGGGATTCCTAGACCCAAACAAAGGTATAAACAACTAGGATTTATCACAATCTTGCTAAAATTGGTCAAGGGATTCCTAGGCCCAAAACATGAACATACACTACCAAGATTTACCACAATCCCTCCAAACCGTTCAAGGGATTCCTAGGCCCAAAACAAGATTGGAGGCCTCCAAATTTATTCACCAATATGTTGAGGAATTTACCATCTCCACCCTCAGGCTTTACCATAATCCCACCAAAATCGGTCAAGGGATTCCTAGGCCGTTGGGAATTTTCCTAATATCACCTCACCTGGTTCCAAAACCATTTGGAAATCCAAAGCTCAACTGAATGAAATAACCCCATCACACCATGGTTATCCAAAAATGGTAAGGCAAGAATTAAACCACTATCACACTTGGAAAAACCCATGCCAATGACAACAAGAGAACCAAATACATACATGAATGTACCATGCATTCACAAACCAACTAGGAAATCACACATGTAACCTATTACCTGCAAGTATTCTTGCTGAAGCTACTAGATCCAACTTTTCCTTTCTTTCCTTGTCCTTCCTTTGCTTTCATTCCCAATTGCTAAAGTGCTCCAAGAATTCTCTAAGTGTGTAAGAGTATGAGAGAGAGAAATAATAGAAGAAAGCTCCAATATAAAACTGAAAAAAAGGTTTCACACACTAACAAAAGCTGTGAACTGATCCTCAAAATCCTTTTTATCATTGAGGCCCCTATTTTCTTCGTTTTTCCTTAATTTTTCTTCAATTTCCTCATGAAAATTTGTGACCTTTCATCTCCCTTTTCTCATATTTTCCATCATTTCATTAATAAAAATACAAATAAGTATGTCTTTTCCTTTTCACTGCCTTTTCTAATTTCCTTAGCCATAATAAACCAAATGAACGCCAACTAGGATGTTTTTCCCAACATTCATCTTGGAATACGTGTCCCATGACCTTGGTATTATTTTGTATTTATTAAATTTATTACATGAAATTTTAACCCTGAGTTTTTATAGACCCCTTACCCTTAGGGTAACATCTTCCTCGGTGTTCTATGACACCTATGACCAAAAATACCGCTAAAACCAAAACATACTTCCCATAGAGCTTTATAACTTAGCTCGATGCAGTATTTATAATGACAACCTGCTGAAAGAAAAAACAACATGACAAACATAACAACATGACAACCATACCACTTATTGAAGCTTTATAACACAACTTATTGTGGTATTTATAGTAAAAACCATACATAAATATTTACATAAACAAAAACTCCTTTTCCTCAATCGACAAACAATGAAGGTTACGTAGCCTGCATCTAATCAGCCATATCCCATGTAGCTTCATCAGGACCAAAGTGCTTCCACTGCACTTTAACTTTCTTGATTTCTCGGTTCTGGAGGATGAGTTGTTTCAACTACAAAATGCAATGAGGTTCTGGCTGGAGTTCTCCTTCTAGCTCCACCTACAACATCCTTCACATATATTTCAAGCAATGAAACATGGAAAACATCATGGAATTTCACTGTCAGCGGTAGTGAAAGTCTATAGGCCACTTGTCTAATCCTCTCAAGGATCTCGAAAGGCCCACAATAGCGAGGTACCAACTTGGCACATGAACCAATCCTTAAGGAGATTCTCTTGGAACTTATACATAAATACACATGTTCCCCAACCTAAAAATCCTTAAACACCTTGTTATGATCTGCATAAATATTTTTTCTATTATGTGTTGCCTTTAGATTATTCTTTATAACCTGCATTTCCTATTCCATTTCTTCCAACATGTTCGGTCCTATAAGTAACTTGTTCATTGGATCACTCCAACTGATAGGAGTATTACAACTTCACCCATACAGTGCCTCAAACAGACTCATCCTTAGTGAATCCTGATACCCATTATTGTAAGAAAACTCAACTAGTGAAAGATACTACTCCCATCTCCTTTGCTGGTGCATAACATACATCCTAAAAATGTCCTCCAGCATCCTATTGGCCCTCTCTATCTATCCATATGTCTGTGGATGATAAAATCTACTGAAGGCCAAATATGTACCTAAAATTGCAAATAACTCCTTCCGAAACCTAGAAGAACATTTAGATGCGTTGATGTAGGCATACCATTCAACTCAAATGCACAAGATCTTATCCAATGATGAACTCTTTTCTTAGTACCTGTATCCAACTACATCAATGAGGAATCTGCATGCACTTCTTTTATCAAACCACACTTATCCACCAGGTCAGGATTAATATAAATATAATTAGATCCAAGGTCAATCAAAATAGAAACAAATTGATAAAAAATATTACCTTCCATCTCGATAATAGATGCCTGGTGATATGAATTCCTATTATCCAACGCTACATAGATTTGAGGAATTCTTTGCCCCACATCCCCAACTATATGTGCTTCCTAAGAACTGTAAATATAAGGCCTACTACTTTGATATGACATACAATCCTTCTTGAGATTCTCCTTGCTACATATCCAACACTGCAACTGTTTCCTACCATCACCTCTATTCTACTGCTCTCTAGGCTGTGACCCACATCCCTTCTCTACAACATTAAATTTTTTATAAGGAGAAACATTATTTTTCTCACTTTCATCCTGGGATATTTTTCACTTTGGTGGCCATTTAACTTTAACTTTTTCATTCCCTTTCCAACATTGCTTAGAATTCGTCTTATGCTTCGAATTCTCATAACAATGCTTCAACTTCCCAATGAATTATTTCAATGACCGAGGCTCATTATACTCAATCTAGTCCTTAAATGCTAATGGTAATCCACTGAAAAATGTCTGAACTTTGGTTTTCTCATCCTCAAGATATGTCACATACCTCAACAACTCCAGGAACTTGATCCCATCTTCAGCTCATAGAACTCATTGGATTTACTGTCATAGTACCTCTTTGACAAATAATTATTCCTAAAAAGTCTCTTGAATTCATGCCAAATCAACCCATCTATCCTGATGTATTTGACATGCTTCAAATCTTCCCACTAGATGTATGATTCCATTTGAGGCCGAAAATAACTCTCCCAACCTTCATGTTCTCTGCATGGTCATGCAATTCAAATAATTTATTCATCCTAAGCAATCATTCCTCTGTATCTTCCGGTTTCTTCAACTCTCCATCAAATGTAGGTGGCTTGGCTTTGTTGAAATCATCCGACAAATATCCCCTTTCACTTCTCCTATAACGATTATAACGATGATGACCATGACACATATCTGAACCATAACTAGAATAGAACCCATGTCCACTACCTTTCCTATTAGGTTTATCCAAGAACCTATCATCTCTGACCGTGTCATCTTTATCAAAACTGTGCCCACCATGAGACCTACTACCATATGCCCCATTAGTGTTGTCCTCCTATCCATATTTGATCCATGGATTTCCATGTCTCTACAAATATGGAAAACTATGAAGGATAACTACATTGACCTCTGCTTGTTTCTCTTGTGCCTTGGAAAGTATTTCCTATGATTAAATGATTTCGTCATTATCTTATTTGCAAATTCTTATTTTTTCCTTTAGACTTCTCAAGGTGTCTTCTATGTCAAGGGAGTACTCGTCTCTGTGTTTCTTATATGATCTCTAAGGAGAGTCTCATGAACTTTAATCCACCATTTTTCTAGTCATATTTGATCTTCTTCTTCCTGTAAGCATACAATTTCGGATAAACCAAATATAAACATACTCAACACACCTCAGTGAAGTTCAAGGGAGGTTATCTCATCTACGAAATCAATTTAGATTAGTATGATGCATGTATATACATAATCATATCAATATATTGACATCATCTCAATCATCATCCAATTACCATGCATGATGTCACAAACTGTAACATTGACCAGATAGATGCTAATCATAGACACTATAATGCATGAATAAAAATAACCATAACAATGTAGGCATAACAACCATATAGACATTGACATGCATGCATGAAAAACACATTCTGCCCATTCAGTCCAAGTATTGAACCATTCTCTAATACCACTCTGTAATGCCTCCTCCCAGATTTACCCACTTTTATCGGCCTACCAGGGTAAACATGAGATGAGGGCTATTATTACATGACTCAACCTCCTAAGTACAGTTAATGAATTGGAATAAAAAAACTGAAACTTTACTGACCTTCCCTAGGAACTACATGACCCCAAGAGCTAAACCACCCCTCTAGGTGCCCAAACCCTAAGTCAGATTATTTTTTCACTAACTTGGACTCCCAACCATAGGAATAACACTACATCCATGTGATTGTAGGCCTCCAGTCGCATGCATAAGATTGCAAGATAGCAATTGCAGTCCTAATTTATTAGTCCTAGGCATGCGACCTTAAAATTAGTGCCACCTTTTTCAGGGCTTGTCTCCAGACCACTGCCCATAACTTAATGATACTTTCCAGAATGATAAAATACATCAAGTCAAAGATAAATATACAAATTTGAGCCAAAAACTTGACCTAACCAGGCCTAACCATGAAAATAATTTCGCCAAACATATGGGGAACATGTAATCTATATGTCATGAATGTATATTTGAACATAAGGGTTTGATACTTATCTGAGAATCATTAAGAAGTACTAATTCCCTCTCATAATAGCTACAATAAAATCTATTAGCTCATGCATTCATTAACCATTCATCATTAAATCAAACATATACAGAGCCATAGCTAGAACGTGTTATGAAACCATGCTTATAACCAACATATAACAAAAATAATAACCATGATAAAACAACCGTCAAATCCACATAATAACCAATACATTTAATCATGAAATACAATAGGAAAAGAGATATTATTAACATATGAAAAATCCAACCAAGTCACGGACTTCCACGTACCACCCGACCATATATTGGGATGAGCCAAATATTTATTTCAACCAATCACCTCCGTGCCATATTCCAAGCATGAATGTGGGACTCAAGACCAAATCTACCAGGGCTTCCTAGATATCGAACCACCTCCACCCTCAAACTTTAGCACAATCCTACCAAAACTGGTTAAGGGATTCCTAGGCCCAAACAAAGGTATAAAAGGTAGGCTTCATCGCAATACTACTAAAATTGGTAAAGGGATTCCTAGGCCCAAAACAAGAACATACACTACCGGATTTACCGCAACCTCACCAAAACCGGTCAAGGGATTCCTAGGACCAAAAAAATAACATATACTACCAGACTTTAATGCAATCCCACAAAAGCAGTTGACAAGACTCCAAATTAGATAAAAATTGATCCCCATCTAACGTTTCTTAGACACATAAAGGCTATATTAAATCTATCCTTCTACACTTAATAATGTTTTTTAGCTTTAATATATTCTTAGGAAGGTTTAGAGATAACTGCATATTATGTGCCTAATATTATTTATTTTTGTAGAATATTGAGTAAATTCTGAATGAGATAATATAGGGACTTGGCCCCTACTATTAGATGGAACAATATTAGATAATAAATGAACAAGATATTATGAAATTATTGAAAAAATTATGGAGCTCCACTGATTAAGAAAATCTAGGAATGTGTTCCATGTCATTAAATGAAGATTCCTAGTGTTGGGAATTTGTCGAGCCACTATAACCTCCTCCAAAATTTATGTCTATACCAAAATTTGGATCCTTCCTTGGTCTTGTTTATGGTTGTCGCAAAATTCGAAGTTCATTTCATTTCTTTTCGTAAAGTGTTATGATACCTTTTGCAAGATAGGCAAAGTGTTGCCTTTTGGCATGTTGACTACTAATGTGAATATATAAGCTTGTTCGAGTGATTTCAAGAGGTCATCTTTGTGCAAATGAGTTTTTTTAACTGTTTAAGTATTCATCACACTCATTTCCAAAGTTTTGAGCACCATCGCACAAGTGTCATCACGGTCATTGTAAAGTGTATCTTTGGTGTCACACTTGTCGTAATTGGTCATGAAGATGTCACACGGAGGAAAACTATTTCTTTTCATGTCTTCGATGATCTATTTTTTTTGAGTTGTCAAGTATGCTAAGTGTGTGATCATAGTCAAATTCCATCGATGTCCATATCAATCTCACCGATCCCACACTTCGTCATTTTCCGGAAAAATTTCGACCAAGCAACTCAGCTTCTCCAGGACTTCCCTAGGCTATTTAATGCATAGTAGCAACCCGATGACTATGGCCTTGCTACTTGGAATTGCGTAATTCACAATAATGGATTCCAAAGATTTCTCCATTGCGAAATTTTTGTGACCAAGACTCGACCTTGACCTCCAGAATCACGCAATTAAATCCTCCATCCCGACTTGAACTGTGAAATTCACAACCTAAAGACAGAAGATAATACCTTGAGCCTTATAACTGCACAATGTGTAGTCACCTAGGCCTCCTTTACCTCCTGAACTGCGTAATTGGATTTACCATCTCTCATCGCTCCTTCTTGTCCCTACTGACTTTGGAAACTGTGCAGTGTTGTCCCTCAGCCCAACCTGAACTATGCACTGGGTAGTCTCAAGGTTCAAGGCTACCCCTTTCCTGCATGAATTGCATAGCTGCATAGTCACTAAGCCTCCTTTCCCAGCCTGTCACTTATCCCGGGCTCAGTTCATGGATCAGAATGCATCATATTAGGCTAGAGGTTTTCGGATTGATGTCGTCTCGTCATGAGTGAATTGCAGGAACAAGTACTACATCAAGTCATGGTGAGATGATGAAGAAGGATAAGAAGGATGAAAACACGCTCCAAGACACTCTTGAAACTGAACTTACAAGATGATTAATCAAGATAAAGCGAAATGACACTAGTTTGCGACTACTACCCAAGACTTGAGGTCATTGAAGAATCCCTATCACCAAGGAATGAAGAAGAGTAAAGGAGAGCCCTCTCATGAAGATACTTAACTCTCAGCAGCAACATTGGCTTAAAATTTCCATGTCAGCAATGTCATGTCATGTCATGTCATGAGTGGTCATGTTGCATCATCAACATTGTATATCATTTCCATTGTAATAAAATGTATTATAAAGTGGAAGTCCAAAGGACATACATGAATGTAACGGGTCATGTAAGTTGAATAGTCATGGGAAGTCAAATAGTAATGAGGGTAGTTAAAGAGTCACCCTTGATTATATATACTCCCTCATTGTATGAGCTAAGGAATTTTCACCTTGGCTCCACCAACAAAGCAATAAAGAGAATATCTAGTTCTTTTGTGGAGCAAGGAGTGGCTCCAACGCTCCACTATTGAAGCTAGTGCTGTTCATTGTATATATGTGTCTCATAATTTTTACTTAATAACATAAGCCTTTCAAGGTGAGCATGTTATTCATGCATGACTTATGAATGTTTGTAATACTATTCTACAAATGTTTATAATTCATGTTTGTTTTTCAGATGTACTAAGATAGTTGAGCTATTTCGGTTATTTTAGTGCTTATATTGTTGAGAATGTGATGTAATGGTTTTAATTTCTGTCTCATCCTTGTGGACTATTCTGTAGGATATTAGATAGATATTTCTCATATTACTGTGTGTGTAATTTTTGTCCCATCCTTGTGGACTATTCCGCAAGAAATTAAACAGATCTTTCTTAAGATGTTGTGTGTAATGACCATCACACACGCTGTGGACTATTCCGCTAGGTGTTAGATGACATACTTTTGGTTCATGCATGTCTCTTCTTGGATGGTATTATTACATCTCTCTTAGAGGCTCACTTTTCTTCCTTTTCCCCTCTACAGTAGAATAACCTTGACACACTTGCAATCACACACTCACCAGGCTCACCCCCTTGCTTTGCGAAAGTACATTGTAATCACTCTCTCTCTTGCTGACAACAAGAGCTAAGGCATATATTTAAGAATAAGGAAATTGGGCCTTTATTCTGGATGGAGTTCCTACACAAAACAATGTGAGGTCTAATTGGGACTTCATATCAGGCAGATCCCTTGAATGTTGGTGGGTCCAACACCGTCAACATAATCAGATCCACTTTTTGAGGGATTTTGGAGGGGAAATCTTCCTCCTTGCAAGGAGGATGCTTCCCCATATATTTTTAAAAGTACCAATTCAAATTTTCCTCTAGAGGCATGTATTTCTTAGTTTTCTTGTGGAGAACACTTGTTATTTAGCAACTCCCCTTTCATTTCTAGCAAGGATGTACTTGAATTGATTCAAATAATGAAGTTTGATGCCATTTTTATCTCATAAAACTTGGTTTTCTTCATACGAATATGAGTATCCTTTGGCTTGGCCATCCCAGGAGCCTTAGAGATCTCTTGTAAATTTTTTATTATTTTTATTTGAATTTCTTTTTCACTTGCATCTCTTATTTATGCATTTACTATTCATGCTTCTTTTGTTGTAGGTCATATTCGTTAAATGATTGAAGTGAGTTTTTTTTTTTTTTTCTTCAGTGTTTTTACATATTCACAATAATTATTCATCCTTATAACAAAATTTAAAATTTATATTCATCATTGAGCTACTTGGATTGGTTTACTAGTTCACAAATCTAGAATTTTTGGAAGTCTCTTGTAGCAAAATAGTAGTAATTTTATGCTATTTTTTATCACATGTTTACAAAGCTATTTATAGTTGATTAAACTTGTAATTAAGTCCTAAAAACATTCAATTTAATTAAAAAATTAACCCCATATCATTTTAAATTGATTAGGTTAGGCATTTGGTAGGTTAACTAGCTCACTAATTCTTGAATTTCTAGTTTTTGGAGTAGTAATTTTCTGCTATTTTTTAGCACATGTTAAAAATGGTAATTTTGAGTGATTGCACTTGGATTGGAGTTCTAGGAAATCCTACTTAATAATTAAATTTATCCCATCTCATTTTCATTCAATTTTCTTGGACATTGGTGAGATAACTCAGAGGACATACTAATTGGAAGACTAGGTATTTAGCCTTTTCAAGTATAAAAATCATAATATTTTCGTGGTGTGCAGGTGCTACTGTTTATTTTTAGGGTTATTATTATCATTTTCACTCCTTATTCTACCACCAAATCCTTCTTTCTACCTCAAAAACTCCTCCAAAACACTGTTCACCGAGAGTACATTTCTGGTTTGTTGAAGGCCACCATGTGCATTGTTCCTTATGCAATATGGGATCCTTAAGGGTACTAAGCTTGGAACGAGAAACATAAAAAATTATCTTACCTTCCACTACAATTTTACACCTTTATATCACCCTTTACACCCTCAAAATTCTCACAGATCCAATCCTATATCAAAAAAGTGAAATCCTATATTGTAGCAATCCTATAGCATCTTGTAGCATCGTGCAAAAGCCCTCCAAACTTGACCAGAATTTTCCTTGAAGATTTATTTTTGCCTCTTAACATTAAATAATGAATATTAGGCTCAAAAACCATGATTGAGTAAGACCAAAGGCCTCTTAAGCCTTGCCTCTTCTCCATTGAAATTCACCTTTGCATTTATGGTTAGTGGACATATTTGTGAATTTAAAGATACAATGATGATTTTATTGATTGCCTTATGAAATGCCTAATGAAATCTATAACTAAAGCCAATATCTTTGAATATAATTATTACAGGTTGATTTAATGCTCATTTACCCATGCAAGGTAGACTAGGACCGTTTCTCTTGGATTCATGCTTCTTTTAGGATTTTATTTGTAAGCATTGTTATTTCCATTGCATAGGTTAGGTTTCCTTTTCAATGAAAGTTTTACATTCTGAATTAATATAGTGTTTAAATTCCTGCAAGTAACATAGAATTTAAATTTATGCAAATAACCTAATTTTTACATTTATGCAACTACAGCGAGCATCATTTCCATTTCTTGCAAATATAGTAATATTTTCATTTCTACAACTAGTTTAGGCTTTGGTTTCATGATATTTATTGCATCAGATCAACGAAAGAAGGACACATTGCATGACACACTTATAGTTCCGACTCCTCTTAAGTTTGTACGGACCTCAGGTTGATAATTTAAGTTGATAGACTTGGGAGTTGCAACATTCTTGTTGTAATTATTGGGCTCATCACTTTTTGGCGCTGTTTCTAGGGAGGTGTCAAAGCATGCATTGTTTCCTCCCTAGTTGATTCATTTCATTTAATTTTTGCAAAAAAAAAAAAAAAATTAGGTATATTTCATTGCATTATCATTCTTATTGAAATTTTTTATGAAAACAAAAAAAATACTTCTCCAACACCCATCCCTCCCCCCAAATTTGATCACGTGGTGTAGTATGAACCACATCACCATCCAATTTTGTAGGTATAAGAAAAATAGGTGGTAGAGAAGGTAGAATAAATGGATGGATATGATGACAATGAATAAGATCCTTTTGGATTTCCCATTCAAGATACTGATACCAATGTTCATATGAAGAACATCCATCCATATTTCCTTCCCAAATTCCATGGTATGAGGTCACAGGATCCATAAACCTTTCTCTTTGAATTTGAAATACTTTGTAGATCTTATGGTTACTTATTAAACACTCAAAATTTGAGTTTTTTTGCGACAACATTGAAGGATAGAGCTCTTAAATGGTTCATTAGTTTAGGGAATAATTCAATAAGATCATGGGATATTATGAAAAAAATATTTCTGGAAAAATATAAAGATCATGATCTTAAAGAATAAATATTTAGAATGACTCAAAAAGAAGATGAGAGCCTTGATTATCTAGAATAGAGATAGTCATGTATAATCTTAAGAGGGAAAAATTACATCATTTAGGATTTGAGACACTAAAAACACTCTTACTTAGAACAATTAGGGATGAGTCGATTGATCTCCTTGATCTCATGAGTAGAGGTGATGTATACCAATTATCATTTGAAGAAATTTGTGAAATATTCAAGCACATATCAAGAGGAAGGGTGAGAGTAAGTAAATCGACATCAGGATCGTTAAGTCAAGCTGAACTTGGAAATTTTCTTGATAACTTAAAAAAAAAAATTCTTAACAATACAAGGGAACAAGTAGAAATGTTAAGAATGCAAAATGAGAAAAACTAGGGTGTTGATATGTGTGTTATCCATGAAGAATCACATGCTACTAAATATTTCCCATCATTACCAAGGTTGAAGGAAGTTTACCAAGAAGACAATGGAGCATTTCAATCACCAAAGCAACTCTGTTATGTAGCTTCAAGAGGACCATGACAACCTATTCAACCTAGTTTGATGCAAGAACCTAATTCACAATTTCAAGGTTATTCACAACCATCTCAAAGTAATTGGAACACACCCTTTCCTTGGAAACCTTGGCCATATCAAACCCAAAACCAATCTTGGCAACAAGGTTGGCAATGACCTTATGGGAGAATTCCACAATGTCAATATTTTACTCAATATCCTCCATACCCAACTCCATGCTATCCCTAACATCCACCTCCACCACAACCACAACCTCAACCACATCCATCTCAAATATCCACTGCTACTCAACTACCTATACCACCATTTCCAAACCCAAACAACGAATTAGCTTAACCCACTTACAATGCTGAGGTACAATACTTCCAAACAAATCATCTTGATCTAAATGGTATTCATCTTGGCTTAGGAAGAGTATTGCAAAAAATATATTCTCTTGATGTCATTGAAGGATAACATTCATAAAAATAGTATTCAAATGAGGAAACCAAAAAATCATGGGTTTTACTTGATGAAGGGTAGACATAAGAATCATAGATTGAGGAAGTTCTAGCATGTTCACCGTCAGATCCTCTATGCGTTCAAGAAAATAATCAGAAAAAAGAATAAGATATGAATGACATGGAAGAATACGAGACACATGATTATCTAGACGAGCAAGAAAACCAAGGGCATCACAACTATATTGAGATTTGGCTCTAAAAAATCAACACGATGGAACATCACTCTCTTCTTCAACATTGCTTAATATCATCAAAGTCAAAGTAGTTGGTCTCTCATATTCAGGTACATGTCAAAGAATATATTTCGAGCCTACACATGAGTTTATGTATCATCTTGTTATGCACATGGCTCTATTAGAAGTATTCCTATACTTGGAAGAGATTTTATTTTTTCCAAGTAGAGTAGGATAAAGGAATAAAATAAAGGAAAAAGAGGAAAACAAAATAAGAGAAAAAAAACAAAATCTCAAGTGAAAAACTCCTTTGAGGCACTTGAAATTGGCTCAATGATTGAAAACCTCCAAGAGGCAGTCATTAGGTTGGAAAGAAAAAAGAGAGAGAAAAAAGAAATATCCTAGGTGAAAACCTCCTTTGAGGCACCTAGGAAGACCTACTAGTTGAAAACCTCATTGAGGCAACTAGTAGGCCTATAAAAAAAATAAAAAATGAGAAAATGAAAAAATAGATTCTTCTCGCGAGGTATTTCTCTTTGGTGAATGCAGGTGCTCTCCAACCTCTACAAGCAACAAGAACAAGTTAGCACCATGAGAAAAATCTGATCAGAAATCTAGTCAAGGGAGGTCAAAGCTCGTGGGCTTCACTGGGGGAGCTATACCATACCATGCGGGTTCATACTGGGGGGAAATATATATTGAGGAAAAAATGAAATAATATATTGGGGGATATATAGGGGGTAAAGCGATTTTATATTTGCAGGTATACAAAATGGAGCTCAAAGTTAATGAAAAAATATAACAACGTATAAAAAATGTTAATGAAAAAATGGATACCTACAATATCTAGTGAAAGTAGGGGATTTTTAAATTGGGAAGGTGTATTGGGTTCATATTGGTAGGGGGTTAAATAATGTGATTTTCAGACTTTTTTATCCAATACATATTCAATTTAGGGGTATTTTTTAGTATGTCACGAACACGTGTGATATGTCAAAGGTTCATTGAGTGAAGCCCCTGTGGGTCAAAGTTAGATTTCGCCTCCTTTGCCCAAATGCTCCAATAGGAGTAATATCATGTCAATCCATCACCCTCATCCATTTCCAACATCCACCCATCATTCTCAAGTCCGTCCCATTCATTTTCCTCACTGTATTGAAGTGCTACAAGAAAGTTCTGCTTTTCTACAGGATTACCAAAATACACAGGGCATAATTTGTTTTTTCCATATCTCAAAACTTGTGCATACATTGGCTAAGATTTTTCATAGGGAGATGCATAGGGATGATAGTAACATGCTCACTTTTTTTTATCAAATTCCAATCCATATTTTTTGTGAAATCGATTGCCATCACCTACATCGTTTTTTGATTTTTCTCGACATTTGTGCATCCATTGGCCAAATTTTTTTATGGGGAGATGCATAAGGATGATGAAAAAATGATAAAATTTTTTCGGGTGAATCCAATCTACCATTTGTGAAATATGGATTAAAAAATTATGCTACAAGATTGTCTTATAGTGCTATAGGATTTACTAGAATTGCTACATGATTGCGATATGCATAGAGAATGGGTTTAGATCCCATGTTTTCCAAGGGGGAATGAAAGGATAGGTCCACCACACCACCATCACCCATACTCCACACCATTTAGCCACTTACCCACCCAAATAATCATCTATGTCCATAAAAAAACCCCCTTTTTACCACTCCTTTCATTATTTTCACCACTACCTTCTAATCCTTGTCCACGAGTTTAAAATGAACTATCAAATTTTTTGGATGAATTTTTTGAAGGTTATTGTGATCATAGGGGGGTCTATATGACTGCTACAGGAAATAAACCAATCCTGTAGCAATCTACACAAACCCTCCAAGACGATAATTAAAATCACTTGGAAGCACTTAAATGAAGATTTGACCATCATGAAGCATTGACGGATCATCTGATTGATCTTGGGTAGCCACAAAGCTTCTGTAGGGCTGCTAAAGGGTCACTGTTCACCTTCAACATCAACATTTGATCCATCTTCTGAAGAAACCGTATTGTCAAGCTTCGATTAGTTAAGCACATTTTAGGAGAAAAAATAATTTTTTTAGAGCAAAGCCAATGCATGGAGCAATGATCATAAAAAGATGGCACCTTTGTAGAAATTATACAAGATTCATGTATATTACCAGACTCCCCTGATCTAACAAATTATCTTATGTTAAATACATAATCCTTCTACTTAATTCTTTGGGAAATTAAATCGCCAATTGCAAAACACATATGAAGCAAAATCAATCGCACATAAACACAGTTGTTTAATGGGAAAGCTTAAATCTAAAAACCCCAACTATCATATATTATGTATATCAATGGATCATGTAATAATCTCATACAAAGATTAGTACATCATGCTCTCAGTGCAATCAACAATAATTACACACTGTAATGCAGAATTTTGCATATCTATGCACCAATTTCTTGCATCCTGACATTCTGCCTCCACTGCGCAATCCCTGCTAAAGAAGACCCCTGAATGAATTCGAATTGGCCTTGCCTTGACTGTGAAATCCTCATTGGCATCTCCAATGCGTGTCAGATGCATTGAATGCATCACTATAGTCACAACAGATAGTCCATCTCACCATTTCACCTATCTCTCCACTGGAACTGACATGCAAGTAGTTAACTGCTGTATTTGTTCAGTTGCAAGTGAGTCTCTAGTTGTGAATTAATTAAATAATTAATTCACTAAACTCTCACTAGTGTATCTTCAGTTAGAACTAGATACTAGCACAACTGAGTTTAACTCACTTAACTAAGTTAAACTAAATAACAACTCCCATAACTACTCTTCCAAATTTTTCACAACTCTGCCACTTCAGTTCTAACTGAGTCCTCCATGCATGAGTCACCAACCACCCTAGGAATTGCGTCATTCCTTCAGCCCACTGATTTTCTAAATATGTTCACTGAAATAAAGTGCTCCAAGAGAATAAGTTGATATTTATTGTCGGATTACTATTAAGGGCTAATATTAATCAACATGCATCTATTTTTAGATTAGCGATCTATAAATATACTTCGCCTAATCTTCCAAAAATAGAATTTAATTTATTTTTCCAAATTGATCAACCATCTACAAATAACATCCTACAATTTATAGAATATGCTCACCATGTCTAAAAATAGAAATACACCTAAAAATAGCTTGCGGGCCCGACTTAGTGAAGGTGCTTAATTTTCACTAAGCTCATCATCTTGTTGAATTTCAACATTCCCTCTCAACAAGATAGGGATTATCCTTCACCCCGATCCTGTCTCTATGGTATTCAAATTTTCTCCTGGTGAGCGCCTTCATCAAAATATCTGCATCTTGATCTTCCATAGGAATGTACTTAAGCAACATGATCATATGCTGCACACAATCTTTGATATGATGATACCAGATATCTATATGCTTAGATATATCATGAAAACATGATTAATCGAGAGTTTAATGCAACTCTGATTATCACAATGTATCACTGTAGGATCTAAATGAGAACCAAACAAACCAACTAGGATCTTCCTCATCCAGATAGCCTCACATGCAAGTTGACTTGCTGCCATGTATTCCGATTCCACTAAACTGAGTGCCACAAATATTTGTTTCCTAATGTAACAAGAAACTGTTGTAGATCCGATACTGAAAACCCCTCTTGATGTGCTCTTTCTGTCCGTTAGGCTGCCTGCCCAATCTGCATCCGTGAAGCCATGCAACTTCACCTCATCCGTCTGTCTGTACCATAAGCCATACTCAAATGTGCCCCTGAGATATCTGAGGACATGCTTGTTTGCCTTCCAAAAGAGCTTGCTAGGCTTAACCATCGCTTGACTAAGCTGGTTCACCACATAGCATATGTCCGATCTTGTATTAACTAAATACATGAGCGAACCCACCAATTGTCAATAGACAGTAGCATCCACTACCTCTGCCGATGTAGCATCCTCTTTCCTCCAATTTCCTGGAAGAGGTGTATCCATGGGCTTGCAGTCCTGCATGTGAAACTTACCAAGTATCTCCCGAGCATACTTGCCTCGAGACACAAATAGTTCACCTTCTCACTGCCATATTTCCAATCCAAGGAAATAATAAAGGAGGCCCAAATCCTTCATCTCAAACTCCTTTGCAAGATCTTCCTTGAATGGGTGTATCAAGTCCTCATCACCCGTTAGTATTACATCATTAACATAAAGAACAATGATTAAAAGCTTACCCTCCACCACAATTTGGTATAGGTTTGCATCCGCCTCACTCTTGGTGAAGCCAAGTCCAGTGAAATAGCTGTCGATTTGTGTGTACCAAGCACAGGGTGCTTGCTTCAGCCCATACAACGCTCTTTTGAGTCTGCACACACGCGACTCACTACTGAAGATCTCAAATCCTTCAGGCTGCTCAATGTACACTTCTTCCTCAATGATCCCATTAAGGAACGCAATCTTCACATCCATCTGATGAATGTGCCAACCCATCTGCGTTGAGAGAGCAAGGATGGTCCTTATGGAAGAATACCGTGTGATAGGTGCAAAGGTTTCTTCATAATCAATCCCCTCGATCTGTGAGAAGCCCCATGCAACAAATATTTCCTTATACTTCTCAATGCTCCCATCAACAACTTGCTTTACCTTGTAGATCCATCTTGAACCTACCACTGATTTACCAACTGGCCTTCGAACAATCTCCCAAGCATTGCTTTTGACAATGGAGTCATACTCCTCCATCATGGCATCTACCCATGTGGACAACTACGCTGCTTCCTCAAAGGAACATGGCTCTTTCACGATACACTTGCTCATGAGAGCCATGTATCCAGTGAATCGGTCATGCGACTGTCTCTGTTTGCGATGTGATGTAGGGAATCCTACATTCTGTGCCACATCAAGCTTCAGCCTCTCAGCTTCTGTGGTACGCTTTCTGCCTGTTTTAATGTTTGGCTCTGCGTGAATGGACTCCTCCACTCCATGATCCTCCTCCTGTGGCTGATCCACATCTTGAGGCTCATCTTTGGGAACCAGAAGTTCCTCCTCTGCATGCAAGTTTAGCTCCCTCTCAAGTGACAACTTCATGGCTTTCTCCTCATTGAATTTTATATCCCATCGCACCACATTCATCCAACTATTTGGAAAATGAACACGATAATTATGGGGTGTTTCTATGTACCCCACAAATATCCCAACTTCTACAGTCAACTCTAGATTCTTCCTAGCGTCCTTTGTCACATGAATGTAAACAGATGAGCCAAAAATATTCAAATGAGAAATATCAGGCTTCTTACCAGTAAAAGCTTCTTCAGGTGTACTCATGCCAAGTACTCTATGAGGGCAAAGGTTTTGCACATAAACCACAGTGTTGCATGCTTCCGCCCACAAGTGCATCAGTAGGCCCTAGTCATGCAATATAGCTCGTGCAACACCCACGATCGTTCTGTTCTTCCTCTCTACGACCCCATTCTGCTGTGGGTTATGAGGCATTATGAGTTTTGTTCGAATTCATTCTTTGCTACATAAGTCTTTGAATTCGTTCGAGATATATTCACCACCATTATCGCTCCCCAGAGCCTTCACTTGCTTCCCTGACTCTTTCTCCACCAATGCTTTAAACTCACGGAACTTTGAGAACGTTTCACTCTTCTTCTACATGAAGAAGATCCAAAATATACGAGAATAGTCATCGACAAATATAACATAATACCTATGTTTTGCTGTTGAAGCAACCGAGAAAGGTCCACACACGTCTGCGTGAATTCTCTCCAGGATCACCGAAGCACGATTCTCCTTCTCATGAAAGGTGGTCTTCACAAACTTACCCGTAGTACATCCCTTGCATTGATCTGACAGCGCAAGAGTACCCTTGAGAAGTCTAGTAGGAATCTGTTGCAAAATATTCAAGGCACCATGGTGAAGATGGCCCAATCTCCTGTGCCATAATTCGCCCTCATCCTGGCTCACCACTTCTTCTGCTTTTCCCATCATTGCAACGCAGCGATCTAACTCCAGCTTGTAGAGATTCTTAACTTGAATCCCTATCCTCTTGGTTTGACCTGTTGTTTTATGTCGTAGGAAAGCTTTTCCCTTGCTGAAAACAACGTCATAACCTTTGTCCTCCAACATCGTGACCGAGACCAAGTTCTTCTTCAGACTTGGAACATTCATAACATCTTTCAATAGAAATGGTTTACCTGAATTCCTCTCAAAGGTAATGGTTCCAATTTTGGTCGCACTATATCTACCATCGTTGCCCATCCCTATATGCATTTGGAGATCTTTCTCCTCCAAGTCACTAAACAACTCCTTGTCTCCCGTCATGTGGAAGGAAGCACCACTATCAAGATACCACACTGATCCCCTTGCGCTTGAAACCAAGCATACGATCAAAGAGAAATCAAGTTCAAATTGCGAGGCTAAGGCCTCCCCTGCTGCAGCTCCAACAACCTTCTTGTTCTTCTTTTATGTGGGCAGTTAGTGGTGAGATGCCCATGTTCGTGACACTGAAAACACTTCACCTTGGACAAATCCAGCTTCTTGCCTTTAGCCTCGGATTTTGGATGGGATTTATTCCCTTTCCATTTCCTTGATTTGGAAGCCAAAGAAAAATTATCTTCATCATCATTCTTCGATGAAGAGCCATCCCTGGTACTTTGCCTTATCTCCTCTTGCACTAGATCCCACCAAAGTCACTCCCAATCCCGGAAGTTTCTTCCGTCCATTGATAGAGTCCCGATAATCGTGCCAACTCTTTGGTAACCCAAGGAGAGCCAAGTCGGTACCGAGTCATCATCCGCAAATCGTGATTCCCACTCACACAGCTCATCCCCACATTGGATAAAATTCATGTAGTTATTTTGGAATAATTTCCACAAGCCACCATTTTGATTTTTCTGAGCTTATCTTTTAGTGCCAACTTCCTATTGTCATTGGTGCTTTGGAAAATATCTATCAAAGCCTTCCACATTGCAAATGGAGTGGCTTTCCCATGAAGGCTTGACATGATATGGTCTTTCACACATTCCAATAGAATTCTTCTTGTCTTCACTACTTTATTTTTCCATGCGTCAAGTAATGCAACATCTCTAGAAGTACGCTTAGGAACATCACTAACGATGAACTCTTTCACACCATTATCTTCAAGCACCACCTCGATCCTGTCCTTCCAAGCTATGTAGTTTGAGCTACCCTCAAGGGTATACTTCAACCGCAACCCATTGAAAGCCATTTCAATGAATACTCAACTGTTGCACCAAGATATTTCTGTAGCAAATTCGAATTTTCCACCAGCACAAAACTCAACACCACTTCAATATTGCAATCTTGTGTGATTAAAACTTCTCTGATACCATGTAGAAATTATACAAGATGAGTGTATATTATCGGAATCCCTTGATCTAACAAATTAATCTTATGTTCAATATAGAATTCTTCCACTTAATTCTTTGTGGAAATTAAATTTCCAATTGCAAAACACATATGAAGTAAAATCAATCACACATAAACATAGTTATTTAATGGGAAAGCTTAAAGCTAAAAACCCCAACTATCATATATTATGTATATCAGTGGATCATGTAATATTCTCATACAAATATTAGTACATCAAGCTCTTAGTACAATCAACAATCATTACACACTGTCATGCAGAAATTTGTGTATCTATGCACCAATTTCTTGCCTCCTGATAGCCTATCTCCACTACAAAATCCTTGTTGAAGAAGACCCCCGAATGAATTCGAATTGGCCTAGCCTTGACTGCACAATCCTCATTGGCATTCCATGACCCTAGTAATAGATGTATGAATGTGAATATAGTCGTTGCCGTATAGTCCATCTCACCCTTTCAATTGCCTCTGCCCCAGGTTCCAATGAATCGATCAATAAAAGTAGTTAAATGTTGTATTTTTTCACCATAAGTGTATTCTTCAGGTTGTGAATTAATTAAATAATTAATTCACTAAACTTTCACAAGTGTATCTTTAGTTAGAAATAGATACAACTAGCACAACCGAGTTTAACTCACTTAACTGAGTTAAATTTGGGCACACACAACTTCATACCATTTTTCCAACTCGTCCTGCATCGCTGTATTTCCGTTTATATTCGAGTCTCATGCATGAGTCACTAACCACCCTAGAAATTTCGTAATTCTTCATCCCATCGTATTTTACAAATCAGCCACTAAAATAAAGTGCTCCAAGAGAATAAGTTTTTGTTTATAGTCCAATTATTATTAAGGGCTAATAATAATCTACATGCATCTATTTTTAGATTAATTATCTATAAACAGATTTACCTAATTTTGTTAGTAAACTTGACCCAGACAGAGTCAATGTTGAATAGGGTAAACAAGAGTGGTTTTGGGGCACATGGTATTATGCACCTCCATGTTTTTCACCCCATGGCATTACAAAGAATGGAGCCTATAAAAGGTTGGGAATACTTCATTGTAATGTAGGCCTGGAGGTGAGTGGTGAAGGCTCACTTGGCTGGATTGGTCAAGATTTTGGCCAATGCTTAATGAAATTTCATTGGTTGGGTTTTGCCCCAGATTTTGGGGTTTTCTCGGATAAACATATTTGTTTATGTTTATGATTTGTTGCTAGTTATTTTATGGTTTTTTGTTCCTCACAAATTTATTATTTCTCTTCGGCACCCCAATAAATGGTATCGTGAGTCCAAGGTATGAATTTCACCCACAGAGACAGAAAACAAATGAGAGAGACATAAAACAGATTAATTAATTGTTGAACTATGTATCCTAAGAAGAGAACTCGGGAAAGGACCTACAAAGCAGCAAGCTAGATGTGACCCATGCAATCCCAGATGGTTCTTTTTTATATGGACATTGATTTACATGTGTACAAAAGACAAGAATAATGAAAAAAAAAAATACTATTATTATAATGGAGTTAATTTATTACATGTAAATGGGCACACCGTTGGACCCGGTAGCAGCTCGGGTAACGCCCACATATGACCAGGTGATAGGGGAGGTTGGAAAGTTAACAATTACCCTGGAGAAAAAAACGTGTAAATGAGGGAAGAACAGAGTGAGGCAACTCACTTAGCAATTTTGGCTGGATTTAGTCAAGAATCCCCAAGTCAAGTTTAAGGGAGGAATTTTTAGGTAAATTTGACTCGGGATAGAGTCAATGTTGACTAGGGTAAATAGTAGTGGTTTTGGGGCACATGGTATTGTGCACTCATGGCATTGCATGTAATGGAGCCTATAAAAGGTCGAATACTTAATAATGTAGTTTCGAGGTGAGCGGGTGAGGCTCGATTGGCCGGATTGGCCAGATTTTGGGCCAATGCCAGTTTTAAATTTTATTGGTTTGGCTTCAGCTTCAGATTTGGGGGGTTTCTCGGATAAACATATTTGTTTATGTTTATGATTTTTTGCTAGCTATTTTATGGTTTTTTGTTCCTCTCGGTAAATTTATTATTTCTCCGGTAAATTCTAACACCAATCTTCTAAAAATATAATTTCATCTATTTTTCCAACTTGATCAACCATCTACAAATAGCATCTTGCAACTTATAGAATATGCTCACCATGCCTAAAAATAGACATACACCTAAAAATAGGCTGCGTGCCCCACTTAGTGAAGGTGCTTAATTTTCACTAAGCTCATCATCTTGTTGAATCTCAAAAACCTCAAGAAGTCAGTATTTCATCCATTAAATCTATTCAGAAACAACATGCAACCATAAAATTATCATCACTAGCAACTTCAATAGTCATATCAGCAGCCTCAACATTTCCTGCAAAAATACATCAAGGGTAAGGGTATGCAATCCTAAAAAACTCTCTTACAAACTTATTTTAGCTCAAAAAATGTTGTCCATTAAGAAGGAAAATGGTTTTTTATAGCCAAAATTAGTAGGAAAGAAGCCTCAACCTTATCTAGCAGTTAAATTCACTTTTCCACCAAGACACCCACATGCGTGGGAGAGGAGCAAGGCAAAAGTAAAAACGAATTGAGAAACTAGATAGAGGACAAGAAGTGTGATTCAGGGGAAGGTGGGGCCAACTTAGTTAACTCAAAGCACTCTGAGTTTATTTTTCATGCAATGAAAAAAGAGAAAAAAATGAACAAAAAATAAAAAATAAAAAATAATAAAATAATAAAAAAACAAAAATAAAAATAAAAAGGTGGACCCACCACCTCTTGGCATGCAAATTTTAGTTGCCACATGATTCGGGTTGTGTGCTATAGGATCAAAACATGTTTCTACAAGATCAGAACAAGCTTCCATGGGATTGAGACAATATGCTACAAGAAGCTTGCAGAGTGTTACATGAAGGAAAATTTCACCCATAACAACCACTAGAGCCCTCGAAAGCAAGGAAATATTCAAAGGAAATGAAAAGGGTGCAAACCAATATGCTACAAAAGAAAACATAGCTGCTACAAGAAGGAACATAGCTGCTATAGGAAAGAACATAGTTGCTACAAGATGAAGAGAAAGTGTTATAGGAAAGTCACATGTTGCTACAGAAAGCTTGATAGTGGACAAAATTTCCCTCAAACCCTAAGGAGGAAATAATCATGAGATAAAGGGTAAGTACATATTTTCCTTTACTACATGTGGATAAGAAGACTGCAAAACTATTTAATTCTTCAACAATACATCCTGTAGCAAATTTTTGATAAAATTTGGGAATAAAAAATGAAGTATGGGTGTCTATTTAAGCATGATAGGAAGGGGAATTGATTTTTTTTTTGAGTTGAGCATGAGATCTACTCTCTTCCAAACAATTTAAACACACTCTTCATTCTACACTTATCTTAAAAAAACTAAGTGCACAACAAACTCCCAAAATTATGGAAGCAAAGGGAAAATTCATTGGTTTATAGTGATAAAAGTTTATTGAAGCCATGGAAGGTGGACTTAGCAAAAGAAGAAGTTGATTTTGAGAGGGGAGAAATCAAATAAATGATTAGAAGAAAGGGCATAAAAAAGAGAAGAAATAAAATTTGAGCTAAAACAAAAGAAAGAAATTAAAGAGAATGCAGAGTTCCATCCAACATAGAAAGCTACATCCACATTTGAGGCACGAAAGAAGAACAACAAGGCAAGAAGATGGGTAGGTTTCTCAGAGGATGAACAACAATTTCAGTAGGGGGGTATGATGGGCCTCCAAATTATACACAAATTAAGACTCATCTAACCTTTCTTAGGCACATAAAGGCTATATTAAATCTTTCATTCTACACTTAATAATGTTTTTTAGCTTTAATATGTTCTTAGGAAGGCTTTTAGATAATTGCATATTATGTGCCTAATATTATTTATTTTTTCAAAATATTGAGAGAATATTGAGTAAATTTTGAATGAGATAATATAGGGACTTTATCCCTACTACAGGATGAGCCAAGATTGGATAATAAATGGATAAGATATTACAAAATTATTGAACAAATTCAGGAGCTCCACTGGTTGAGAAAATCTAGGAATGTGTTCCCTATCATTAAATGAGTATTCCTAATGTTGGGAACCAAATCCAATTTTTAGGGATTTTGGAGGGAAAATACGGCCTATTTTCAATGAGGAAGCTTCCCCATATATTTCTATAAGTACCAATTCTAATTTTCCTCTAGGGGCATGTATTTCTTAGTCTTCTTGTAGAGAAAACTTTTTATTTAGTAGCTCCCCTTTCATTTCTAGTAGAGATGTACTTGGATCGATTCAAACAATGAAGTTTGGTGCCATTTTTAGCTTCTAAAGCTTGGGTTCCTTCATAGTACTATGATTATTCTTGGGCTTGGCCATCCCAGGAGCCTCAAAGTCCTCTTGTACAATTTCTTTATTTTTCTTTGAATATCTTTTTCACTTGCATCTCTTATTTCTGCATTTACTATTCATGCTTCTTTTGTTGTAGGTAATATTGGTTAAATTATTGAATTGTGTTTTTTTGAAGGCTATTTACAGATTCAAAAGCATGATTAATCGTTATAAAAACTTTTAAAATTTATATTCATCATTTAACTAATTGGATTGGTTTACTAGTTCACAAATCTAGAATTTCTAGAAGTCTCTTGTAGCAAAATAGTAGTAATTTTATGCTATTTTTTAGCACATGTAACGAGGCTATTTTGAGTTTATTCCACTTGGATTAAGTCCTAAAAAATTTCAAGTTAATAAAAAAATTCACCCCATATCATTTTCACTTGATTAGGTTAGGCATTTGGTAGGTTATCTAGCTCACTAATTCTTGAATTTCTAGTTTTTGGAGTAGTAATTTTATGCTAATTTTTAGCACATGTTAAAAAGGTATTTTTGAGAGATTTAACTTGTATTGGAGTCATATTAAATCATTATTAATAACTAAATTCACCCCATATAATTTTCATTCTATTTTCTAGGTCATTCGTGAGATAACTCAAAGGACAGATTAGCTGGAAGACTAGGTATTTATTCTTTTCAAGTATTAAAATAATAATATTTTTGTGATGTGCAGATGCTACTGTTGATTTGCAAGGTTATAATTATCATTTAAACTCCTTATTCTACAACCAAATTATTCTTTCTACCTCAACAACTCCTCCAAAACTTTGTTTACCGAGAGTACATTTCTGGTTTGTTGAAGGCCACCGCGTGCATTGTTCCTTATGCTAGTTGAGCTCCTGAAGGGTACTAAGCTTGGAAAGGGAAACACAAAAAATTATAATAACTTCTACTACAATTTACCACCTTTATATAACCTTTAAAAACCTCAAAATTCTCACAAATCCAATCTTGTATCAAAACAAGGACATCCTGTAGCATCCTGTAGCACCATGTAAAATCCCTCCAAAATTGACTAGAATTGTCCTTGAAGATTTATTTTTTCCTCCTAACTCTCAAAAATGAATCTTAGGCTCCAAAACTATGATTTAGTAATACCAAAGACCTCTTAAGCCTTGCCTCTTCTCCAGTACAATTCACCTCTATAGTTATGGTTAGTGGAAAAATTTGTGAATTTAAAGATACAATGATGATTTTCTTGATTTCTTAATGAAATGCCTAATGAAATATGTAAATAAAGTTAATCTCTTTGAATACAATTATTAAAGGTTGATTTCATGCTCATTTCCCTATGCAATGTAGACTAGGACCGTTTCTCTTGGATTCATGCTTCTTTTAGGATTTTATTTGCAAGCATTGTTATTTCCATTGCATAGGTTATGTTTCCTTTTCAATGAAAATTTTATTCTACAATTAATCTAGTGTTTACATTCCTGCAAGTAGCATAGAATTTACATTTATGAAAATAGCCTAACTTTTACGTTTATGCAACTAGAGGAAGCATCATTTCCATTTCTTGCAAATATAGTAGCATTTCCATTTCTACAACTAGTTTAGGCTTTGATTTCATGATATTCATTGCATCAGATAAACAAAGGAAGGACACATTGCATGATACACATATAGTGCCGACACTTCTTAGGTTTGTAAGAACCTCGGGTTTATAATTTAAGTTGATATCCTTGGGAGTTTCAAAATTCTTGTTGCAATAATTGGGCTCATCATCGATCAAGGTATTCCTAGGGCCAAAACAAGATTTGATGCCTACGGATTTCTTCACCAATACCTTGAGGAATTTTCCTGTCTCCACCCTTTGGCTTTATCGCAATATCACCAAAACCGGTTAAGGGATTCCTAGGCCCTTGGGAATTTTCCTGAGACTACCTCAGCCAGTTCCAAAACCATCTGGAAATCCAAAGTTCAACTGAATGAAAGAACCCCATCACACCATGGCTATCCAGAAATGGAAAGGAAAGGCTAAAACCACTGTTACACCTAGAAAAACCCATGCCAATGATAATGTTGTAGTGGCTACAACCACCCTCCAAAATTTTTCCATTGCTCAGATTTTGGAGCCTAACTTCCCTTCACATGAGCTTACCTTGCACTGCTATAAGGTATTCATTCTTTAACTGATTTTTATCTTTCAGCTTTGCTTGTGTTCATTTTCTCTTCACTTAGTAAATTTCTCTAAGTCACAAGTTTACCTCTTGTATAGGTATTGCACCACAGTTCTGGGCTTGCCTCCAAAAATTGTGCAATTCTTGAAGCCAATATTGTCCTTGTTGATAATAATTATGCAATCATGACTGGAAGCCCAACTTTGAGCTTAGGAACTGCATAGTCATGATCGAAATCCAAACACTAATCTCAGAAACTGCTCAATCACTCACTGAGCTCAAAAAATGCGTAGTGCACTGAGTCGAAAGGTGACAGTTCCCTGGAACTGTGCAATCCTTCCTGGTGAGGTGCATGGAAAGTTTTCCTGAAAAGTAGAAAAAGAAAAAAAGTGAAAAAAACATCTTGAAAATCTAGGGATTTATTTTTAGTAACCCAAAGGAAGCACACTTTCTATTTTTGGAAACTACCACCAAGTGTCACTTTCCCTTGATTTGTGGCATGCATGCTATTGAGCCTCATGATTGCTTCATTTTTGACACTATCTCTTACCTAGTTTTTTCTCTTTAACCTCCATAATGACTCAATAGGCATCAGGCTACAAGATTTTGGCATGAAAAGGTATCTAATTGTCTTATATTTCATAGTTAATAATTTTCTTTATTATTAATTTAATATTTGTCAGCTACCTAATTAACATGATTCTGCAACTAATTCGTGTTTCTGTAGACAACTCCATGGTTTACCAGGATCTGAGGTGCCATCAAAGGAAATAAATATATGGGCAGGTGGAGATTAATGTGTTCAACAATTTCCTCCTATTTATACAAGCCAAATCAGTGGAGGAAGGTTTGAATGCGTGGTCAAATGCATAATTCAACACGGTGGCTGTAACACTCGAGCGAGGGTTCAAAATGTGAGCAATGGTAAGATTGCTTTAAATTAATTCCAAAAGTTGCTTTAATTTCATTTTACAAGTGAGAATATTTCTTTAGTTTCATTAGGTAAGTGTGAGAATATCTTATTAGTTTGGAATTTTGTTAGGAGTACTAATTTTATATTCCAGAGAGAGAAATAGATGTGTGAGCATCTACATTAATGATATAATTTAATTTTAATAAGAAAATACTTCTAGCACATATATTGCACTACAATTTGTCAGTTTACAAGTCCTGGTCGATAATTTATGCAATAAATTTAATACAATTAAATTGACAAACATTTTTGTGCCATTGTCGGGGAAGTGTAAATAGAAATATTGTTGTTTTTATTTAACAATAAAAAAACAAAAATGACATGCATAGGGAAAGATATTCTAGAGGTAAATTTGTAAGTAGAGGCAAAAGTTTAATTCCAGCAACACCACTCACCCCACCACGACCTTGTAGTGCCACACCATCCACCCAAACTCGCATACCTTCCATTACAGGCAGACTTAGACTTCCTGAGGTACTGAGCTCTGAAATCCAACCTAGAGATTCACCAATTTCATCAACTGAAGCAGTAGTAGAAGAAGAAGATCCTACGTCCCCAAAAGAAGGAGTAGTTTTGCTAACTTCAACTGGAGAACAACTTCTAGTTTAAGAACTAGAATTCCCTAGTGAAGAAGAGGAAGACGAAACTTATTTTTAACATACCATTGATAGAGGAACCAGAAGAAATGGAAGAACTAGAAAACCCAAATTTTGAACCTTACATTAGTTCTTAAGAATATATAATGCATGGGGAAGGAGAAGGAGAAGTACATAATGTAAATGGTGAACATATTAGGATTGGAGGTGGAAGAGGTGGACTCAAGAAGAAGAGGAAGAGGAAGAGGAGGAGGAGATAGAAGAGAACCAAAATCTATTGGGTTTCCTATCTACGATGAAGATAACATAGTAACAATGAAAAATATCTCACCCTCTGTCCTTCTTGACTTCCACGGATTAAGAAGTGAGGATCTTGAAACATTTATTTTTGATTTCGAAGTTTTATGTAGATCTTATGATTATTTACTCGACTCTCAAAAGTTGAAATTGTTTCCAGCAACGGTTAAGGATGCAATATTAAAATGGTTTATGGGTATAATAACAAAATATATTAGAACATGGGAATAATGAAAACTACATTCTTAAATAAATACAAGGATTATTTCATGCCCCATAATCTTAAAGTTGAAGTCTTCAAAATGATGCAAAAAGAAGATGAAAATTTTGAGGATTTAATTGAAAGGTTTAGTTATAATCTTAAGAGAGCTAAAATGGAAAATTTAGATGAAGATACTCTGAACGCTCTCCTATTCAAATCCATTAGAGATGAATGGATAAATATCCTTAACATGATGGGAAAATGAGACATTTATCATTTTTCATTACCA